>CM050452.1:16173232-16738232 GCA_027563935.2 Costus lasius | reverse complement strand
TCCACTCTATAAAATAGAGGGTTGTGATTGCCTCTTATTGTTGCCTCTTTCGCATAAGGTCAATAGCTTTTAACAATATACAATATTAATTAATTCAAATAGTTATACTTGATTTGATGCACCACTTTTATTTCTCAAAAATAAATATACCACTCTTGACCAATTAAGAGGTAGCACGATAGCTATGATGGGAAGGAGAGATTAAACACAATTTGTGAGGGCTGATACCCAATTGAATGAATCAAAATGATATATCTAACTTAAGGGGTCTATATATATATATATATATATCCTTCTCATGTTTATATTTACATATAGCCAAGTTTATCGTTCCTAAGTTCAAATCTAATTCGTTTAATTGTATAAGAATTTTTTTGCCCTGACTCAAATACATCCAATCTAATCCTAGCATCAAGTTCATTCTCCTCGCATATATCATAAAAGGAAATCCTTCCACCCATAAGATGTGATTGTTAGACAAATATTGGCTACACTTAAAAATAATTTTCCACCTTGGGCTCAAAAACGTTCTCGAGAAGATACCCTTCCAATTGACAATTGCCAACCATTGAAATGCATATAATACTTCAATCTTGTCTCATGGCATGTTTTCTCAACCATTTCTAAGCTCCTAAACTTGAGTACCATGGATAAGAAGGAGATATCTGATCTAACCCCCAATGTGCTCTTCATGTCAGCTCATTTTGACCCAATTCATCTATCACCTCTTGAGTCATAATTAAATCCATCCTAATCGAAGGACCAAAGTAGATTATTCAAATCAAAGAGTATCATCAATATCCTTCCCCGCATTAGCTCTGTAAGAACCAAGTTCATCTACAAGCTACTTTTAAGTGATGCAGCATTCAGATGTAAATCTTATAAACCAGCGCATTGTTTTGCATACTTAATGGCTATCAACAGTAGACCCATGCTACAGTAGAACATTAGCCTTTCATCATGAAAAAGTCAAACTAATCCAGAGCAAATGGAGTTAACCAATTATAAAATCTGTAATATGAACGAATGATAAAATCCTCTTTCATTTTTTTCTCCCCCTCTATCGTACAATTCTTGTTATGAAAAGATTTACATTAATACAAATCAAAATTGCGCTTAGTGCAGAAAAACCACTCCTCTCAAGGATCTGACACTTAGAGACAATTGAACCCATGACCCAGCAATATCTCCCATGTTTTAGGAACCTGAAGTACCGCAGCATGTGGTCTTGCTTCTACCTGCAATGACTGGATCACTCAGATGTGTCAAACCAATGCAAGTTTATCCGTGCCTGGAAATTAAGTTGTCCGCTTTGATATTTCCATGAATGGTGGCACATCTAGGTTGGCCACTGGCAGGGATTCTAGTATGTCGAAGCTGCAAAAGAGCTCATACCAGAAATACTAGGCAGCAAAAGAATGAATCAACTAGTTATTTGTGCTGCCATATCTTTCTAGATAAATGAAGCAATTCAAGCAAATGAAGATATCTGGCATCAGAATGGGACTACATAAGGTAAAGCGACAACATCCTCTGACTCGATTCTTATTGCTTGTGACCAAACCGGGGGAATTTCTTCATCCCCAAGTTTTGATTTGGTCTTTTGCAGGTTACTGCTGCTGAAAAGCCACTCTTGATCATCGTACTCTGGGTATTCCTCCACTTTAGGAATAGAGTATATTTGATCGAGATACACTGCATCTGGGTGAGGTGCTTTAGGAACTTTACCAGTCACACCAGACTTCTCTGCGGCAGCTGGTTGCATCAAACCGGCTAAGGATGTCTGAGCTTCTAAAATGCCATTCGTCAGTTCATTACAAATTGCTTTACGTGATGGCGTCTTGTTTATGCCTTCAGGTTTTAATGAAGGAAAAGCTATAGAAATATGGGATGGCTCCAATGTCCTTCCATTCTCTTCACGAAGCTGAGTGGAAAGGTTTGTTCTTGGAACCTTGTTAGGCCGCATACTGCTCTCTGCAAGGTCATGGTAAATACAGTGATATAAACCAAGCAACTGAGGTTTATAACACCATAGCAACAAATAACAGTTGCAGTATTACAGAAAGGCACAAATATGTTAGATGACTTACCGTTGAGAAAGCCATTCATATCAGTTTCCTTTCTCTTCTTGACACTACCGTCAATAAGGTTATTTTTTGTATTGTCTGTCTGCGGGGCTAAAGGCTTCAATTTGAGACTATCTAGCTGACCCTTTGTCCTTTCATCTCTAGGCTCACTTAGTCCTATTTGCTGCTGTTCACCCTTCTGTTTTGCTTTTTCTTCCTTTTCTTCTCCTTTCCTCTTGTCTTTATCCTTGATCTTCTTCTGATCGTGATCCCTGTCCTTGTATCTTTCTTCTCTCCTATCATCAGCTTCCCTCTCACTCTTAGCTTTCCCTTCCACGCTCCTGTTGTTTGCGTTCTTATCCACTGATTGGCCCATTCCGTCAATTTTTTTTGCAACCATGTGGCTATGGTTCGGTGCACTTCTATTAACTTCTCTATCTTCCATCTTAATAGGAGTGCCAGTAGAACCGATTTGTTTATGATTAGAAAGGCTCTGTGCAGATTGAGCCATTCCATTAATTGTTCTTTGTGCCGCACTATTCGAATTAGAAGAAATTTTGTTAGTCTTGTGTTTATCAATTTCCAAAAGATTTGAAGTGAATGGATCCTCAAATCCTTTACGAAGAGGAGCAACAGAGTTCTCCATTGGTAACGACATACCACCATTTCCTTTCTGTCCAGCACTAGTAAGCTTGGGGACCAACTTGTCGCTCGCGCTTCTTTCCTTCTGTACTGCAGTTGCGGAAACAGAAAATTTATCAGTTGCCTGGACCAACTTGTTACTTGTACTTTGTGTCCTCTGTGCCACATTTGCAGAAACCAGACCCTCGCTTCTCCCCTGAGTTGAAATGGAAAATTTTTCAGCTGTTGTGACCAACTTTTCGCCTGTAATTCTATCTTTCTGTCCCACATTTGCAGAGACCAGGCCTTCATTTCTTCTTTGAGACGATATAACAAATTTGTCAGCTGACCTATCCAAGCCATCAATTTTCCTTTGTGTACAAGCCGTGGTGGAAAAGATATTATCAATTGCAGGTTTTTTGTTGGCCATGGCAATAGCACTACCCATGCTCCCAATGCTTTTTTGAACTGGGCTGCTAATTTTCTCAACCTTCCTGTGTGCTGCCACTTTCTCTTCATCTTTAATCCTCCTGTCCAACTCTTCCTTAAATTTAGAATGTTCAATTTCCTCAATCTTCCGGCTGCATTCTCCGGGCGCATCTCCATGGGCAGGGTGACTCTGTTTGTCAGGCTTATCATATGGTGTCTTGCTTTTATCCTTGTCCTTATCCCTCTTTTTCTTATCTTTGTGCTTTTCTTTGCGATCTTTCTTCTCCTTGTGCTTATCTTTACTTCGATCTTTCTCTTTTTTCTCTTTGCCTTCCCTTTTTTCTTTCTTCTTCTCCTTTTTATGCTTCTTCTCTTTGCGTTTCTCCTAAAAGTTATGGAGATTTGACAACATAAAAATTTATAAGTTGACAGATAATTTGTATACTCGACATAAGTAATTAACAACAGCAAGAGAATACCAATTACCAACAAGTAAACCACACGAAAAAAAACAAGTTTCGAATTTCAAAATGAGCTTCAAGTTACCTAAAAGTTCAACTAGTAACGAGTTCGATCCAAACATGTGAGCAACCTTTGGGATGGAATCAATTAGATATACATGTGCCATTACCAAAAACTGTCTCCAAAATATAGAGCAATCAAGAACAAATATCTACGTGGTTAATAATAATCAAGATAGCTGCCACCGAGTACAACATTAGAGAAGACACATTAAGAAGAAACACCAGAAAGCAAATTCCAAGGCAATCTAGACTATGCTATATTAGTATGGCTAAATCTGATACATCTGAACATTAGCTTTTGCCTCCCATTGAGATTTTTACTAATATATGCATAATTAATCTATTAATACATTCATGCAAAGGCAATTTGCATCAATCGACCATCCGGAAACATCCAAAAATTACACTGCACAGCACCATAAACACCTAACAGGTAAATCTAGGAGTCCAAATATCATACACTGGTGAATAACAAGAATGAGCAAGGAGAAGTTCTCATACTATCTAAATTGTACAAAACCAATAAATGAGCAGAAGAATCAAGAACATGATTGCAGAAAGAATCATGCTTAAAGACAAAAGTCTCTAATTTAACAAACAATTAATATAATGCAGGGTGGACGCACTGGAATGAAAGGATTGCAAGTAACCAGTTTAAAAGCACATAATAAGATTCGTTTAACTAGAGTGGTCAAATTTTGTACCATGATGAGTATGAAAGCTGTGCTTACTGCTTCGTGCATTGGAATGATTCTTTACCTCCAAAAATTGACAATGAAGTATGAAATCTACTCTTTATTAATGAGTGTCTTAGGTGAAAGTCAGGCCTATTTCAGATTTACTATTGAGAACAGCATAAAACTCCAATTGATTTAAGAGGTGTCCACATGTAATCATTTTAACTAATTTGCTCAACATGTCATTCTTTTAACAAAGTAATTTCAACCGAATGGAGGAAGGTCAGAATAAGTCAGTTATCCATGAAAAATAATTTCATAGCTAATACCCATAAAATAACCTGTGCTTATATGCCCAACTATCTGAAATATACAAACATGTATACTCATAGAAACTAAACACAATTCAACAAAAATCTCATGTAATTCTCAGACAAACTGGGTGCTGACTGCATCAGAACAAAAAATAAGAAATTTACAAAATAAAAATTATGACTGAAAGGGACTTTGTCCACAAGTTTGTACAGTACCTCAGTTTAGCCCTCCACTTTAAAATCTCATTTTAACCCTTAAGTTTAAAGTTCAACATAATTTGGCCTGAAGTCAACATCTGACTCCATCATCATGTTTACACAATTTCAATTGGCCCTTGAAGTTTACAATTCATCTCAATTCTCCCCTGATGTTTAAACATCTATGATAATTTTACAGTCATAAAGTTCAATAAACTCTGGAGGCTAAAGGATGAAAATTTAAGATTTAAGGGCCAAACTAAGAAGTATAAACTATAGAGACCAAAATGAAAATTGCCCAATATAAAATGTTGTATTGATTATCTATATGATTGGTAAAGTAGTTATATCAGGTGTCTTTGCAACCTCATTTTTGCAATGGCACAAGTAAAGGGAGAAAGTTCAAACTTTATATATCTATCAGCACTGCTCATGTTACTTCTCTCAGCACAGGCATCAAGAGGGGCGCCTGTAACAACAAAGTGGCAGAAAGGTATAACCGAGGATTAATGATGTTAGCAACCTAAAAAATGGCTCTCCACGTTTTCTGCCCAGTTGAGATAATATATTGACTGCTTCCTTCTGCAAAATATCTTCTAAAGGTGTGAAGCAACACACAATATAAGCCTTTTAGGTCTAAATATGGTTTATGGAACCTTGAAAACAATATTTCAAGAGGAAAGGAGATTATTAAGCATGTATACTGTGAGGGTTGGCCAACAATGGCCTCATAATGTAGAAGTCTGACAAGGTTAACAAATATATCCTTAAGAGGCAACTTGCTATAACTGGTGCCAAGAAACAAATGAAAAATGGAAGGATTATAGTAACTTGACCCTATGTATTGTTATACTTGAATGGAAAAGAGTGGAAGACCAGAAAGAGGCCCAAGTAGATATTCATGAACAAGTTTATTTTCCTTGGGAAGTCAAGTCACTAGTCATAGAGTATTAGGTAATTATTAAGGACTGACTTAACTTAGTTTTAGTAAATTTTCCTGATAGCCTGTTGCAGACTGATCAAAATACATAGCCCCCCTGACATGTAGGATCAAAGCAACAGGATAAGACTAGAATCACACTATCACTCTCATTGTAAATTTCGTAAATAGTATTGAGTACTGACGAAATGCTTAAAGATGTCTTCTTCTTCAAGTATTCTTCAATACAAGATTATGTGATATTGTCTATATTAATAACATTAAATTCCAAAGAAAACATTTCATCCAAGATCCAAGATATGAGGCCTACTTTCTCTCTGATATGGGTTCAAATATCCAGAAGTGTATTATTAGACTCAAGCCCTTATATGACAAACCAAACAACCTCTTTAGAGGGTAATGACGTGCTGCAATTTATGAAATTTTAATTTGTGGTCTAACCTGTGTTTATTTAATTATATTAGTTTCATAGAAGGTTTTACCAAGTAAAGTGTTAGGGGGTAATTAATTAGGTCATTTATTAATGGAAAGAATTTAATTTGTGGCTTGCATTTGTCAAGAATTACACCTAGAAACACAATATATACATATTGGCTTTAAGTATATTGTAATAGGAGAGTATGAATTGAATTGTTGGAGGACCAGACCCTCTTATTTTCTCATATCGTCCTCTCCCACTAGCTTGGGCCCTTCTCCCCTCTACTTTTTCGATCTCTACCACTGCTCTTTCTTTCTCTTCTTCATTACTTTTCCCCTCTTATGCTTCTCCTCTCAACCCTACTATCCTGCCTAAAGTTATGAGACAGGCTATCTTATCCTAGCTTAGCCCGTTTAAAAGCTACTTGCATGTCACCCATATAGTAAGGACAAGATAAACAATAAAAACAGCCTTAGAGAATGAAATCTGCATTGTCCCATTGTATCTTTATTACAAATGATAGCTCAATAGAATCAGGGACATACATACATTTGTTTTGAGAATTGAAATTTAAAAGTTAAGAAAAATTAAGCTGATTAGGGTAGAAGAAATAAATTCAGTTTCTCTTTGGAGTCAGCTACTAAAATTGCTTCAAAGAATGATAGTTAGAGATTAAAAATGTAATATTGTGAAAATCAAAAGCAAGAATAATGTACAAATGTGACATAGTAGTGAAGACAGCAGCTTCATGCACTATTACTAACACCACCGGTTATACATTTTATTTTATGCATTCTGATACCTTATTTTCAATTATTGGCATGTACAAGTCATTAAGTCTCATACAAACAAAAAGAATCTCAGACCAATTACTAAATCTATGTCCAAGGTAATTATTGAACTGTTGATATTCAAAATAATGGGAATAAATCATGAGATTATGAAAGATGGTCATTTTAAGTCTTTAACTTTAAATACTGTTCCATGAGCTATCATTAACAATACTGGTTATCGATAATATTGAATACATTCTGATACTTTATTTTCAACTATTGGCATACACAAGTCACAAAATCTCAAAGAAGCAAAAGAGAATCTCAGCCTGAATACTAAATTGGAAATTGAAATGTTGGTAGTCAAACTAATAGACAATAAATTACGAGATTATGAAAGACGGTCATTTTAACACTTAAAAATTTAAATACTAAGTTCTTTTAGAACAACTTAGGCTTTTAGGACATGTATACACCTAATCAATTTTCACATGATATCAAAGTGAAACAAAGCCAGGAATTCACATCCTAGCTCATCCACTATTTATTAGTTATTCAATTTGGTTTGCTAATATATCATGTCTTGGATTAATAGTTAGCTACTTGATCAGGAGAAGGGGGTTGTCTACAATTATATATATACAAATTAGGCTCTTTCCTAATAGCTTAAGCTTTTTGGAACATGTTGACAAATAAAACACCTTAACAATAAAAAGAAAGCCTTGAGATGAGCAGAACAATGATGTTTCACTATTGAGAGAACAATTTTTTTTTTTTTTACTGAAATTACTACAAGCCAAACCATTACCAAACTATAGTACTGGAGCTTTATGGAAAAGAAGTGCTAGCACTAAGGTGATGTTTAGTAGAAAGGAAATAGGAGGATAGAAAAAGGAAGGGATCCCAAACCTTACTGCCATTTTCTTCATTTCTTTTTGTTTTCTGAAATAATGGAAAATTAGCATTATTTGTTGTGACCTCCCATCGTCTTTCTAGCATCTTTCCATTCTAGTAAAACAGAGTCTAAGCTATATAACCATCTTGCAAAGAAGTGTGATATTTTTACACACTCAAACATCTACAAAGGAAAATATCTCAAGATGATAAAGAAGCTCAAGAAACTGATATTGTCATAATACTAACAAAATCAAAACACATCATGAACAGAACACTAGCGTTAGTATATTACAATTATAAAGTAAATACCACAGAAATGTGAGGTTGTATCTGCAGTAGAAGTAGATTTCGAAGGGATGAATCATCATAATCTGATCCCTTCCTGTTCAGCCATTAAGTAGCATTTTTTGATAGGTACCCTTGCAATCACGGTATCATTTTCAATTTCAACTAGTTTAGCTATAAGATTTAATACATTGTTACGTGAGCATCCATTTGTGCTGATGTCTGAAAAATCCTTCCAGAAGTAGATCCTTTTGTATTTATGTTTGGTTAGTCCAAAACTTTTCTAAGTTGAACGAGAAGACCTAAATGACACAAAAAGTAAAGTTGAAGGGTCATTATGTTTGTTTAAT
Organism: Costus lasius; assembly: GCA_027563935.2. NCBI lineage: Eukaryota > Viridiplantae > Streptophyta > Magnoliopsida > Zingiberales > Costaceae > Costus > Costus lasius. The sequence goes on along the minus strand of CM050452.1, from coordinate 16,729,740 downwards.
TTCCTTGTTTAAGCCTTTTTCTACTGTCAAAACAGGGCCTATGCAATAAGCCAATGTTACCTCAATGTTTTGACAACAAACTTTCAATCACAGTCCAGTCTCATGCTATTGTCTCAAATGGAACGTAACTTCACTTCTCAGGGACCCAGTTCATTAGGGATTTGTGATTTTCAATCTCATTACCGAAACCAAACATGTATCTTAGCAAAAAATTATTTTGATTACTCATATAAAATCATCGCCATATCTGTAGCCAAATATACAAATAACAGCTCATACATAAAAGATATTCCAGCAAGAATACTGAAACAGTGCATAGTATAATTTGCCGTTTCACACTTGCAAGGGGAACAAATTTGAGAAGCCAACAAAAGAGAATAAAAATGATAGTATGTTAAGAAAAACATGAAAGTGGCACCTCGGCTAGCAAGTGAATGTGTTCATCCCTTGTTTTCTTTTCATATCCTGGTGGCGGAAAAGGAAAGCACCGAGACATTGCACAGTGAGGTTTGGTTAGCTAGAAATTCTAGTATCCAATACAACTGTTCCACTAAGGGAACAGACCACCACCAATCTTCCTGCCTCTGCACCATGTCCTCACACTCATTTCCGGATTCAGATCCTCTCCATAGCTCTCACTGCAACTCGCCGTCCCAAATCATCCAAGGAAAGCAGATGACTAATAAATAGGGGGGGTGCAAATTAACCAATAATCCAATATCCTCGATCTACAGGATACCTTTCCCTTGGTAGCAAGCTCAGAAACTTGCACGCGAGAAATGAACAACCAGTGAAGAGAAAATCACAAACACCAAAATCAACCAATCTCAGTTCACTTCAGTACAGCATTGTCCACCTCCAAACCGACCACAGCACACTAGGGGAATCAAAGGATTGATCTACAGTGATCATCACAAAACCATCCAAATCATAAAGCGCAATCCTCTTCCATCTCTTGAAGCGCGACCGAACGCGGTCTCTGAAACCAAAAATCGAGATAGAAAAGCAACCCTTTTTGCTCTCAATAAGAAGAAAACCCCAGCAAGAAACACCGGTTCTCGCCGCAAAGATCCCACACAAGGAGAGCACAATAGCCGATCTCCAGGACACTCCGGAAGCCACCTGGTGTCCGATTCGACAATACCAACACCGAAATCCTCAGAGGAGCGCCGCGGCAAAGGAGTTAAGCTCCAAATCCGGAAGAGAAACTGGGAAGAAGGAATTTCACAGGGTTCAACCAAGGGATAGGAGGGGGGCGGAAGGGGTGGGGGAATCAGTAATGAGCAAAGATGGAGCACTTTCGTTGGAAAAAAAAAGGAGCAAAAAATTCGTGATTTTTGAGAGGGAAAGGTTCCGATGGAGGATTAACGGCAAAAGGAGAAGGAAGATGCCATCTTTGTCGCCTAATTACCTCCGCAGTTGTCCCCTCGACGGGGTATTTATGCGGATCGGCAAGGTAATCGTCTCCTTCGGAGGAGCGAAGTGGAGAGAGGGGTTTGTTTTCTGTCGCTCCGGGGGATTGCGCAAAGCTGCGGCCCCTTTTCTTCCTTTTCTTCTCTGATCAAACCACCGGGAGAGAGAGAAAGTGTGGGTTGGAGCAAGCCAAAGGTATTTATAGACCGGCGGTTCCATTTGGGGTGCTTGATAAATAATAATATTTTTTTTTTCAACAATATAATTATAATTTTTAGCAATAAAATTTAACACTTAAAATACTTGTAAACATGTGTTAGAATAAATTTAGTAACTAGGTTAAATTTTAATTCAACCACTTGGTTAATCCAAAATCTAACATCATTAGTATAAATTATTTTTAAATTAAAAATTATTATATCATTATTATATTTACATCATAGTCCTTTAAAACTTTCAAATTACCGAATCTTTTTCAATCTCTTTGCATATAAACTTTCTCAACTTTAAACCCTTGCAACTTCATTTTATTAACTACTAGATAATTACTAGTTGAAATTAGTATCCTTAGATTTTTGACAAAATTGAAATTAATATTATATCATAATACGTAAATCTCCCCATATCATAAGTGGACATATATTCTTTCCTTTCTATCTAAATAAACATTTGGTCTATCCCTCAACCAAACACTAATTATCTTTTCTTAATCAAAATGAATGGTGACCAATAAAATGTTTAGATAAGGTAATCCTTTGATATTATAGGAGAAAAAAAGCTACATTAGATAAAGGGCTTCTTCAAGTTCTTCTGACTATTAAGAGAGCAAAAGAGAATTGAAATCTTTCCTCACATGTTTTACAGAGACATTCAATAATCCTATTTTATAAAAAAAAAATACTAAAATAAATAACATAATGATCTAGAAAAGAATTAGACTTGAAATCTTATATAAAATGGATATTCAAAATTAAAACAAAGTCCAATATATCCATCGAGTGACATAAAGATCAAACTTATTACAAAAGGCAATAGCTAAGATGTGGTCAAATATAAATAGATATTTGCTTAGCTTGCTAGACTCCTATCCACACACTCCTCATTTAAGTGCATGACTAAATTAATTTTAATTAAATATGAAATTTAAAAGTAATTATAAAATTAATTAAATATTTAAAGCCACATTGATTGTGCAGGAACCACTCAAATTTTTGCATGCACAAGGGACTTGAATTATATAAATTTATATTAATATTAATTGAATGCCTTTTTTTAAAAAAAAAACTCTAACGATTTCATTAATTTTCAAACTTTTTTACATGGAACCACGTATAATATAATTTTAATCTTACATTTCATTCTTTTAAGAAAAAAGGATGGGTCAATTCTCGAGCTTAGATTTGGAAACAATGACCCGAAAAAAAATCATGTTGGATATCCACCTCATTGTAAAGGATATAAATTTTGTTATCTTATCCTTTCTAAGGTGCTAAGAATGTTGAACCTTTAATAGTGAATTTTTTTTAGAATGATAAATTGTGACAATTTATCTCATATTGTAATTTTTTTTTTATTAAGTCTACTCTAGTAATTATGTGCGGTAAGTTTTGTAGTTTGAATTTCTTGTTGTGATCATGGAGACATTTTTATTGCTTTGCTAACTTGAAGCTTTTATATATATATATCAAATTGAATTGTAGCTTTATGAATTTCTACTTTGTAACTTTGTAAATTTCTACTTTCAATTGTGGTTCGGACAATCCTACATACAGCCAACTCAATAGAAGAGAGCACAAGAATTTTGCCTCAAAAGTCAACTACGTAGAGACTAAAGTATCCCTCACTCTCACTACTGAGCAATATGAAAATCTCATGAATCTACTCACTGGATGCAACTTCAACACTGGAATAGGAAGCACTTCCCACACTAAAATTTTTTTATGTACAATGTCTTATATTTTTATTACTAAGGAAAAGTCAAGCCAGATACTTGACACGGGGCCACAGACCACAAGGTCCATTTAGCCAGCCCATTGATGATGAAATCAATAGTTGACAACAAAAATAATACATCTTCCAAATGAGGGATTGCTAAAACTACGAATATAGACAGCATCAAAATTTGTTGATTTTACGTTACATGATGTTCTGTGTGTTCACTTCTTTCAAATTAAATCTGATCTCTGTCAACAAACTACTACATCATTCACAATGCCAAGCTTCATTCACGAGTAAGTTGCATCCTATAGGACCTATGATTGAGGAAGACGATTAAGATGATAACTGAACATAGAGAACTATATGACCTAGATTTCACTCAACAATTCAGAACAGGAGCTGCTCAAGTGTCCAAGTCGCATTCATCAAACATTTGGCATCAGCACCTCGGGCACACTTGAAACAAGTTCTTTACTATGGTTTTCAATTATATCACAAACATGGAACTACATAATGTCTATTTGCTTAATTTGCCCATTGGTGAAACAAACTCATCAATCTTTTCAAATAAATTCTATTAGCACTAAAGCTCCTTTCAAGTTAATTCATGTTGATATTTGGGGAAGATGTTAAATACCTTCCATCACCAGCGCAAGGTACTTTCTTACAATTGTATATGATTTCTCACATTGCATATGGATATATCTATTGAACAATAAATCAGGATACACAGTCTTATATAGTCCAATTTGTGAACCTTCCCGAGGACCAATTTGCATCAATAATTGAGATTGTCAGAAGTGATAATGGCTTAGAGTTCACCGTGAGAAAATTTTATTCATAAAAAAGAATTATACATCAAACGAGTTGTGTGTCTACGCCCACAACAAAATGTGGTCATAGAAAGAAAACATGTCCACCTCCTCAACATGGCACGAGCCTTAATGTTTCAAACTAGCATGCCTAATAAATTCTAAGAAGATGTCATCCTAACGGCTAAGTTATCTCATCAACCAAACACCAACCTATGTATTATATGGAAGAACACCAATTCTGCTCACACAAAGACCATCATCATGTGATCACCTTTTGAGTATTTGGATGTTTGTGTTTTGCCTCAATGCATTATAAAAGTCACACCAATCTACTGGTGCGGCCAGTAGATTTTGGTCCAAAAGCTTATTTGGTAAAATAGCATCTCAGTTTCTGGCGTTGATGACGCTCCTCCGCGAAGAAATGGCCTAAGCTGACTTAGGCGGTAAAATCTGGGTTGTTAATTTTGACTCAAAAAAGATGTTTTTTTTTTTAAAATTTTTTTTAGAAATGTTGTACTCCTTGTAAGCTTTCTAATGGTACCAATATTGAAATATTTTAGATCACGTATACGTATAAAATACCTTATAGAAAAATCAATTTCTTTGTACTATAAAAAAGTTTTGTCTTATATGTAATTTTGTATAAGGTATTTTATACGTATACGTGATCTAAAATATTTCAATATTAATACCATTGGAAAACTTATAGGAGTACAATATTTTTAAAAAAAAATTAAAAAATAAATCTTTTTTGGGTCAAAATTAACGACTCAGATTTTACACCCAGCTCTTAGGCCATTTCTTACCACCCGTCTCCGAGGAAATCTTAAGCAGCATTTGTAAATTTCATTTAAAAAAGTTATTTTTTAAAATTTTTTTTTAGAAATAATCTATACAACCTAAGCTACGCAAATGGTATCAATATTGGAGTATTTTAGATCATGTATACTTGTTAAATACCCTAAATAAAATTACATAAAAGACAAAAATAAATAGTATTTTCAGATTGTATATGATTTTGTTTAGGGTATTTAACAAATATATACAATCTAAAATATCCCAATATTGATACCATTGCGTAGCTTAGGTTGTATAGATCATTTCTAAAAAAAAATTAAAAAAAAAACTTTTTTAAACTAAACCGGCAGCACAGTGCTGCCGAAGAAATTTTTCCCGTCTCCTCCGCTCCTCCGCCGACCCCCCGTCGACTCCCCCAACTTCCAGCGACCAGCGAGCTGGAGCTTCTTCCGGTGACCCTTCTTCCGACAACCTACGAGATCTGCGAGTTACAAGCCCCTTTTCTCAAGCTCGACTGGTGTGAGCTCTCGGCGGCCAGGCGACGACGTGAGCTCCAAGTTCGGCGACGAGTATCCTCCTGGCGGCGAGCATCCTCCTAGCGGCGATCGGCGAGCAGCGTTCTCCCCCGTTCACGCGCTTCTCCCAGGCGAGCATCTTCCGATCGGCGAGCATCCTCTCACCTGGCGGCGGTCGGCGAGCATCCTCCTGGACGAACAAGCTCGCTCCTGGAGGCGATGGGCAGATGCATCAGCTCGGCGACGTCCTGTTCTCGGCGGCGTCAAACCCAGCAGCTCGAAGACGTCCCTCGCGTGGACGCAGCAGCTCAGCGTTGAGTACGCCTGTTCTCGGCGTCGATCTCTTCTCAGTTCAATTTGAGTTAAATTAGTTAAATTAAAAATTTAATGAAGTCTCTTAATGATAATTGTTGATAATGTACTTATAATTTAGAAATTTGATGTCAAATATTATTTAAAGAATTGAATTTTTGCCTCAACAAAAGTTAAAAGTTATTTTATCCAAATAACTATAAATTTTTCAAACTAGTTTCGGCTATAAGCTCCAATTACCCTAAACTGACACTATATGTCTTCTTGGGCTACCCATGGCTATGGGGATGAAAGAGATACCGAGTTTTTAATTTATCCAACAACAAAGTATTCATCTCACTCAATGTTATCTTCCACAAAAACATATTTCCATTTGCATCCAGAAAGCCTCCAGTTGAGTCATGATAGACTAGCCAACAATACGACTTTCCCTACATTGACTCTGCAACTGAATTTCATTGACCCCCAACCCAACAGGTGATGGTGATGAATTGGTCATGCCCAGGATGGACTATATGGAGATTCTACTAACCACAATTAACAGAGCATCCAACCTAGAAGACAACTCTCACATTCATAATGAAACCTTATAGGTCACATTGTGTTGTTCCTGAAGAAATACAAAAACTCTTTAAGTTACTTAAAAGGAGTACCACATTGAGTCATCACTTCCTACAAGAGGCCAACTAGCAAGCATTCATTGCTTTTATCTTAGCAATCAGAGAACCATCTACATTTGAACAAGCAATACGTTATTCAAAGTAGTTGACACAATGTGAGAAGAACTCAATACACTCGAAAAGAATGGTATGTTAACTTTACAACCATTGCCCAAAGGGAAAAAGGCAATAAGTTGCAAATGGGTGTACAAATCAAATACCAACCAGATGGAAGCATGGAAAGATATAAGGCCAGAATAGTGGTGAAAGGTTACAGCTAAGTTGAAGGGAGACTCTCATTTAAAGATAGTGCATCAAATTTTGAGGTGCATAAAGCAAACACCTAGGCAAGGACTTCTGTGATGTTGATTGGGGGAGGTTTTTAGGAGACACGTTACAAGCTATTGTATTTTTTTTCATGGAAAATCTATAATCTTGTGGAAAACTAAGAAATAGACAATAGTGTCATGATCAAGCGCAGAGGTTAAGTATAGGTCAATGGTAGCCCAAAATCATTTAGTTAAAAGCAATAATTAGAGACTTGGGTATTGAACCAACATACTCAACTAACATGTATTACAACAATCAAGTAGCTCTACATAACCACTACTCTAGTCTACCACAAACAAATAAAGCATATTGGAATAGATTATCATTTGATACGAGAGAAGGCTCAAGAAAAGATGATTAGGTTATCCTATTTTTCTATATCAAACCAGTTGACAAATATACTCATAAAACCATTGGATATGACACAATTCAAGTTCTAATCCACAAGTTGGGAATCATTGATATACACTCCAACTTGAGGGGGGAGTGTTGAGGAATTTGAAATTGCGGCATTAAAGGATCTAAGCCATTGTCACAAAGAAAGAAATATTTGGATTGAACTTCCTTATGTAAAGATACACTATATGAAATATAATATTTATTATTATATTTATTCCTTGTATTTGGCAGTGTATATATTCCTTTATATGCACAATCAATTGAATGAATTTCATCCTTCCAATTTCTATTGCCTACGCCGCTATTTCTCACAAAACATTATATGTGTTAAACATTATAATTTTTCAACTTTTAATAAATAGGCCAATGGGAAGGTGAGAGTTTTAGTGCCATTTTTTTTGTTAGTTAATTTTGATTTAAAATAATTAAGTCAAATCATACTAACCCATATGATGAACAAATAACTTCAAACATTATATGTGTTAAACATGCTAAGGCTAATTGACAAGTAATTAACCTATATAATTGGTAATTATTTAGGCTAAAACTATTATTTAACCCATAAGTTTCAATATGTCTTCTCAAATTGCTTATTTCATACTCACTATCACATAGAAAAACTATACTACATCTCGTATATTTACATCATGCTTTTCCATCAACTAATTTTCTAGTGCTCTCAAAAAATTACTTTTGATGTTAATTTTCTCTTTTTTTATTATTTTTTGAATCAACATTTTGCATGTCTAAATTGTTTATTGTTTGTCTCAGTATTACTATTCTTCTCGACAAATATTTTATTCTTATTTTTGTTACTAGATTCTACATTAAAAAAGTGTATAGGCCATCAATATAAAATGTAATACAAGCAACTTTTACACTTTTTCAAAATTTCAAGAATCACTAAATCATAATAGGAATGTTATAGCAAAACCAGCGGGTGAGTCACTTACACTCTATTTCCTTAAGAGGGAAAAATAAAGGAAAAGGAAAAAAAAATGCATTTCCGCTGTTCCTTAGGCATATCAAAAAGTTTGGAATGAAAAATCGATAAAAAAAAAAATCTATCCTTTTTTCTCCCAAACTCATCTAGACCTAGCAAAAACTGACCCGACCCGACTCAACATGAAGTTAGGTGGATTCGGGTCAACCATAATCATGTTCGAGTCATAAACAGGTCAACCCATTTATGACTGAAAATAATCGGATCGTATCGGATTATAAACAGGTTAACCGGCTTAACCCGATTACATTATATATTTATATACATAAATTTTAAATATAGGGTAGCCCATTAACTTAAATTTTTTCTAACCATATATTAACCTAGATTTTGGCTCACCAATAAGCTCAATTTTTTTTATTAATTTTAATAGAATTTTTATCAATTTATTATTTATGTTTTAAACATAAATAATAAATTTACAATCGGGTTGTGTCGGGCCAAGTAGATCGGGTTAATAAATTGTCTATTTAATAAATTATGTTTAAGTTAGACAGTTCAATTTAATTAATTAAATAAATCATATTCAGATTGACTTAATCATGTCACGAGTCACAGATGACATGACTTATTTATGATCCGCTTATCTGAATGGGCAAAAGTCTTTCTCATCCTTCCAAATGAGCGAAAAAACGCACGGAAACGAGAAAAAAATTTCTTGTGCATGGTGGCTATGCACAAGAATCTTAAGCACAGCCCCCCTAAAAAAATCCATGATGTTGAAAAATTGTGACAAAATATCCACGATGTTATCCATAATGAGAGCTATCCAACGGTACCAAGATCCACAAAATTGGACGTGTCCACGATGAGATATCGTGGATACAAATATTATTTATTGTAATAATATATCCACGATGTTTATATCCATGATATTTCATTGTGAATATATCTAATTTCGTAGATCTTCATACCGTTAGCTTTTATTGTGGACAACGTTATGGATATTTTTTTATGATATTTTAACGTCATAAATTTTTTTTAGAGGGGTTGTGCTTACGATTTCTTGTGCAGCCCCTTGCCAGGAAATTTTCTCCGGAAAGGCGGAAACGAGCTCGACTTTTTGTTTTTCTCCCGTGTTCGTCTCCCACGAAAACCGCACTCTCCGATGACGCATCGCCGGATCCTCATCACCCATTCGACTCCCGATTCGCCGCCGCTCCCTCGCGTCGCCGACTCGCCGCCGCTCGACTCCGTCGCATGCACGACGCCAGTTCGCCCGCTCGCCGTCCCAGCTCGCCCGCTCGTTGCTGACTGGTATATTTTGCCCTAGATTTTTCTCCGCTATTGTTCCTCTCTGTATACAATAAGTATTAGTAGAGGTGGCCAACGAGCCGGGCCGGCCCGTGGCCCGCACGGCCCGGCACGACACGGGCCGAGCACGGCACGGCCCGTTGACCAAGTCAACGGGCCGCGGGCGGCCCGTGGCCTGGCTCGGGTCGTGCTGGGCCGAGGGTTCGCGGCCCGTGGGCCGGGCCGGGCACGGCCCGCAGGCGTGCCGGGCCAGGCACGGCACGGACCCGGGCACGGCACGGCACGGCACGACATGAACATGCATTTTTACCTAAATGCCCTCATAATAGTTATAAAAATTTTAAAAGTTAGGGATATAATTGTCTTTATGGTATAAAATTACCATTTTAGCCCCTTTTAATAATTAAAAATAGGGTATAAATATGTAATTATACACCGAATTCATCCCTATAAATTGACCCCCCAACCCTCTCATTTCTTCACACAAGTTTCCAACTATCTTTGGAATAATTTCTCATTCTCTCTTAATACTCTCTTAATCTCTTTTCTAAGTCTTGAGTTACAATTAGTTTCTTAATTGAACTCAAACTTAAGCTTCTTTTTAGCCATCAAGAATTCAATGCTCTCTCGGTCTAGACTAGTCATTTTTTTCTATGCCTCGTGCTCACCACGTGACTAGACGTGGAGAAGATCAAGAAAGTATTAAATTAATTTACTTTTATAATATAATTATCACGTGGTGAGCACGAGCACGAGACATAGAGAAAAATGACAGATAATAGAAGAGTGAAGATAATTATCATTATGCCAAATTCTCAACGTTCAATCTTCCTTACATCTACCTTAAATTTCTTCAATGCTGATCAATGGAGAATCACTATTTTAAGTATTATCGAACGTGTTAGTCAACTTATACGAATTGATGTATTCAGGTTTGAAGAACACTTTATCCACTTATCTGATCATGCAAGACAAGAATTTTTGGCTTCTCCCTCTCCTTCTGGGGTTGAGATTGAGATAGAGGTTGATGACTTTGAAATAAGTGATAGTGAGGAGGATAGTGATAATATCAACGATGAGCCGGAGCAATATATCGAAACAAACCAAGCACAAGAGTCACTTGAGTTTTTTATTATTGAAGAAGGAGGTAGAGCTGAAAACATGGAGTGCGCAATATGCATAGAGAAGATGGAGCACGGAGCGCAAGTATGCTTAACACAATGCTCGCATATCTTCCATAGTAGCTGCTTGCGTAGTTGGCTACGGGTCAATTGTGTATGCCCATTATGTCGGCAATTGATTTAAGCTTAAATGTATAATTTATGAATATGAAATTTAATCGAGTTGGTTTTAACTTTAGTCATGTGTTGTTAGTATTGTTAATAAATAAATTAATATTAATTTAATAAAATATATTAAAATTAAAATTATATATGTTTAAAATAAAATAATTAATTAAATAATAATTAAATATTTTTTAAAAAAAAATTATGCAAAATATATAATTCTCAATTTCTTATTTTATTAATATTTTATTTAATTTAATGAAGCGGGCCAAAGTCGGCCCGTGGGCCACATTCGGGCCGTGCCTGGCACGGCCCGCTGGGCCGACCATAGCCCGCGGGCCAGTTTCAACCCGCGTGCCGAATCTGGCCCGCGTGCCGGATTCGGCCCGCGTGCCGGATCTGGGCCCGGCCAGAAGCTGAGTCGTGCCTGGGCTGGCACGCCTAAACGTGCCGCGGGCCGTGCCGGGCCCAGGCATTTTTCAGTCGTGCCGTGCCCGGCACGGCACGGTTACAATCGGGCCGCCAGAAGTCGGGCCGAGGCCGGCCCGAGCACGGCCCATGGCCACCTCTAAGTATTAGCCAACAATAGTAAGACAAAGACATACATAGATCACAGAAAATAGTATGAAAAACTCCTTTACCTCTTGATCATCAAGAAGGGGAACTATCCATACTGAGGAGATCCCATTAATTCCTTTACCTCTTTAATGCTGCAATTGCATCCAAATATTCTATCTGTATGAAGAATTAAACAAAGAATTCACATAAAAAGAAATCAGAAAGTGAAAGATGCGATTCCTGACCTATTTGAAAATAGACTTGAAATAACACTTTGATTTTGCAGTAAAGAAAAGCTCAATTCAGCATTTTTAGAGGCAGCTTCTTACATTGCCAAAGAGAAAAAAAAGCATTAGCTTATTGGAATGTTAGCCTCAGATGTTGAACGTGTTATTAATGTCTTGATCTCCTTGTTATGTCTTACACTCATGTGTGCTAATTTATTGATCAACTTCATTTTCTTTGAGTATTGGCATGTTACTTGATGAGTTAATTGGCTAATGCAAAGTTACAAAGGTCCATACATGTGAGAATGTTATATTAGACAATTCTGGACAAATTATCTTCTCACAGACTTGAACTTAGAGTTATGTTGTATTTTATATCATTGTTGGTGTTTTGTAACTTGTTGGATATTGTTGCTTGTTGTTGGACAATATTACTTGCTTGATATTGTTACTTGTTTTTACTTGTTGGTTGGATATTGTTACTTGTTACAAATAATATAAATTACTCATTCCCAGTTGATGGGACTTGGGATGAAGTTGTAAATCGAGTTGCTAACTGTTTATTGAATGATTAGAGCCCTTCATGGCAATCTAATATTTTTCTGTGTAACTAAGATGTGATTAGTTGTTAATTTAGAGCCATTATGTTCTTCCTCGATTCAAAGTTCTCGAGTTATAGCTAAACTTATTTTTGATATCGGTATATTGCAGGGTGATTTAATACCAGCAGAAAAGAAAGGCCAATTTATCCAGGCAGGTGGTGCCGAAATACAGAGTGTTATCGACTCCCAAATCTGTTCCAAAAGTGATATCTTTGTGCTTGTCATTTCTGGTATGTTCTATTAGAAATGTAGCCTGTAAGAGAATAACTTCAGGCCAGACCCAAATACTTGTCCCATCCCAGGTTCCCAGTTCCTCTTCTGGAGCACCTGATTTCATCTCAAGCTATGTTGCGAAGAAGAGCCATCTTGCGTACTCATGTTTCTGGAAATGTAGCCGATATTTCAGGAAAGGACCTCCCAGAAGCGGAGAGCTTGGTTCTGGAATCACCTCAAATTGACTCTCATTTTCTCCATGTGTTGTTGATTTAAAATTGCTCCTGTAGGAAGAGCAAGTTGACTAATATGAAGGGTATGTAACACGCTTAACTTGCAATTAAGTTTACTTGTGTTCTATATCTAAAATGCGGTAGAATTATACCAATCAAATTCAAAAAGATGCATTCCTTTCAGCCCTTCTCATGAAGTTTGATTCCTAACGTGGCTTTGATACCAGGAAGCAGTTATCACTTATCTCCTTTGAAGAGATGAGTCAAAGTAAATTTCTTTCTTGGTCCAACAATTTAATGCTAACAACCAGGTCGAAGCAAATGAAAATTTCAATGCTTGAGGTAGTAAATAATATTGCAATCAAATAGAATACAATTAAAGAAAAATTGATTGATAATATTTACTTAGGTATTTGTCTAAACTTAAATAAGGTTCAAAAAATTATTTTTTTTGAACTTAAGTAATTATTCACTTTTTTTAACTTAAGTAGTAAGTTCAAAAAAATAAAAAAAAAAGTTGAATTTAGATTGGGTATTACATAGTATAATCACGTTCAAACCTGAATATGACAAATAAGTATCTATATTGATTTTATTTTTAAAAGAATATTAAAGTTATGTTTGAAATTTATTATTATTATGTTTGTATCATACTCAACGAGTCTCACTTTTAATTTAATATAAAATGATACTTAAAATTAATACAATAAATAATTTTCCTTCCACTTTTCTTTCCTCTCAAGGAAACATAAGGAAAGGATAGACATTTTCCCTTCCCTACCGTTTTCTTTTTCTTCTATTTTTTTATTACTTTCAGTTTTCTTTCCTTCTAAGGAAACACAGTATTAGAGTTGTAGACAAGCGACAAAGTGGGTGGAGCGAATGGCAGAGCAAAGGAGAGTTGCAAATGTGGGATGAGGCAAGGAGCATATGGCAAAGTGAAGGAGAATTGCAAATGCTGGAACGAGTAGTTAAGAGTTACATATGCGGAATGGGTATAGCAGCTAGGGATGACAACAGGGCAGGGTAGAGGCCGGTAGTGCCAAACCGGCCCCCGACCTGACGCCCTAACCCTATACTCGACCCGCCCTCGAACCTACCGAGTTGAAAATACCCATCACCCCAGGGAATTGGGTACCCATGGGGAAACCCAACTATGTAGTAATATATGGGCGAAGCGCTGACGACAGGGATGGCACGTCGGCGGCATGGGTGGCACATCGGCGGTAGGTGTGGGGCGGTGCAAGTGGATGGGTTAGGGTTTTATTATTTTAATTGAGGGTAGAATTATAATTTTCATATGTGAGGCAGATAGTGAAAATCTCATACCTGACCCCAACCTAACTTCTATAAGTTGGGTTTTATCCGAATTCAATTCGACTCTGGACAATTTGGATTTTCCGTAGTCAAACAGGGGTGGGTCAAGTCGTGGCGGGGCAAGGATGAATTTTTATGTCATCCCTAATAGCAAGTGGGAGCTGTAGAGTCAGATGATGAATGGGCGGCGCAGTTGAGAGTTGTAGATGACAACGGCTGAAGTAGAATAGATGACTAAGTTGAGCACTGGGATAATGAGAGGCAAGAAGAAGAGAAAATTTTGCATTGGCACTATGACGTTGGCTGTATTATATAGTATTAGGGCTTACTGGTTTAGATACATAAACATTTAGCAACAATAGTAACATCCTCATACTATTATTGTATTATAGTAATGTCTTAATAGCAGAAACTTTATGTCATATCGTGTTGGTGGATTGTGTCCTTTTTATTAGCTCTAGTTGTTTCTCCTATTGTTATTATTGATTTTAAAATTGATTAGGTTCATGTAAAGATAATCAAGAAGAATAACTACTAATTGTTATTTATGAAATGATCTACTACCGTTGGTGAGTATTTTATATTTATTAGAGAATGTGGTGTTCATATTAAACATATTATAAAGCACATTTCTTGCACTTCAGGATTTTTTTGTCATTAGATGTGGAAAGATTAGGCGTACAATCAATTCAACTAGAACCAATTTAGTTCAAATTAAACTAATTCAACATAAATTAAAATTTTAATATATTTTTTAAAAGATAAAATCAAACCCTTTTTTTAAAAAATAAAACCATAATTGAACCAAAAATTTTAATTTGGTTTGATTCAGTTTAGGTTAAATCAAAATTATTTTTTTATTTTTAAATTATTTAATTTATTTAAAGTAAAATAATATTATAATATAAATATTTATATAAAATTAATAAAAATATTAAAAATTTATTTTTTTTTTAACCTGAAATTTTAGTATTGAACCAAAAAATTGAACTAAAATTTTTGAACCAAACCAAATTAAACTAGTTTGGATAGAAACAAAATCAAAACAAAAATTTTGGTTGAATTCAATTTAGTTTTTTTTTTTTTTGACTTAAAGCGAGAATTGAACACCCTAAAAAACGATGATATGTCTTCTATAACTCATAATGGAGATGAGTATGGTATATCTTTCTTATTCTTGTACGGGTAGAAATCACATTCATGCTATCACTAGTGCTATATGTCATGCATATTTTGAGGTTTCTAATGTGTATGTTCCTTGTATTTTGGTTTTAAGTATCTCTATCATTCGAGTTGGGTTTGTGTTTATTTGGGATTTTATACATAGTATGATGCTCCTGAGATTTAGCATAAATCCCAAAGCACACCGAGATTGAGCGGTGACAGGCCCCCTCATCATCAGACGTTTTAGATGACTTGGGTGTGCGATTGTAACACAGACGTTGACACAAGTCCATAGGGCGAGGGTCGAGTCGAACCATGATTCAACCAGTTCAACTGTGCACGATGTGGAAATGGGGAAAATTCCCTTGTTTTTCGTTCAGTGTAGGGAGCTCACCGCCACCGTCGATTCTTGCTGTTTGGGAGCGTGCTAGATATGGAAATTCACTGGCATTGGGCAAGCTAGTGAGGTGGAGATGGCAGCGAAGATTGGGCATGGACTTCACATCGTTTCTAACACGGACGAGTCTAGGGTGAAGATTTGATCTCGCCCCAGTGGAAGCATGATCTCCAACTGTTTGTTCCCCTATTCGGGATGAGAGAGAGCAAAGAGGAAAAAGGGAGAAAGGGGCTTTTGCGCATGTTCGTATGAGCGACTTGCTCTGACTCCAATCAGACTTTCCGACACAACCTTCAGGAGGATCTCAATAGGATCGACTAGTGGAGTGGTCCCTCGAATCTATCGTGTAGTGGTAGTAAGGCGGATTTAGTGTGTAGTAGTGGATAGGGTTTCTACTCGCCGTCCGGACTTCGTGTAGCTTTTTGTCCGGACTGTTCTTTGCATTATTTGCTAGCATATATATAGTGTGGGTTATGCTTAATTTACAGGTGATTGCTTAAGACGCGTCGACACCCTCGAAGGTGTTTGAGCATCTTGCTTCCTGCATTCCCGGACGTGTGTCAACACTCTCGAAGGTGTTCGATATTGTCTCCTTGTGATTGATTGAGGCCGCATCGTCTCCATAAGAGGAGTAGGGGCTTTGGTTGTTCTATGAGCATAAAGTAGTCGGAGAGTCGCTGAAGCTTTGACACACGTGGGTGTGAGTTTGTAAACGTGTCTGAGGGACGACATTCGCGCCCAACCCTTTACGCATGTGGGGTGCGAGGCATTGTTGAGTGCTGGGCTAGCTTCCGCAACATGATCTTAACTTGTCATGGGATACTCTAGTGTAGGGCTGAGATCTTCATGAGGGGATCTGCTCGTTGTGGTATAGTTTATTATTAAAAAAAATAAATTTCCCAAAACACATACATAGTGTGACGCCCGGGGTACTTTGGGAGTGTGCAAGCATGGAAAAAAAAATGGGGCATAGGTGAGTCTCGAACCCAAGACCTAGAGGAGTGCCAAAGACTTATAATGTATGGGAACACCAACCCAACATCAGGGTGATTGATAAAGACAAAGGAGTTGCAACCTTAATGAAGACTCTTCTTTAAACAAAGGGGCGCAAATGACTTTAACAAAGGGGGCTGCACTTAGCGAAGGGGAGCCCTAATTTGGAGTCAAACCGAGGCTTGGAGAAGGGGGCGGCGACTTGGAAGGGAGAACCGATCATCTTCTTCCTTGGCTCATCTTGGAGGGCATTGGCGGCTAGCTTGAGGGAGCTCACGCCACCATCTTCCACCTCCTTCCACTCGGCTCATTGGTGGCGATTTGCTTGAGAGGAGCTCACGCACTCATCAGCCACCTTGCTTGGATGAGAGCAAGGTGCTCTCGGCGTGGCTCTCCTTGGAGGAAAGGGGAGCGACCTTTGGGGAAGAAGAGGCACACTGGCGGCCATCTATCCTTGGGGGCGCCACCATCTTCTTCATCCACCTAGGGGCGGCAGCTTGCTGTCCATTTGGGGGCTGAGCGTTTCTTGGAGGCAAGAGGCGCAAGGAGTCATCATCAAAACCACCTAGAGGGGCGACTCTAGGGTCCTATTCTCAAGGGCATCACCCTTGAGGCCTTGGAGGTGCTCGGCACTTTGTTGGAGAGGGCTGATCACTTCCACCACTTAGTTCTTAGCGTTGGAGTGGTATAACTCTTCTTATTTTGAGTTATTACATTGTATGAACCTTGTGTATTCATTATAGTTGTGTTTTGGTATCTCTACCCACATTGGGAGAGGCCTATTCCTCATACCCGAGGTTATCCTTGGAGGAGAGAGCTTTGTTGATCGGTGTGTTTAGCTTGTGACTTGTGCAAGCGCTGTGCTTGTGCAAGGAGCTCGCTCGCTGTGTAGTTGTTGATATCTGTTTAGGATTTGGGCATATGTCTAGTGCCCATATCTTGTGACTGCCAGCGTTGTGTGTGTGATCCTTACAGGGCGCCTAAGTCTAAGACGATCTTTAAGTGTGCAAAGAGGTTGAGGAGCATCATGTGCTGCCCACCCGCCACTTACTGACGTAGGTCTAGGATTAGGAGAAGGCTAGGTTCAGTTCCATCTGAGATCAGCCTTGGAGCTTAGCTACATCAAAGCTCAGCTTTGGAGCGCAGTTCCCTCAGATTTACATAGTGGATTCAGAGAGACTTCAGTCCGCACATAGATCTTGACAGTTTCCGCATTGTGAGTGTAGGCTAGCAATTTACACAGGGGTGTGTAAATTGTGCCATCGCGCTCAAATATTTAGTGAAAAATTTGGGGGCGTGACAACTAATATCAGAGGGTTAGCTTAGTGCGAGTCTGGACCGCCAGGATATAGACGTTAGTTGGATTACCATTTGGGTGTTGCGTACGTTGGTGCATAGCGCCGGGGCGTAATACCTCGGTAACCCCTTCTAATCGATCAGTTCTGGCCAGGCGAGTACTGGATATCTCTGAGAGTGCTCCATTTAGCGGATCCACAGAGCAGCACACCATTGCACTGAGGACTAGGAGTATGGCGCAGTTTGAGGAGCAGTTCTCTAGACTGGAGAGCGCCATGGGTCTAGAGGAAGATTCAGACTGGCAGGGAGAGCCTCTTACTGAGCGCCTAGATGCATTGATGTAGATGTTCCATCAGTATAGGGATTACACCGATGGGAGGATAGGTACTTTGGCGCATGATTTAGAGACTGCTACCGCAGAGATCGCAGCGTTGAGGTTGTTGGTGGCGCAGGTGGCTTCCCACCCACCTACCCCACATGCGCCACCCCCTGTTCAGCCTGCTAGGCGTCATGTTCCTGATCCAGTCACTTTTTTAGGAGCGAGAGTGGCAAAAGAGTTGCATAATTTCATTTTTGACATGGAGCACTATTTTCGGGCAGCAGGAGTTGCTGATGCAGATCGGATAGAGGTATGTGCATCCTACCTTCGTGGGGATGCCAAGTTGTGGTGGAGGACCTCTATAGCTCCCAGGACAGAGGGAGAGAACCCAGAGATTGCTACTTGGGACGATCTGAAGACTGAGATGAGGGCTCAGTTTAGACCCGTAAATACCTTACATGATGCTCGCATGACTTTGAGGTATTTGAGACAGACTGGCACAGTTCGGGAGTATGCTAAGTAGTTTGCCACTTTACTGCTTGAGATACCGAACAAGAGTGAAGAGAAGAAGTTCCACGACTTTCTGGGAGGTTTACAGCCGTGGGCACTTACAAAGGTTAGACGCTAGTCCGTGACCACCTACAGGGAGGCGGTTGCAGCAGCTGATGGATTAGTGGACATGAGAGCTCCTCGTCCCACTATGACAGCTCAGGGGGCTCGCCCAGCTCCCCAAAACCGGCCATCAGGACAGAGTAAACATCCACAGAAAAGGAATGCGCAAAATTGGAAGAGTAAGGGTAAAGCAGTGGCGTACCAACAGCAGACTCCACAGAAAAAGCACTATCAGCCTCAGCAGAAGAGAGCTTCTGAACCTGGTACCAAAAGGAAGATAGAATGCTTTATCTATGATGGACCCCACATGATAAGGGACTGTCCCACCAGGAAGATGATTAGTTCATTGGTGACAGTAGATGGAGAGAAAGGACAGAAAGACCAGGGATGCGCGGCAGTTTCTGTCAATCCTCTTGTGATTGCAAATGTCAGTGCTAGGTCTTCACCCTTGATGTATGTGGATATGGTTTTGAATGGTACAGCTGTAGCAGCTATGGTAGACACTAGAGCTACTAACGTATTTGTCTCTGACCGAGTGAAGGATCAGTTGAGACTGAAGACTAGCCAGTGTGATACAATTGTTAAGACTGTAAATGAAGATCCAAGAAAGGCATCAGGAGTTTCTTATGACGTGCCTGTGAAGTTGGGGCCATGGACAGGGAGAGTACATGCTATGGTGACAGCCTTGGATGATCTTGATGTCATCATAGGGATGGATTTGCTTCGGCGTGCCAAAGCAATACCCATGCCTCATTTGAATGGGTTGCAGATAATGGATGAGAAGGCACCTTGCTTTATCTCTTGCCATTCCTTGGTCAAGGATGAGAAGAGCAACAAGGGCAAGGAGGTGATTGCAGCCTCAGTCCTAGCAAAGGGAATTCGGCGCAGAGAGACTACCTATTTGGCACATGTCAGAATGGTGGAATCTATTCCTGAGATTGATTCCAGACCTATGCAGACGAGTGGACATAAGGAAGACTTGATCACCCTTCCTAGTTCTAGTAGCCGAGAGGTCTATGGAGTTGAGATAGGAGCGACGAAGCTTACTTTGGGTGAACGGATTCATCAGTTACCTACGCCTATTGGAGGCCTGTTACAGGAGTTTAAGGATGTGATTCCCCCTGAGAAGCCCAAGGTGTTACCACCAAGGCGGGACATCGACCATGTTATTGAGTTAGTGCCAGGAGCAGTCCCACCAGCATAGTCTCCTTACAGGATTCCTCCTTCTGAGCTAGCTGAGTTGAGGAAGCAGCAAGACGAATTACTTGAGTCGGGGTATATTCAGCCTTCAAAAGCACCTTATGGAGCACCTGTGTTGTTTCAAAGAAAGAAGGATGAAAGCTTAAGAATGTGCATTGATTATAGAGCTTTGAATAAGGTTACGGTGAAAAATGCATATCCTATTCCATTGATCCAGGACTTGATTGACCGCCTTGTGCATACCAAGGTGTTTACTAAGTTGGACTTCGATCTGAGTACTGGCAGGTGAGAATTGCTGAAGGAGATGAACCCAAGACAACCTGCGTTATAAGATATGGATCTTACGAGTTTCTGGTCATGCCTTTTGGGCTGACCAATGCACCTGTTACCTTCTGCAATTTGATGAATAACATTCTTCATCCATTCCTGGATAAGTTTGTTGTTGTCTATTTGGATGACATAGTCATTTATTCTGCCAACATGGTGGAACACAGATAGCACTTGAGACAGGTCTTAACAGTGCTAAGGCAGAATCAATTGTACTTGAAACTTGAGAAATGCGACTTTGCGCAGAGTGAAGTGGAGTTTCTGGGGCATATTGTTGGTTCAGGGCAGGTTCACATGGATTCAGGCAAGATTAGAGCCATTGAGGAGTGACCTGCACCTTCTTCGGTTAGCACTTTGAGGTCCTTTCTGGGACTTGCTAACTTCTATAGGCGATTTATCAAGGATTACTCCAAGATAGTAGCGCCTTTGACTGACCTTCTGAGGAAGAATGTCGCATGGGCTTGGGAGGCCAAGCACCAGAATGTACTTGATAGACTGAAGTTACAGGTGACTTCAGAACCAGTCCTGAGGTGACCAGACTTTTCCTTAGCTTTTGAGGTACACACAGATGCGTCTGATAGAGCATTAGGGGGAGTGTTGGTACAGGATGATAGACTAGTGGCATATGAGAGCAGGAAATTGAAGAGTGCTGAGACGAACTATTCTGCTCACGAGAAGGAAATGTTAGCAGTAGTACATTGTTTAAAGATATGGAGGGTGTACTTGTTGGGGAACAAGTTCACAGTGAAAACTGATAATGTGGCCAACACCTTCTTCCAGACTCAGAAGAAGTTGTCTGCTAGGCAAGCCAGATGGCAAGAGCAGTTAGCTGAGTTTGATTTCAGTTGGGAACACAAGCCAGGGCGCATTCATCAGGTTCCGGATGCATTGAGCAGGATCTCCTCCGTATCTTACTGTTGTGCTATGTCTTATGTTGTGAGTAAAGTGACTCGGTTGATCAAAGATACCATGGGTTCAGATCAGTCCTATATGAAGCTAGTGGCGAAGATAAAAGAGGGAGTCACCCGCCGCTTCTACTTAAGTGATGATGGGCTGATCA
This sequence comes from Costus lasius, assembly GCA_027563935.2. Lineage (NCBI taxonomy): Eukaryota > Viridiplantae > Streptophyta > Magnoliopsida > Zingiberales > Costaceae > Costus > Costus lasius. The sequence continues at coordinate 16,708,500 of CM050452.1, read as the reverse complement.
TGGCACGAGGTGATAGACCGTATGTTCATTCTTCTGGGAATGTCAGATTCGGTCTCATGCGCGAGTATCATAATACTGTATGGGCTGGTCACCCAGGAGGGAGGCGCATGTTTGCTTTATTGAGTAGAGAGGATGTAGAACATTATGTGAAGGCTTGTCTTGTCTACCAGCAAGACAAGGTCAAGAGGAGAAAGGAGGCTGGACTTATACAGCCTTTACCCATTCCTGAGAAACCGTTTGTTTCTGTATTCATGGATTTCATCACTCATTTTCCCCGAGTGAATGGGATGGCATCTGTCTTTGTGGTGGTTGATAGATGTTCCAAGTATGCTGTGTTTGCACCTGCACCAGAGCCTTGCACTGCTGAGGTGACTGCAAATTTGTTTATGTGAAGGGTGGTGAAACATTTCGGTTTACCCAAAGAGATTATTAGTGACAGAGATCCTAGGTTTACTGGGAAATTCTGGTCTTTATTGTTCAAGAAGTTGGGTACTGATCTTAAGATGTCTACAGCATACCATCCACAGACCGATGGTCAGACAGAGAGGATTAATACTTTGCTTGAAGGGTATCTCAAACACTTTGTTTCTTCAACTCAGAAGAATTGGATCAGATTACTGGATACATCTCAGTTTGCATACAACATTCAGGTCTCTTCTACCACAGGAAAGAGTCCTTTTGAGACAGTGTTAGAGTGGTAGCCTATGACACCCGTGGATACACTGAACAGGAGTTTGGAGGGGAAATGTCAAGCGGCTACCAAGTTTGTGGAGGATAGAACCGAGCTATGGCAGGAAGCTCGTGATAGCTTGCAGGAAGCTAGGAACATGATGGTACAGTATGCGAATAGAGATAGAAGACATCTTGAGTTTGATGTGGGTGACCTTGTGTTACTCAAACTCACCCCATAGATGTGGAGAAAAACTGAAGCCCGCACTTATCATCGGGGGCTTGTGAGGAGGTATGAAGGTCCCTTTAAGATTATCAAAAGGGTAGACCCTGTTGCTTACAGACTTCAGCTACCACCATGGCTACAGTTTTATCCTACATTCCATGTCAGTTTACTGAAGAAGTACCATCCAGATGGAAAGCACCCGGACCGTGGGGAAGAGAGAAGACAACCAGCCCAAGGGAGAGTTGATTATGGTAGGAGACCATTAAAGATTCTAGACCATAGAATCTATGCATCTAGTGGGCCTAGTTGGCGGAAAACTGAATTTTTAGTTCAATGGTTGGACGAGATAGTAGAAGTTGCAACTTGGGAAAAGGCCACGGATCTGGAATAGTATGAGTGGTTGTTGAGGCAGTACGATGAGTACCTAGCATCGAGGGCGAATGCTAATTCAGGTGGGGGAGAATTGTGACGCCCGGGGTACTTTGGGGTACTACCCCACCTTTCCCATGGACTCATGGAGGTTATGAGTAGGGACAAAGGGGGTAGAGCTTGAGAAGAGAAGTGAAGTAGCGAAGCTAGGTCACTAATCTTTGTGTTATGATGTTTTGCAGGTACATGACAAGGAGCATGTTCACTAGCAAAAAGACAAGGGCACATGTAGGAGGCTACATGGGCCATGGCACATCACCAACACTTGTACAGGAGTGTGCAAGCATAAAAAAAAAATGGGGCATGGGTGAGTCTCAAACCCAAGACCTAGAGGAGTGCCAAAGACTTATGATGTATGGGAACACCAACCCAGCATCAAGGTGATTGCTGAAGATAAAGGAGGCACAACCTTAATGAAGACTCTTCTTTAAACAAAGGGGCGCAAATGACTTTAGCAAAGGGGGCTGCACTTAGCGAAGGGGAGCCCTAATTTGGAGTCAAACCGAGACTTGGAGAAGGGGGCGGCGACTTGGAAGGGAGAACCGATCATCTTCTTCCTTGGCTCATCTTGGAGGGCATTGGCAGCTAGCTTGAGGGAGCTCACGCCACCATCTTCCACCTCCTTCCACTCGGCTCATTGGTGGCTATTTGCTTGAGAGGAGCTCATGCACTCATCAGCCACCTTGCTTGGATGAGAGCAAGGTGCTCTCGGCGTGGCTCTCCTTCGAGGAAAGGGGAGCGACCTTTGGGGAAGAAGAGGCACACCGGCGGCCATCTATCCTTGGGGGCGCCACCATCTTCTTCATCCACCTAGGGGCGGCGGCTTGCTGTCCATTTGGGGGCTAAGCGTTTCTTGGAGGCAAGAGGCGCAAGGAGTCATCATCAAAACCACCTAGAGGGGCGACTCTAGGGTCCTATTCTCAAGGGCATCACCCTTGAGGCCTTGGAGGTGCTCAGCACTTTGTTGGAGAGGGCTGATCACTTCCACCACTTAGTTCTTAGCGTTGGAGTGGTATAACTCTTCTTATTTTGAGTTATTACACTGTATGAACCTTGTGTATTCATTATAGTTGTGTTTTGGTATCTCTACCCACATTGGGAGAGGCCAATTCCTCATACCCGAGGTTATCCTTGGAGGAGCGAGCTTTGTTGATCGGTGTGTTTAGCTTGTGACTTGTGCAAGCGTTGTGCTTATGCAAGGAGCTCGCTCGCTGTGTAGTTGTTGATATCTGTTTAGGATTTGGGCATATGTCTAGTGCCCGTATCTTGTGACTGCCAGTGTTGTGTGTGTGATCCTTACAGGGTGCCTAAGTCTAAGACGGTCTTTAAGTGTGCAAAGAGGTTGAGGAGCATCATGTGCTGCCCACCCGCCACTTACTGACGTAGGTCTAGGATTAGGAGAAGGCTAGGTTCAGTTCCATCTGAGATCAGCCATGGAGCTCAGCCTTGGAGCGCAGTTCCCTCAGATTTACATAGTGGATTCAGAGAGACTTCAGTCCACACATAGATCTTGACAGTTTCCGCATTGTGAGTGTAGGCTGGCAATTTACACAGGGGTGTGTAAATTGCGCCATCGCGCTCAAATATTTAGTGAAAAATTTGGAGCGTGACACATAGTATCTGATGTGAAATGGTTACTCGTGGCCACGAGTAGGGGTGTTCAAAAGAATCAAAAAACCAAAAAACCTAGTTTAACCGATCGAATCGAACCGAATGGGGGGTTAACCGAATGGATCGGTTTGGTTCACGGTCGGTTTTTAGTTTATAAATTTATGGTTTAGTTCAGTTACAATTCTCGAAAAAAATTTTTACTAGTTAACCGAATCGACCGAATATATATATATATATATATAGCCTAAATTTATAAATTAATTATTCATCTAGTGTAATGATTTGTAATATAGCCGAACCGTTCTAATCGGTTCGAAATAAGATTTGAGATCACGGTTCAGTTGATTAATTTATTTCACAAGGAAAACTGGTCTTGATTAATATCTGTTCCTCTACTATACCAGAATGTGTTAGTAGATTCTAGAAAATTTTTTGCTTTCAACTACTCGCCTGCCTTACTCCACAGCAACGACAGCTTAGCTGCATGCCCTCCTCGCGTCCTGGCTAGGCATCAACTCTTAATTGTCCTCGAGAACCGTCGAATCCCTCCTCGAAGCCTCGCCTCGCCCCTCCGTCGTAGTGCTTTCAAGTCGGGTCTCCGCCAATGTGCACCCCCAGTGCGGCTGCTAAGGAGGATAGAATAGAGAGGGATCCTGGGTCTATTCTAACCACCATAAGGAGGAAAAGAGGAGCGTATATATGCATCGAGCATGAAGAGGATTGGAGATGAGAAGAGTTTGGTTAAAAGGAGGAATTTACTTCAAGCAGAAGGCTAAATTTTCATTCATCAAAACATCATGATTCCTTCTTTCATGTGGCTACAAAATTTTGAGGTGATGAATACATGTGATGTTTTAGCTAAAAATAAAAGCGTGAAGCAGGCATTTGCTCTATCTTTGAATTGGAATGAGGCTCTTTGAGTTAAGTTAGATCTCTTGGTAGTTGCTTGGATCGCATGGTATGTCTGAGGGACTCTTTGTTGTTGTTTGAACCGCAGGTTGAATTGCATAGTATTTATAAGGAACTCTTTATTGTTGTTTGAACTGCATAGTGAACTACACATTGCTGAAGTAAGTTAGGACGCACTTAATACAGTCATTAATAAGCAAATTGACCTATTAATTGGTCAATCGAATAGCAACGGTACCCAATTTAAAATATTTAAACTTAAGTTAATGATAATAAGTCTAACGAGTCTTATATACTATACTATCTTTTCTTTTATTTCACATGTGAGACTAAATAGTATATTACAAATTTTTTCACTTAAGACTTAATGTCCTCGTTAAGCATAAGATCTAGCACATGTCCAAAAATTATCCCTTAGTGGCATGTGAGGTCAATTCAATGGATGCTTTATCATTTTTGGCAGCCCTTTCCTATTGACCTCTCATCTTGCTTAGGGATATATTTGCTTTGATACTATTTTGTTATGACTCATTTAATGAGCAATCTTCTTCATTAACTTAGTGAGCTAAATACAAATATGATCTAATTTAAAATGCTTAAGCCCAAATTTACGGTAAGCCAATAAGCCTTATATACTAAACTATTTTTTTCTTTCACTTCCCATTAGACTAAACCAAAGTGTTACAAAGTATTAGTAGGTTTCAATTTTGTCTTCATTGAATGTTAGATTAGAATATGCATGACATGTTTGAACTTGTTGGAGAAAATTTTAAAACTTCTCTAATTAATTTCACATGTTTATGCGAGAGATGCTATAACCATCCTGAATTAATGTACGGCTATTGTTAGGCCTAGCCTTTTAACTCGGCCCAACCCAATTGGGCCGTTGACCGCTCGTCAAAATCAGCCCACGACCAATTGAAATCCCAAATCGGAAAAGGGAGAAATCAGTGTTGATTCACGCGACGGAATCGACACCTCGTGCATCGACGAGCGGCGACATCAGTGGCCGGCGGTCTCGAGTGTGCCAACAAAAATAACGCCGGCCAGATGGCGATCCCGGCAGACGAGGCGACAGCACGAGCACTGTCGGCAAAGCAGGAAACGACGACTGGACGTGGTCGAAAACGCAAGCCGATCTAGTGTCAGGCGGCGAGATCTCTGCCTCCAGCGAACAGTCTCATCGCCTCGAGCACGCACACAACCACGTGGAGCCATTGCGGTGGAGACTGCAGAGCCAGGCGGCCGCGTGGAAAAGATTTAGCGGACAAGGGTAACGGCTACACGCGAGCTTGGGGAAGACTTGAGGAGACTGCAATCGAACTCCCCGACTGACAAGCGTAGCTGAGGGGCAAAGGCGCCGCGTGGCTATAGGCGAATCGATAAGCTCCTGAGGCTGATCGTCGCGTGTAAATGGGCGTCGATAAAGATCTGGCTCGGGCAGAGGACCGCTGAATCCGCCCGATCTTGCGTGTAAGAGACGAGAGCACTGGCGTCTGGTCGAAGAGATGAAGGCGAGGTGTCGCTGAACTCTCTATAAGAAGGCGGACCCAGGGGTAGAAGAAAGAAGGAGGAGGGCCGGAGGAATGATCGGCTGGAAGCGGACGATGGTGGAACAACTGAAATGGAGGGGCGGAACCGCTGGACGAATAGCGGTGGATAGCGACTATGCGGCGAACAAAACTCGCCAGGAACAATTCCTCCGCTCCTCTCTCCGCCTTTCCTCCTCTATAACTCTCCTTTGCGGAACTCTCCGACGAGGGCAGTGGCCGTCTCTCGTCAACGCTCCGGTGGTGTGGGTAGGGTGGCTCGGAGCAACGACGACGTCAGGAATTCTCCCGCGAACTCCCTTTGTTTCCTCCCGTAATCTCCTCTCTTCCGCGTGGTTCCGGCGACCCTAAGCCAACGACCTCGGGTGGTCGACGGGCTCAGGCGGCTGATGGGCACTCGATGGAAGGAGAGTGGAGTCGTCATCCGTCGATCGAACGCTGGACGAGGCGGCGACGCAGTCAACGGACAAAGAATGCGTCGCTTCGACGCAAGGCCGGAAATGGGTTTCGGGCGAACGCGGCAACGGGTTTTGGACGCGACGACGGATTTCGGGTGTGTCCCGAAATCGGAAAGTGGCATAATCGGATCCGGGTTTGGATCCATTAAGGGCTAAGTAATTTTTCTATTTTCTATTATTATTTTATTCTGACGTGGTTTCTTTTTCTCTTCTCTTACTTTTGGCGATCCTGGATTGGACAAGGCTGAGGGATGCATGCAGCGGATGTGTTCCTGCCGGGACAAGGCTGAGGGATGCATGCAGCGGATGTGTTCCGGCCGGTCATGCTGGACCTGAACCCAAAATAGCTAAATTGGTCCCTTGTGTGGGATTCTGACTTAATTTGGGCCTTTCGCGGCTACTAAAAATTTGGTATAATAATTAATTTAGTATACTTTAATTCAGGGTGTGACAAATTATGGGTGATTGTACATTTATGTGTTGCTAGTGGTTACAAGTCACTGTGTATTAATGCGTGATGATTTCAGCCATTTCAGAATTAATTCTGAGCCTCCAAAATTAATTTTCGATTGTTAGGTTTTACCTATAAAAATATGTCAAACCCTCGATTAGAAAATATCCCCTGTGACTCTATGAGTTTTCTTTCTTTTTTTTCACTTTAATTTTTTAGTTTTTGCTGCCTATTACTGAAAGAACGTTCAATCCTTTTTTTCACTTTAATTTTTTAGTTTTTGCTGTCTATTACTGAAAGAACGTTCAATCAACCTCTCTATGGTCGTGTCCCACAAGAGAGGAGTTTCAATTTGTATCCTCTAAGTGCTTAGTCTGAATTTAACTCGCATAAGAGTTAGATTTTTCACGGATGAACTTTAATGTGACTTTGAGTTTTATGTGTCTAATATCTTCTTTTTATTTATTCACATTCTAAAATAATAATTTTAGATGATATTTATTTTTTGTTTAAATAAAAGTATAAATAAAATTTTAAACTAGCATAAATCCACTTAATGCTTGACTTAATGAAGCAAATTTGTTATGGCCTTGAGGCTTCATGAATTGTCCGGCCATGAAGAGGACTGAGGTGGTCACTAAGGTTAAGGTAGCTTGAAGATGAAGCCTCCATGTCGAATTGTTTGATGACTTGGAATGGCCAAATTTAATATAATCCTAACAATGATATGCATGCATTAGATTTGTATCATGATGCATGTTGACTTAGTCTTTATGCGTTGTTAGTTTAGCTACATTAAGTCAAAGCAAAAAAAATTATGCAAGTCATAATTTAGCGACATGCATAGCCTTTTATTTTAATCACCATCTAGTATCTATCCATTGGTTTCCCCTAACGTCTTGGCCTTGTTGACTTATTTTTGTTGCTTTAATCCTCATCATTTTACAAACTAAAGAAAGTTCATTTATGATTTTAAATAAGCATCAAGAAAGCAATACTTGAAGTTTAATAGGATGAAAAATATTTTTTATTTCCTTGAGAATAAAATTGATCAATTCATACACCTAAAAACATATGGAAGCAAATTATGTCGATGAGATTTTATTTTCAATAATGATATTGATTTTCTTAAAGAATAAAATCAAATTTTTTCTGTCTAAGACTTTTGATATGAAGTATCTCGCTGAAGCTTCATTTGTTTTAGTGCCGAAGAATCCATATTATGATCAAATTGCTGGATTCATTACATCTTTATCAATTAGATATGATGGATGTAGGCTCATGATTTGAAGAAGAATCCATATATGATTAGGTTTCTGCATTCTTGACCTAACATGTCACCTTTTGTGCCATTTTGTAGTTTCAGATCTTATATCCATTTAGAGTCATCTAAATATAGCTATCAATGTTAGGGATGATTCAAGCATTCTGATTCCCAATCACATTCTTCATGATTTGTTCTTGCTTACAGTGTTTTGTTCATTGTTCTTGCTTAGGCAAGTTCTTGAATGTTTTATGTCTGTGGGGATTCCTTAACTTGGGAATCCAGGCACAGGTTCCTTTACTTGGGCGGAGGGATTCTGTTCTTGCAAAGCAATTTTCAGTCTTTCTCTACTGAACTACTGAACCACCAGATTTTGTTCAGTAGATTTTGCATCTGCTCAAGTCATCCTCGAGAACCATAAAATCCCTCCTCGAATCCTCTCTCCTTGGTTGCATGATGCGGCTGCTTGAATCTCGCGAGCAAGCAGCTCGACGAAATGCCACAGGGAGACATGCTTCATTCGTAAGTCACATGTCACCATCCTTCACCGTCTGTAGGAATGGCTTGTCAAAGTGGCCAAAGGTAATTTGCTGTACCTGAAAGCAAGCCAAGAACGGGGAAGACGAAGATCTAATGTACTTTTGAAAGAGACTGCAACAGTAAAACTGGAGGACCTGACCCGCCGTCCCGCCCCTTTGGTATCTATCAATTACTGACAAAAATACTTTTGGTGGTAACTCTGTATCATTTGCCTCCAGATTCCACGAATGTAGTTTTTGTACTTGGTTAATTTTCATGCAACGTGCATTCTGAAATTTTAACCTAGCTTGTCATGCCTCATCATGCTTACGTGATTGGAAGAAGATGTGCAGAACTTGTTTGTACGCATTACCTGAACAAGTTGATGAAGCATTGAACCTGGGCTCTGTTCTTTCTATATTTCTGTTTGCTTAGTGTCTTACTGTAACAGTTTCTAATTTGGTAGGGGTTGGGTGTTGGTGTATTTGCCGGCTAGGGATGAAAAGGTTACGGAGAAGTAACTTGTTGGTGCTCTTGCGGCAGAAGGTGGGTCAGGAATGTCCTACAAATTGAAACTGCAGCTGTTGGTATTGAACCAACCAACTCTCTTCACAGCGCCTGCCTTCCCCTCTCCTCTCTCACCAAACTTGGGTAACTCTCTTGTATCTGAAATCATTCATACTTGCTCACAAAGCCTGCACCAGATCCAATATAACAAATCCACTTGTGCTTCATTTCCTTTATTCTCCTCCCCTCCTAGCTAGCTCACGCTATATATCGCTCCCCTCTCTCCCATTCATGAGACGATGAGAGGCCGCCGGATGGACAGGTTCGTCATCCTTCCTTTCTCTGTTGGCTGCGTCTCTCAGTCGAGTGTTGCGGTCTGCGAAAACCGGCAGAAGGGATCACAAGCAGAGGCATCTCAGGCAACACCAAGTAGCATTCTTTTAATTTGTTAGTTACTATATACGATTGTAAAAATACTTGTGACTAAATATAATTGTTGCTGTGAAGGCGGTGGAGATGGCGAGGGGCTGCCCACAGGGAAGCACAAGAAGTCATACGCTACCAGTGTACTGCTTCCTCTCCCAAGGCCTAACATCTCTGCAGGGTTGCAGAAGCTGGCGAAGAGCTTCAAGAGTATATCCCAGTATTTTGTGTTTCACGCGGAAGAGGATGACGACGACGATGAAGAGGCAGAGATGGAGATCGGGTTCCCAACTGATGTGCAGCACGTAGCTCACATAGGGTGGGACGGATTCAACAGCGTGAGCAGCAAGAAGAGCAGCTGGGACAAGCCTCATCCGGATCAGCTCCTTTCCTTCCCCTCGTTTTCGCTGAAGCAGTTTGAGCTGGCCATGGCAGCCCAGGCTGGTGGCCCTGCATCCCATGGTCCCTGTGGCCCTTGGCCGCAGTGAGGTAGTGGTGGTGGTGGTGGCGCACTGGTTGCCGTGTTCTTTTGTTTGGCTCTTTGTGTTAATTTCTGGCAGTTAATATGTTTTTTATGGTGATTGAGAGCGGGGAGCATGTGATGTTTGTATGAGAATTGAGAAGAGCTTCACAGCATTGTCTTAATCCTGCTTTTTCTTTGTCAGAATGCGAGGCGGGAGAGATGAGATTGTGCGAGTGCAATGAATGGCGAGTGTGACGCCGCCACCGATTTTACTTTTGGGGGTTCACATGATTTAGTTAGCCAGCGATTCTCCCAAATTCAGTGATAAAATAATTGTTTAGATTATAGTCTAAGCAACGAGGCTATCCTTGTTTGGATGTGCAGCAGCAGCAGCAGCAGCAGAGAGGACGAGAGACTTTTTAGATTCAAAACAGAGAGTGATCACACAGGTGGAGTTTTAAATGTGATGAATTAAGCCACAGTCTCTAGCGATTTACACATATCACTGTCATCTCGTGATACAGAATGGCCCAAATGATATGCATGTACTAATAATACATGTGACCACAATCTTTTATGTTTTCTTTTTGTATAAATATTTATTTAATTAAATTTATAAATAAAAATATTTATAATCATATTTCTTAGCTTCATCTAGATATATGTATTGAATATAATATAACCCTATGGGTTTGAGAGAAAGTTTTAATGGATTTAAATTATATATTTTTGGTTTCTGAGAGAAATCTTTAATGGATTTAAATTATGGATCTGAATTCTGCTTATATCCCATAAGCTTTCCTATGTTCACCTCTATGTTCTAGAAAATTATGAAGTTTGTATGATCAGAAGAGGCCCAGCGCCCCCCATTGAGCTGCAATTAAGGCTTTTAGTGCACGAATTGAAACAAGGTCAGAAATTGGTAACCTATTTCTCGTCGGCGCCGAGTCCTGGACACGGTTGTCTTCCCTACGTTTGTCAGCGATCCACCGCGCCGTTCGGAGCTCGGGGTAGTTTTTTTAAGATTTGAAAAACCCCTAGTAGCACAATATTTAAGGTTTAGCGTGCCCGCACAATCGACAGACCTCGTGTGCCGCCGCTGCCACCTCTGTCTCCGACGACCTCTGGCGAGATTGGAGGTGCCGCCGGTTCTGATACCTTCCTTCTGGGTTCTGACCTTGCGACATTCTCCGGCACGAATTCGGCAAGACCCAGTCTTGTGATTTCACGTATCTTCTATTTTCTTGTCATCGAGTCGAAACTCGGCCGCGAGGAGATGCTTGTGTTGCGTCCGATGCTCGAAAGACGCAATTTTTATCCTCTCCTCTGCCTCTGCAGCCTCATTGCCGGCGTCCTAATGCGTCGTCGCTGCCGAAGCCGCCGCTGCCTGTAATTTATTCCCACTACACCGAGTTCTGCCGCACGACAATCACTGCTATCACTGACAATTGTTGTTGTTCCGACATGGTCAGGAGTCACCTTCGTTGCTGCCGACGAGCACTGAAATACCGCTCAAGCGCAATGCGAGTGAAGTCGCTCGCAAATAGCGTGAAGCGCAGAGGAGCGAATATTTGCTTCGGTTCGCTATTGTGCACGAACTCGAGTCGAATCAAACTGCCTGATTCGACTGGTGGGGGATCATGCCTGATTCCTTTCTATTAATCTAAGAATCATGCTATCGCCAGACACGGTATGGGTGGGTCTGATATTCATGGTTTTTTTTTTTTTTTTTTTTTTCACACATAGCTAAGTTGAGTAATAGAGAGCGGAGTTTGACTATTTTATTATCATCAACTAATATCACTGAGATTAAGGTTAAGGTTAAGGTTCAGAGTTCAGTAGATAACTATTTAATATCACTGAGATTATTAATTGCATTCCTTGACTTGAAGTAATAGCTGAGGTAAATGATCATATACACTGGGATCCTTTCGATATGTAAAGATAAATGAATCGTCAATGTCTTCCAGGGGTTTATAGTATCTATGACCCTTCGATATTTTTTTTACCTACACTACTGAGTTCTGTTTTTTCTATGACCAAGTGGTTTCGATAGGCTAAACATTCCCATTAAATTTTGATTGAACAGATAAGTGTAGTGATATATTGATATGGAGATAAGCTCAGGAAGAAATAAGCATTAGAAAAGTATATTTTGAAATGTTTGTGTTTAATCTAATTTACGACGACATGTGAATTTTGGTGTATTTGTTATTACAGCTGTTCCTTAAAAATATATCTTTAGCAATCATTATTTGATTCAATTCTCTTTGTGATAGTGAATGTTTGTTGCAAAAATAATTGAACTTTCTTAGTATGAGATGCGAAGGACGGAACCCTAGATTTCATTGTTTATGTTTCAAATTACAAGGTTCCACAGTCTGTATTAGTATAGAATAAATAAGAAAATTGATACGTCCACTGGCATTCGACCGATTCAATTTTAATTTGAGGCATCTGTTGTTTTTGTATTTTTACTCACTTTGCCAATGGATGCATGATTCATGAATAATAACCCACCAGCTATATCTTAGGGGTCACGTTTTGCTGTGTGAACTCTGAACCTTAATCTTGAATTAATAATCTCAGAGTGAATACTGAATTCCACTTAAGTTTGTACTTTTCTAGTGGCAAACACTGATCATGTTGTCTCCACATACTCCTGCTGCTGAAAATCATAAGTTTTTTTCTGGCCTCTTCCCAAATTAAGATTAAGGTTCAGAGTTCAGTAGATAACTTTTTGTTTATAGACTCATTGATTCCTTTCATGCCATTGATTCCTTTCAATGCCATATTGTCTTGACTTGAATTCTTTTTGTTTATAGACAGCTGAGATTATTAATTACATTTCTTGACTTGAATTCCTTTCAATGCCATTGATTCCTTTCAATGCCATACTGTTCTAGTGGCAAACACTGAGATTATTAATTACATTTCTTGACTTGAATTCTTTTTGTTTATAGACAGCTCATTGATTCCTTTCATGCCATATTGTCTTCTTGGTACTTTTAGGTATGCATTTCATCATTCTAAGTGTGATGCTCCCGGGATTTAGCACAAATCCCAAAGCACACCGAGATGGAGCGATGGCGGGACCCCTCGTCATCAGCCGGGTTGGACGACTCGGGTATGCGATCGTGTCACTGAGGCTGACACAAGTCCATAGGGCGAAGGTCGAGTCAAACCACGGAGTGTGGGTTCATACGTGGATGTGGGCTTTTGGCTCGACCCATGGACCCCGGATCCTCTCGCACGAGCTTGCGAGCGTGTGCATCGAAGAGGGTCAACCGTGGGGCGATTCTGAGGTCTAATCGACCCCGAACCGGCACTGAACCGCCCTTCCGGGCTGAACCGAGCCGGTTCAGACCGCTACAGCGCTCACGCACGTGAAAGGGGAAAAATTCCCCTGTTTCTCGTGTTCGCTGGCATCGTTGCCGTCCGCCGTCGATTTCGCCAACCAGAGGAACGATTGCCGGATTTGGAAGGTGGCCGGAGGTGCGGGGTGGCCTGGCGACGAGGGCGACAGAGTTTGAAGGCTGGGACTCCTACGTGGACGAGCCTAGGGCGGATTTTCGGATCCGCCCCGGTGGAAGCGAGATCTCCAGCCAATCATCGGCGGAGATCGCGGTTGCGTGGCGACGAAGATGGAAATCCCATCCTCGTCGAGGGGAGGTTGCAATCAAGCGGAATCGAACGCTTGTGCAAGGTCTGGCGACGACGAATTCTCAGCGAGATCTAGATCTGGGAACAGAGTATACTGTTTGGCGTCGGCAACGAGGCTCCGGCCGTGGACTCGTCGGCATACCCTCTCAGATCGACTCACCGGTGCCCTGAGGTAACGAGGAGACTACCTCCTCCGGCGCCGGCAGCCAGACGCGGGAGTGCGATCGGATTTACCGATCGCCGGTTCCACGCAGCCACAGCTTCCATTGGGTTCAAAATTCCTGTCGACGGCGGCTTCTCCGACGACAATACACCGGCGGCGAGTTCTCCTTCCGTCGGCGACGAGATCCTGATCGCCCGACGCGATTCCGGTGACCGGACGGCGACGGACGAAGAAGGGGATGCTTCCCCTATTTCGGCCGAGCGTCGGCTCTGTTCCGGACACGGAACGTGAAGGGAGGAGAGAGAAGGTTTGCGCGCGTGTTCACGCGCGCGTTTCGTTTCGTCTCCGACCGGACTTTCCGACGCAGCTTCTCGGAGGATCTCGGTGGGCTCGGCTCGTGGAGTGGTGGCACACTACAAGGGTAAACCCTCCCTGGATCTATCGTGTGTAGTGGTAGTAGGACGGTTTTCTCGTGTGTAGTGGATAGAGACTTTACCGCCGTCCGGACTTCGTGTGGCTTTTCGTCCGGACGGTTCTTTGCGTTATCTGCGCCCGCATATGTATAGTGCGGGTTGTGCTTATTTGTAGGTACTGAACGCTTGCCTGCAAAGTCTTGGACGTGTGAGCCGGCACCCTCGAAAGTGTTCGCCACCGTCCCCTTGTGATTGATTGAGGCCGCGCCGGTGCCTATCTCGGCTGTGTAGAGAAAGGAGCGCGGGTTGAGGGAATTTATGTGAGTGCAAAGTGTTTTTGGAGAGTCTCCATCACTTTGACACAGTTGAGAGATTTGTATTCGTGTCCGAGGGGTGGTATTCATACCGAACCCTTCGCGCACGTGGTGTGAGGACTTGTAGAGTGCTGGGCCAGCTTCCGCAATGCGATCCTAACCGGTCGCGGGCCACTCTAGTGTAGGGCTGAGATCTCCGCGAGGGGATCTGCCGGTTGTGGTTAAGTTTATTATAAAAAAATAAATTTGCCCATAACACTAAGGATGATAGAAGCAAACAAATGTAATTGATTTTCATCTATGATGTGCATGAATACCAGTCGATGTCTTTATCCATTTATGGTGAGTGTATAATGTGATAATGTGAATACAATCAAAAGACCTTTTGCGTATTACATCAAAAATTGACATGATACTCCTGTGTTCAAAGTACATGGTGTATGTAAAATCTTTATCATATTATCTTTTGAATTCTATTACCTTATAAAATATCTGGATAATATTAGAGAGTAGAAGGCATATCTAATACCTTGCCGAAAATTTCAAGTTTTCTATTCAGCCTATTTTACTGCTAAGCATTGTGTTAAAGGTCATTGTCTTGTAGTCATTCACATAAAAATCAACAATTTCTTTAACAAATTATCATAGCAAACTAGCTAAGTTTGGTCCTATTCAAATTAGCAATTCATAATGGGAAAGTATTCATCTCGAGCACTTGGAATTGATAGGTAACTTACAACATGGAGGGAAAAATTAAAGCAGAATGGGATAAGAAGAACACTTATATTTTTTGTGACATATGTATTGAGGCAATTCATAATGGGATGCCTCCTAGTACTCACTTTAATGCTCGAGGGTGGAAGTTTTTGTTCTCAGAGTTTCAGAGCAAAACAAATTTGAAGTATGAGAAAATCCAATTAAAAAATAAGTGGGATCAACTGAAGAATACATGGAAAAAATGGAGGCAATTAATTGGAAAAGAGACCGGTCTAGATTGGAATCTATATAAGGGAACAATTGATGCAGATGAAGAATGGTGGGTGCAAAAAATTCAGGTAGTACTTTTTTTTCTTTTTATTATATATCTATTGGTTCATTTTTATTCTTTTTGTATATTACTGTGTTAATTTTTCATTTATTCTTTTTTTATAGGTTGATTCTAGTTTTGCCAAGTTCAAAAAAGAAGGAATAGAACCTGAATTATCTTCTAAATATGAAATAATGTTTGGAGATATTTTGGCTACCGGAGATTATGCATGGGCACCATCACATAGCAAAGTGCAAGAAAACCTCTCTAGCCGAGATATTCCATTCATTGATGACACAATAAATTTGGAGCCAACTGGGGATTCAAATTATGAAGAACTAGATAAGACTTTAGATGATATACTTGCTGGTGACCCCTAAGAAAATTTTGTTAGGAAAGAAAAACAAAAGATTTATGATGAGTCACCATGTGGAAAGGCTTCAAAAAGGGTAAAATTTCCAACAAGAAAGACTGGAACTGCAATTGAGCTAAGAGAGGATATCAAGTCTCTAGTTCAAAGTGTCCATAGTAGGACAAGTGCAACTTCAAGACTAGTAGCTCCACCTGGTACTAGCATGGGAGAAGTAATAGCTGATCTAAAAAAATTCCAGAGCTCAAGGTTGATAGACGCTTATATTTGTTTGCTGTTGATTTACTAGAGGAGAAGATCAAAAGAGAAGCATATGTGGCACTTGAAACGGTGGAAGAGAAGATGGAATGGCTTCAACATAAATTTAATAAGGCCAATCATATTTAGTTGATGCTATGTACTTTTATGATGAATTTTGAATGTTTTGGGATGCTTTAAGACACTTTTCTTAGTATTGTATTGTTTGTAGATGCTTGGATATAGTTTGGATTGTAGTAATGACTTTAGCACCTTTGAATATTGTATGTTTTTAATTTAATGATGTTTTGGATGCTCTGTATGTACTTGGGATGTTTTTAATTACTTCATATATGTTATCTAGTGGATGCTCTATATGTACTTTGGAGGTTTATATATGTTTTTAAATAATTTGGATTGCTGTTATATGTGCCTTAATCCATTCTTTTTTATTGATAATTTATCTTTTGTTACAATAGATATGGATATTCAATCAATTATCGAGGATGAAGAAGACTTTATGATAGAAGTATCAACTGTAGTTGTCTGCATTGCTGAATATTATCTTAAGTATTTGCATAAAGAACCTTGCTATGTAAGTTTCCAGACGGGTATACAGTGGCTACATGAAATATTAAACGGACATGAACGAAGATGTATAAATATGCTTAGAATGTCAGCTAGTGACTTTTTAAGGTTATGTGGTGAGATGCAAAACAAATATGGACTAGAATCATCACGTAGAATGTCCGTAGTTGAGAAAGTAGCATTGTTTGTTTATATAGTTGCATTGGATGCATCATTTAGGAATGCAAGTGAACGTTTTCAACATGCACTTGAAACTATTAGCAGATGCTTTACTGAAGTCTTACAAAAAATGAAAGAAGGATTTGCTGTAGATATGATAAAACCTGTTGATCTTGAATTTAAAGACATTCCTCCGGAGATCTTAACCGACAATCGATATATGCCTTACTTTAAGGTAAATTTTGATTCAAATTCTCTATAAAAAATATTGTATTTTATTGTTGCTACGTACATTTATTGATTCATATTGTTTGATAAACTTATTTATATTTTATTATGATTGCATTGGAGCATTAGATGGCACACACGTGCATGCATGTGTCTCACCTAAAGACCAAATAAAGTTTATTGAGAGGAAAGGAGTGCCAACCCAAAATATATTGTTGGTTTGTAATTTTGACATGAAATTCACCTTTGCACTTGCTGGATGGGAAGGCACTGCACATGATTTACGTATATTGAATTATGCCATCACTCATCCAAATATGAATTTTCCGAAACCACCACCTGGTAATTGTATTTGTCTCTTACATATCTTGAATTTAATATAATTCTTTTGGTCATAAATATGTGATTAACATATTAGTTGCAATACATTCTTACAGGCAAATATTATTTAGTTGATGTTGATTATGCTCAAGTAAAAGGATATCTCGCGCCATATAAGGGAGGAGCACGATATCATCTTCCTGATTTTCAGCGTGGTGGACCACTGGTAGGGATGCAAGAACACTTTAACCGAGCTCATTCATCGCTTCGAGGTTGTATTGAGCGTAGTATTGGTATTTGGAAAGTAAGGTTTAAAATCTTGCGAAACTTGCCATCATTCTCATTTGAAAAGCAGAGGGACATTGTTATTGCGACTATTGCTCTGCATAATTTTCTGAGACAATTTGAGATCGATCCTGCATTTGCCTTATTACAAGACAATCCAAATTATTTTCATGCAGATGTTTTAAATGATAGAGCAAACTATCAGGCAGATGAAGGGTCATCAAGAAGTGGTTCAAGGGAGATGGATGATTTATAAAATGAAATAGCTCATGCTTTGATGGAAAGGAGGAATGAATGATGCATGTAATAGCATAAGAGACAAGGGATCAAAGTGACATTGTTCTTTTTTTTTTTGGTTTGTGGATGTATTCTAATACTCACTTTATATTTAAAACTTTGATATGATTATAAAATTCTTCTAATACAATTATTAGAAATATTATTTATTTATAATATTATTTTAAAATGAGTTTATTAAATTTTTAAATAATATATATATACTGTTTTGGTCATTTGTATATTTGACAGCACAGCAAAGTTATTAACCAAACAGTATATATAATATCACAGCACAGCAAAGTAGTTAAAAAGTTATTAACCAAACAGTTTATATAATATCACAGCATAGCAAAGTTCAGTACAGTACAGTTTAGCACAGCTATGAAAGTTATTTCAGCAGGGCCAAACAGGCCCTAAGCAGTTTGACCCCCAAGACCTACCTTATTATCAACAACTAAGGTTTGATATTCATGTTGTGTGGCATAGACTTGCGGGCTTTCATTAGGTATGTTCCCTTTGTTGCATTATTTTTTTGGATTGTGATCCAATAGGCTAATATATATGTATTATTTTTTTTATATTGTAACTCTATTTGTCATTATATTCTATTATTCTGGATTATAATATTAATCTTGATCTTAATTTAGGAAGAAAGTTTACTTAGCAATGTAACTATCCTATGAGAAAATTATTATATTTGAAATCTTAAGGAAAGTCAACCTGCATATCCCATGGCTCATGGCTATAGATTCATCTTTATTAAAAATTAGAATTAGACTTTGTGTTAGATACATTATCACATGCAATAATTTTAGTATTGTTACAATTTATAGTTTTCAAATATTAGATTGTAATATTTTAGTTTAGTTCTATATATGAGAAAAA
This sequence comes from Costus lasius, assembly GCA_027563935.2. NCBI lineage: Eukaryota > Viridiplantae > Streptophyta > Magnoliopsida > Zingiberales > Costaceae > Costus > Costus lasius. Next base: position 16,690,089 of record CM050452.1, on the reverse strand, counting down.
AAATATTATTTACAACTTAGTACGCTTACTATCATTAACTAGGTTTAAACATTTTAAATTAAGTCACATTGCTATTCAGTTCACCATGTTAATGAGTTAATTTGCTTATTAAACAATCTGTAATAAAATAATATGAGAGTAAACTTAGTGGTAGACATGGTGAGAGGCTAACAAGAAAGGGTTATCAAGAATGGTGGAGCTGTCATTAGACAAACTCATATGCTACCAACTAAGAAATAGTTCTTAGATATGTGTTAGACTTTTGCTCAATAAGAATGTCAAATCTAATTCCCTTAGTCTCACGTAGAAGGATTAGGAAAGGAAGCTTGGGTTTATAAGGAATTGATGCACCTTTATCCTTTGGATCTTTTTAGGACCATTCAATTTATCCACCCAAGCATTCAATTTAATAGACAATAAATTCTTAGTTGATTGCATATTAATAGACTATAATTAAGACCATGCCCTATTTTTAGCCAGTGGCAATTATACATTAGTGGGTCTCAATATAGCCGTTAAGCCTTTTAGCAACTAGCAAGGCGATGGCTAAGGCATTTGAAACAACTCGACGTTTCTCTCTATGCTCTTCTCTTCTCCCATGAGTTTCTCTCCATCTTTCATCTTTTTCTCTTGAATTTCTCTCCTTCTTTCGTTGTTCAATATTGAAAGTTGCTATAGATAGATCCTCCACTGGTGCGCCACTAACAAGGAACTCCCCAATTGTATCTTGGGGCAAAAGATCAAAATAAGCCCATGCAAAGAGCCGCTTCTTTGCCTTACGATAGATGTAGTCGCCTCCGGGTTCATCTAAACTCCTTTATTTTTGTTGCTATTTATTTAGAGATTGACATGATCACATTGGTTCCTTAATTGTGAGATTACATGATTTTAGAATAATTGCACAACACGCTCAAGGCGAAACATCACCCAAGAAATGTGATCGCAAGGATTTGACAAGAAAATGTCCTAGGCACTGCCCGTGCCTAGGAATCTTCGGCACGGTGGCTCATTCACTATCACATGAATTGTAAAGTTGATTTTTCATGCGCGCATCCTAAAGCCATGATGGCACCGTGAGAAATGGAAATAAAGCCATTGTCGTCCCCATTAGTATCGCTCTATCCATCCTGCTCCGTCGTCGTAACCCAACCCAACCATGGTTATCTCCTCTTTTCATTTCTCTTGTCCTGCTCTCGCTCTGACTTTGTCCCCCTCATAGTTTGTCCAACATCTCTCGTCCAAGAAAACAAAAAACCCTAAACCTCTCTTGCCTCAACTTCGTCCAATATCTCTGTCGATAGGGTTTTGTCAACCTAGTGTCTTCGTCAATAGGGTTTTTTGACCTAGTGTCTTCGTCCAGTGTTCTCGTCCAGGATTGTCGTTCAGTGTTGTTGCCCAATGTTCTCGTCTAGCGTCTCCACCCCCGTCTCCATCAGTGCCATTTACTTTTTATTAGGGTAAGAATATTTCCTCTCTTTTACTGCATTCTATGTTGTGCTATCCCCTTTTGGTGCTATGGACTCGGATGCAATTGAACCTCGCAACCAACTCTTCAACATCTTCTCCGATCAAACTCTAACTATGTAGGTATCCATCTATAGAGAGATATCAATCTATAACTTATATGAAGTTGTCTAAAACTTGACCAAAACTTGCATTGAACCAATGAAAATAGTGCATGATACCCTTGTGTAAATTCTAGTGCAATTTTCACATTCTTCATTATTTCTATGAATTTTTGCATATGATGTTATTGTCAAACTTTGTTAAATCTGGTCAAACTTGACCCAAACTTACATGGAACCAATGGAAATAGTGTAGTGTACCTTGGTGTAAATTCTAGTGAGTCTGAATAATTTTTTCTTCATTATTACCATGAATTTTTGCATATAAATGTTATTGTCGAACTTTATCATATATCATCGAACTTGTCCCAAACTTAACGCAAACTTGCATGGAACCAATGGAAACAGTATAGGATACCTTGGTGTGAATTCTAGTGAATTTGTACAATTTTTTCTTCATTATATCTATGAACTTTTATATATGATATTATTGTCGAACTGTGTCATATATCATCGAACTTACCCCAAACTTGCATGAAAGCAATGTAAATAGTGTCGGGTATGCAAATATCATTGTAATAATTATTTTATAAATTATAGTTATTTATTGACTTCATTTTATCATTTACTTAAGTGTCAACATAATAGAACTTGAATGTAGGATATCTAAATGCTAAATATTGTTATGGTATCCCTATTTTTGTCTATAAGTGTAATTTCATAGGGGCTATGGACAAGAGTATTAATGAGGTGACATGCATTGAGATGATTGCATTGAACTCATAGATGAAGAAAATATGTTCATTGAAATTGGTCCAAATAATGTAACATTGGTAAGAAACAAATGATATGAAATGATGACTTAATTAACTTTTCAGTACAATAATGGACCATTATCCTTACTTGATGTGTATATTATTATAGGAAGTTGAGGCTATAAAAAAAAATTACACATGGAATTGAAGATGATAAGCCTCATGAAATTGAAAGTGTGGAATCTGAAAATGAAGAGAAAATTGAATGCCATTTAGTTGTAGTGCCAACTGTTGGCATAGCATTTTATAATAAAAATGCAGCATATAACTTCTACAATGAATTCGCAAAAAGGATAAGTTTTAATGTAAAGAAATGATATGTAGAGCGTAGGAGAGATGGTTCCTTGTCATTACGAAAGTTTGTTTGTAGCAAACAAAGGTCGAGACAAGTCTATAGTTCTCATGTTACTAAGAATTCTCAACCAATCACAAGTCTATAGTTCTCTTAGACACTTTCTCATAATCATACAAAAAAGATCACAACCCATCTGTGAAATTTGTCATGGATGTGATTCTGTTGAAAAAATTTTTATAGAAACCCACAAAAAGAATCATGGTCTACTTGTGAAATTTGTCATGGTTGTGTTTCTTTACGCTAGTTGTGACATCTCTACGTAAGTGCATGGCATATTGAAGTAGTAAAATTATTATTCCCACGGAGACCAATGGCCAATTATCAACTAATCTATTAACTTCTAGATAAATAAATAAAAAATGGGATGGTTTTGAAGTCTAATTAAGTTAAACTAATGAGATAACAAGAAGAAGACAATAAACTAATACAATTGATTTGATGAGAAATCTGGACTTAGCATTTACTATGTTGTTTTTCTATAAATTAAAATAGGATTTCCTCTAGAATACACTTTACTACGATGAAAGAAATTTATCTGAATATACGGATTGCCTCCTTTTAGCAGTATAACTCGATATCCACCTAAGACAACTTTCGACTTTCGTGGCTATTGACTTAAGATGGGCCCTTTAAGCTCTTGACAAATTGATTAACTCTTTATGTAAATCGAATCTACTTTTGTGATTTGATCAATTTGTTCAACTATTGTAGATTTAACATTATAATTCATCTTTCAGTTCATCTCACGACATCTAATAACATGCAAAACTTGGATAGAGTATTGCATGAAAATAAGTGTGCCAATAATTAAATTAATAGCATATAAAGTGGTATTAAAGAGGAAAAACACAATTTTAATTCATAAAAATATCCAACAGGCTATGCCCTAGTCTTGACATAAGACTTATGCAATCATGTACATTAATTTAACATTAAAATCTCTCATAAGTCGGACTACAAATGGAAAAATAAATGGGAAAATGCCCAAGAAATGTAGATATAACACTTCCTCAAGACAATCAACGAAGAAGATATAGATCCAAGCCTCTGGATGAAGGGAATCAGTGCAATCACCCTAGTAGTTTCCCTCTAGTTGCCTGGCTGAAATTTGCACCTCATTACTTGCCAAAAGTCCTTGATAACCTTCCAAAAGATTCGTAAATACTTTAGGAACCTTCCATATAAGTCTCCCCAAATCTAATTGAAAATAAGACAAATCGAGCAAAAAAAACATAGAGATGTCATAGCTACCAGGAAGAATCATGACTTGACAAATTTCATGGGTATGTTGTGATTCTTTCTATAGGTTTTTGCAAAATTATTTTGCCAGAATCATGATCGTGACAAATTTCACATGTAGGCCATGATCTTTTTCTATGTGATTCTAAGAAAGCATGCGAGAGGATTATGGTCATGATAGAAATCACAAGTGGGTAATGATTTCTATTGTAGATATTCTTCAAATTCTGAGCTGAGACTTCATGGCCATGACAACTATCACGACCCAACCTTGATTTCTTTTGCTCTTTTGTAGATTATAGCTATGACAGATTTCACGTGTGGCCATAATTTTTGTGAAGTTTTGATTTGCATAAAATTTTATGGATGGCTACTTCTTGAAGTCTGAAATCTTTTTGTACTTTTAAATTCTATTAAAAATTGACCATTTTTTCTTGAAATATTACAAAAGCTAGTGAAAGTGAATATTCCAAACAATTGCAAGTATTAAAGTTTAATTGGCTACAAAAATAATGAATAAAGGACATATTTTGTGGTAAAAGTGTTTAAAAAATACTATATAGAAAGACATCGTTGAAGCACCGCTTGCCTATTGGGGCTTTTCAAGGGGTATTCAACTCTCTAATCCAAGCTGATCCAAACACACACACATGGACGCATCACCATATCGAGTCAAGTTGAGTTAGGTTGGGGTAAGTGCGAGTGCAAGTGTGGGTGCAAATTTCTCTGCATATTCCTTTTACTAGGCATTTACTTATTCTTTATTTTCACCAAAAGCTTGGTCTTAATGATTAATAATATATTGTTAAGATGGGTTTTAACCATGTCTTAGTTTATGTCATTTAGCCTCCCTATATAGAGGTAGGCACGAGGCAATTGATTAATAGATGTTTGCATACTGTTACCTGGTAAAAATTTAGCCGCGTCTCCACTATATAAGTTAGTTGGGTTAAGTTAATAATGAACCAGTCTAGTTTATGTGATTTGGTCGTTTGCTATCCATAGTTAACAAAGTAAAGTTACGTCTTAAATAAAGAAAATAATAAAAAAAATCTTGTTAATTAATATCAAAGTTCCTAATTGAGACCGTGTTGACTACCAAATATTTTAGAAATTCTATGATATTTTGTTTCTAATAAATATACTTTTTAGTTTTCTTTAAATAATAGTGTTAGAAATTGTATTTTCATTTGATTTATTAATTTATTTTTTCAATAAGGTTTCTGTTGCAACCCTTGGTCTTGAGTAGCTATGCCGGATACACACTATTACACTAAGCAAGTCATTTTATCCTTTATTTTTTAAATGTAAATAATTTTATTTCTATATCAAGTACTATTTTTAATACAAAAGAAATACTATTAATGTTGATGTAAAAATCAAAATATTTTTAGCAACTTTTAAATATAAATTTGTATAGAGTTTAAATTTATATTTGCTATCTCATTTTTTATAAAACAAGATCTTACCATAGTGGCTTTAGTAAAAAAAAAAAAATTGAAAAATAAAATGGCGAGTTTTTTTTTTTTATTCAAGCGAGTTTGACTTTGTTTACTTATTTAAGTTGTTGATAATAAAATTCTGTATAAAATTAAATATCCACCGACTCAATGCTACATTTTTACCCAATTTTATTTATAAATTTAGGATTAAAAAAAACAATTATGTTGATTTAAGTTTTTTTAAAACAATAAATTTAGTTAATGATTGCTGAGAGAAGAAAAATAATTTAGATGCGTGCCTAGCTATGGCTTGCATGGACGTGTAGCATGTGGCTGGCCAAATATTTTATTGCTGAATTGTATGGCAAAAATTCAACCAATGAATACACAGTTGAAAATTGACATGTCGCCAGCTATAAATTAATTATTTGATACAGTGTATTCAAAAATTATTAATGTTATTGGAGCTTAACCCATTAACCCGTTTAGCTCTACCTAATTTGATCGAATGCGAAGACCACGACAAAGAAGCAGGAAGCTGATTGCATGACCGGCGCCAATCACGAAAAAGGATCCTACGGCCACCGACAGCTGTCAATCCCAAATTTAATGTAATGTATTCACCGCCCTTTTCTCCTGCCGTCAGTCAACCTCCTCTCTCGCTAGTGTTCTTGCTGTCCTGTCAGCTCATTCAATAGTGCCTTTATCTTCACTTTTGATGTTCGCTGGGAATCCAATGCTTGCCTAATTTATCCTCATTTAATTGAATTATGGACCCCTTCGTGTGTAATTTTGGGGATCAATAGCAGGATTGCTTTTAAAAACACTAGTCGTTGAAGCTTTTGGTTCCTAAAGTTTGCATCTTGGAATCATGCAAGGGAGAGAGGTTCGCCGGAGCTTCACGCTCTCGGAGCAGTTGGCCGTGGTGGAGCCTTTCATTCTTAGGGACTTCCTTAAGCTCCGAGATGACGACGAGGTGGCGCCCTCATCCGTTGTTGTCCCTTGCGAGAAGACGGAAGCGTTCGCTGGTACCGGTCGAGGAAGAACGTTGCTCGACGTCATACGAGAGGAGCCGGAAAATGGAGGGGTCGTCGTGGGGGCCAATTCCGGTAATGGCATCAGGTGGAAGACGTTCTTGGACCACCTCCGCCGCACCGGCACACCCTGGGCATCTGCGTCTGCGTCCACCGCGCGAGCCAACAGAATCGCTGATCGCAAGTTCTTCGCCTCAGTCGGCTCCCATTCCATCCTCATCCAACCCATCGGCCGTTCAGTCTCCGTCGCGGTAAACGGGAACGATCCCTCAACTGCGGACTCTGCTGCCACCGTACCGCCAACAACATCTCCGCCGGAGGGCGCTGCTGACGGAACAACCAGCATTGGACAAGCGTCCAGTTCTGCAGCTGCCGCTGAGCCTCCGGCGTCTTCGACACGTGAGGCATCGAGCGAGGGGCAACAAGTGGGGCTCTCACTGATGGCGATGCTGGAGCAGACGGACAGGCATTGGGGAAGCGGAGAGGAGTCGCCGCCGCAGGTGCTGGGGATGACAATTGTGCAGGAGGGAGAAGATATCGCGGATGACGAGATAAAGGACGTCGTTGAGGCTAATTTTTACGCGTGCTGCGTTTGTATGGTGCGGCGCAAAGGCGCGGCGTTCATCCCCTGCGGCCATACCTTCTGCCAGCCGTGCTCGCGGGAGCTCTGGGTGAGCCGTGGCAACTGCCCGATCTGCAACGTCTTCATCCTCGAAATCCTTGACATTTTCTAGTTGTGCTTGGTCGTCTCCGGCCACGGCGCCGCCGTCTTTTGCCCCGTGGTAATCTAATAAATCACAAAAGTCAACTATTTTCACAATTTTTTCTATCATTTTTCGCATAATTTAATTATAAGAATCACCATTTTACAATAATTTTACCAAACCCCCATATATTTTTTTTATTTTTTAGCAAGCAGCTACACCTTCTATGCCGTAACTATTTTTTTCACAGTAGTTTTTAAAGAATAAAAGAACTTATTCCTGACTAAGTACAAGTCAAAATTAAGGAAGTAATTTTAAACAATCAGCCGCCATAAATTGAAAATGAACAAAATATACTCAAAGTAATAATGAGGCCATTGACTGACCTGACAACTTGTTGATCATGCAAACGATCATGTGCAGGTGAACAACTACATAACAACCATTGACCAATCAAGCAAAGACAAAAGTACATAGTTAATTCAACTAGTAAGACATTTCTGAAAAAAATTGCTAGCCAAGTTCATTGTCAAGTAATTTGAGAAAATGTGGTATCATCATCTTCAATCCCTCTGAGTTTTTTCTCGGTTAAACTCAACTTTAAGGCTATGTTTCCTACGATGGATTCCACAGCGAATGGAATGAAAAGTAATACTTTCCCTAATTTCTTTGGACAGATAGAAAATAACAGAAAGGAAAATACCTAAAATTTTCCTTCGTTTTCCGTCAAAAACATTTCCGCCCCACCGTTGCGTTCTTCTTCGCAGTTGTCCTCCGTTTCCTTCCCTCTCCATTTTCACAGGCGCCGCCCCACTTTCTCTCTCCATTTTCGCCGACGTTGCCCTCCTCCTTCCCCTCCTCGCTAGTGCCGCCCTTCTTCCCTCTCCCTCCTCCTGTCGCCAAGCTCGCCACTCGCCAGCTTACCATCGTCGAGCTTGCGTCGCCTCGTCACGAGCTCGCTTTCCATCGTCGAGAGCTCGCCTCGCCTCTCTTCCCGTTGCCGCGAGCTCGCATCCTGTCGCCTTACCAGTCTCCCGTCATCGAGCTTGCGTGCCTCCCGTCGCCTCGCCAGCCTCCTGTCACCGAACTCCACCTCGCCTTCGTGAACTCCTCCGTCTTGAGCTCGCCACGCATGAGACCGGATGAGGAGCTGCTCGCCTCACAGCTCCTCGTCTTGAGCTCCGCCTCCGCCTTGCCCCGAGCTTTGCCTTCAAATCGTCTCGAGCTCTGCCTCCGCCTCATCTCGAGCTCCGTGCAACACCTGGAGCTTCGCCTCGCCACGAGCTCGTCTCCGCCAACTTGCCTCGCCCTTGTTAGAAAATTTCCGTGTTAAAGTGTCCGAGATCATCACTGCCGTGACCACCGTCACGGGCAGGCCGTGATCGACTCGGTATAAAAGAACGGAAATGAACAGTACACGTCACGGCCGCCGTAACGATGTGGACTCGTAAAATTATATGGATGCGCCGAAATTTTCTCCGTAATGTGGCTCACATGTGTACACAGTTTAGTATGGACAACTTGATCCAATCATGTTCGATTCGCTGATCGGACGGACCAGCTCGTGATGATGGAGTGGGTATGATAGTGGGTCAGCGAATGGGTTAGTCAACCCTCACCTCTTCCTCTAATTGATTTAAAGGATACCAGAATAAATAAATAATTATTTGGAATTGATTAGTCGTGGATGAGGATTAAAAGGAATTAATTAATTATATTTTATAATTAATTAAACGAGAACGTGAGTATGAAATGGAAAGTTTAGAATAAAATAATAATTATTTTATTCTATTTAAGGATTTTCTAAACGTTTCTCCTCTCTCACGCACGTAACTTGAGGCGGTTACTGTGCATTGGTGGCTTTTGCAATTCCAAATTGAAACAGCGAGAAGAGGAGATTGCTCTCCTCTCTTATCTCTCTCTTGCACGTTTTTCGAAAGTGAGACTAAAAGAAGAGATTAAGTTCTTCCGCTGAAAGGCTTCCGGATTTCCTACTCCTGATCATCGAGGAGGAATTGAAAGGCAAAGGAAAGGGGTGAAAAGACATTCCCTACCATTTTCCGTGAAGAAACTGTTTGCGATGGAGAAAGGTACGCGAAGTTATTCATGTTTTAATCCATTGTATAGTATAGGTTGATTAATTTGGTGTTACAAGATCCTTACATGCATTTACTGTTTTTTTTTCCACTGCGCATGCTCTGAACTTTGATGCCGCATGTGTAAAGTTCCATCAGCCCTGACCTCCGCCTCCGCCTCGACTCGCTGCTCCCGGTGAGCTCTCCTGCGTCCGGCGAGGAGAAGCGGTGGCGGTGCCGGTGCCGATCTCCACGTGCGAAGCCTGCTGGCACTGATTTTTTTTTTCTTCACGTGCGTAGCACATGTTTTGTTTTTTCCCTCTACCGCCCGCCTCTCTTCTTTCCATCAAGGTCTCCGTCCGTTGTAGGAAACATAACCTAAAATTTGCATTCGTTAGCTAATTTTCAGCTAATAGATACACAAGCAAGTCAAACAAAAATTATATAACATATTTAGATTATATACTATATATGATACTGAATGCTTGATTAAAAATAAAAAAATTATAATCTTATCTAAATATGATAACTAATTTGTTTTTTAAAATAATTATTAAATAAATATGTAAAACAATTTTATTTCATAGAATTATACTTTTTTAGAATGTAATTATAATGTAAAGGCTGGAAGTAGATTTAGAATGTAAGAAAAAATATGAATGTATATAACGGAAGCTCAAATTTTTAAAATGAAAATAGATCGAATACTAAACAACCTTAATTTTTTAAAATGAAAATAGAGACCGTAGGCGAAGACAGAAGAAATACATGAGAGAATGAAGGGCATTAGGTTTGTTGAATGAGCAAACCAAATTTGTGATATAAGAATTAAGAACAAAAGGAGTGAGAAGAAAGTCAATTTTGACTCTGATAATGTAACGTATCAATTTGCAGAGAACAAACAGGCCTAAGCAGTCTATATTTGCACAGTTTAGGCAACACACAAACAAGAATTTCAGAGCTTACCATCCGTACCAGCAAGGGGCTGTCGTTCATCAGTAATTAACAAATGAATGCATATCTTATCAAACTGCCCAACGAAATCTATATCCCTCAATGGGATTGTTGCACAATGAAATGAATATTAGTACATCATTAGGAAGTATCTCCAAATAGCCAAGAACCATTGAAATAAATGCAGCTCTTTTCTACACTATGGTTCAGATAAAGGCAAGATAAACTCTTTTAAGTAGTGCACTTGACATCGGAGAAAAGAGAAAGGAAACTGAAGGGGATTTTTTGAACATGGCACATGTATCCTGCATGTTTGCTTAGGATCAATAGAAAGATCCTGTTAGAGCTGACCGATGTGTGAAGACATTTCTCGCCCAGAGTATGCCAACCACACTGTAAGTACAACAAAATGCGATCAATGAATCTCAACCTCTGAATTGTATGGCCTGAGTCTGAAGAATTTGGTTGTCCTCCAATAAACGGTCATATTCCAGTAATAGCTCTTCAGACTGTTTCTGAAGGGCGGTGACATGGGTTTCGGCAGTCTGTGCTCTTTTCTCCTGCTCCTCGTACTCTGACTTCATTTTCTGCAGCTTTTCTTTTAACCGTGCAACTTCATCTCGGAGCTTTTTTATCTCGTTCAAAGATGTCTCTTCCTTCTGTTTAAACCGTTCCTGTTCTTTCTTAATATTTTCTACTTCTTCTCTTGAAGCATGAACTGTTTTTCTCATGCTGATTAGCTTCCTAAGGTAATGGTGCAAACGGTCAATCACTAAAGCAAGAAAAAGAGTGTAGCCTGCAAAATCAAAACTTAGGCTTATGACTCGTGTCTAAATGCAGACAGATAATTGACATCTTAATTACTTATCATCAGCAGGAAAGTAAGTAGCAGACATGGCGAAATAGAAAAAAAATGGAATGACCAGACTGCCAAAGATAGGAAATAACTTAGCACCATCCTATTAAAGGCAGCAAAGAAAGAATGACGAACGAGAATTGAAAAGGCTAAATAATTCACCCATGATTCTCACATTCTTAAAAATGATTTAACTTGCACCACAATTGGTTAATTTTTCAAACTGGTTATAACAACTTCTTCATGCCCACGGAATCAAGCTCAAACCTCTGCTCAAGGAATGACTAAGGGTAAACTAACTTCATATTGACTTCCTAGACATAAAATTATAGCTTTCTGTGTGGAAGTTGTTCACACATGCATATCCTCCTCGACCAAACCAGAATTTACCAGTAACTATGATGCCATTGACAAATTTGACACAATGATGTTAGCATGACTGAGTATTCGCATAAGTGCTAATTTGGTATGTGGAGTAGGATTTTCATTTTCATAAAGCAAAGGCTCCCTATGGGAAAAAAAAAATCTTCTGGAAGAATCAAATTATTACAGTAACTTGAATCCAAAGACTGCAAAAACACACAAAGTGGTTTTACCAAGGCACAATTATTGTACATGTAGAAGATTGCCAAGGTTCCAGTGGGTAATTTAAAGTGAGATTGATATCAAAAAGCTAACAGTCCAAGATTCAATATAAATGCTCACAGTAGCGGAGGGGGCATTCTCTAACAATGGCGACATAATGGAGAAATCAATGGTGGAAACCGCATGAACTTTCAGTTCATGCCTTGATGGATATTTAAATAATTTCAAAAAGATGTTTAGTCTCAGCTTTACATCTAAGCAGATTGGCTAGTGCTAGTCTGCTGGATAATGAGATAAATCTTAGATGGCTATGCAAACAGAAAATCTACAATCTGCATAGAAATACATCACTCAGCTGGAGGGTGGGACAGAGTTGCATATTTCAATAACTAACATTTAATGAGAGTTCTAAAGGAAAATTTCAGAAACAATGATTAATACGAGCATCCAACCAAATGCTTGATAATTATCAAGGATCATATTACAGTGGTTATGCTCACCAAAAAGCCTTATCACGCAAATGCAAAGTAGGTTTAGATCAAATTAAAGACGAGGAAGCTATAATATAATCATTCTTGTAATTGAGTAACATTATTACAACATTGCACGATTGCTCATCATTGTACCATTGGATTGATATTTTAGTAACTTATAACAAGTGTACAATCAAGCCAAGACTCAAAGTTGACATTGACTAGGAATTTAAAGCTCTTGCCAAATACCAAAGCCATCTGTCTAGCTAACAGGTTCATGTAATAACAAAAAAATTGATAATTATACAGTGTGCCTCGCAGCAATCAGAATTGTAGTTAAATTTCATACATGACCATGGTTCCAACATTTGCCAGCAACAACAGCCACAAAAAAAATCACTTTTTCCAAGCACAACGCGATAAACTTGAACAGCAACCAAAGCAAAAAGAAGTTGAAAACAGATGATTATAACAATATTATTGAACTTAAAATTTTATGACAGAAGATCAACACATGGCAACCTAGAAGACATCACAATGCTTATCAAGTGCATATGAAAAACATCCAACAAGCACAGCATGGCACACTGAAGATGTAATCTCAAGAAATGCTTTGATTGTTAAGTACTTGTCCTCATAGAATCATAATCTGCAATACCTCTACAGCTCTGTTTGTTTGACATAAATTTTCTTTTATAATATTTTACTGGCTATCTTCTTCCTTGATAAACGCATTCTACCTCTATCTGCAAAGGCAGTTTACAATAAGAGACTACATGTGCGTCTACAGGCCAAGACTTCGCGCTTATGACTAGATTCAAGAAAAAATGTAGTGAAAGTTGATAACATAAAATTAAACTCTTTCCTTTATATAAAAAACCTATTCATAATAGAAAATTAAGATAAAATATAAAGAAAGAACAATCCAAGTGAATTAGTTAGTAGGTGGTCCAGTGAGATCCAACAACTATCCATTTACCCCGTGGGATGAAAATTCAAAACTGAGAAGGTGGGTTAGGAATGCTTAGCTGTATGCCACATGTAATGCCATTAATATCATACTCTAGAAATTGTGTTCTAGGTTAGAACAAGTTACTGTAGAAAATTGTTTTCTAGATTTGGAATACAGTAAGGCTGAACTATTCCAGAATTTCATTTCGCCAAGAATAGTTATTAGCTCGTGTATTAAAGCAACATAAGGTTTGTCCATTTGATGGTTTGAGCGTTTTGAGACTGCGGTGATGAAGAATCACAAGTTTCCACAAGGGCGACTCGTAATTTTTCATATTTGGAAAATAAAAATATAAAAACAAATCGGAGCATGTATTGTTTTTTTTTTTAATTATTTTTTAGCGTACTCCTCAGGGTCTGATCATTAACAATTGCAGGTAACTTGAGAATTCAGTAGGATATAGCAACGTGGTTAACGAAGATACTGTTGGTGGGTCCCTCCTCCATATGGACCCATGTAAGTAATAATGAAAATACAAAAAAAGGAAAAAGAAAAAAAAAATATTAACAGCCCTAAGTGTGTTTTGGGGTAGTGCTGAACTTTCTTTTCGGCTGGAAGTGTGGAATATCGGCGGAAGGCTACAACCAAGTAGAAGAAACAAAATCAGAGGAGATTATTGGCTCTTTTGATCATCTGGAAGTTCATCTCAGCGATTTCATCATCTTTGCCACTATTTGGATGCTGTAGCAAAGGAATGGGAAGAGTAGTAGAGTCTCATCCCAAATGCAGTTCAGAGTTTGAGCAGAGTTTCTGAGTTGTGGGCTGAAATTGTTATAACCTTTTTGAAATTCAGAAATTTATTGAATTTTTATGATTTTTAGAAAATTTTTCGGAATTTTAAAAGGATTAAAAAAATTAAGTTTTAATAAAAAAATTTGGATTTTTGCGCTCGCAGGAGCTCGAACCCGCGTCGCGCGCGCGCGATCGACGCTGTCTAACCAACGTGCCGATTTGTGTTTTTAATATAATATCGGATTTGATATTTTTGTATTAGATTTAAATTTTGATTTTGGGGACCGAGTCAACTCGTCGTCTTCCCCGCGGATCTCGGCGATTTACTCGCCACCGCGTTCTCGCCGTATGGAATGCGTCTTGCCTCTATATAATGGGGCTTCTGCTCTCGTTGATAAGATTCGAACCCTGGAACATCTTCACCCCTCGACGCGCCGCCAGGAAGGAGAAATAGCACTCGAACCAGTCGCCGGAGTTCTAGCGGCGCCGCCTCGTGTTCCAGCCATCCAGCGCCTTCGTCAACGGCGATCTCTGTGTTCTGGGCTTTGATACATCGTCGCAGTGAGGTATTCCTTCTTTCCTGCTGCCTTGGTGAAGTTCTGTTGGGCTTTGGTTGAGTTTCGAGTATCGACGGCGGCGGCGCCACCGTCGATACCTTCGTCTATTTCGAGAGCTTCGACCGGGCGTCGCAATCTCTCCGAAGTTCGTCGAGGAGCTTCGTTTCGTTGTTATAAATCTTCTGGAGAAATTTGGAGTCGATCCGACCTTCGACGCACCCTCGCGAGCTCGCCGGCGCAAGCAGCGGACGCGAGTCCGGCAGCCTTGCGCGGCGGCGGTCAGGCGGCGCGGTTTGAATGGCTGGACCGGTTTCAAATTTAGGGTTTGGCGGGTTTATTTAGAAATAAACCGTCGGCTATATTGAAATTGATTTAAACCGGTTCGAGTTTTATTTAAGTTTTGGGTTCGGTTTATTTTGAAATAAACCATCGGCTGTTTTGAAATTGATTTGAACCGGACCGAGCGGTTCAATTCCAGTTTGGGTCAGTAATTGAATGTTGACCGGTTCGACCCCTATTCGGTCGAATCCGGGCCGGTTCAGGTAGTCGTTGGAAAGGTAATTAAATTTCCTATCTAATGGTAGTCTGTATAGCTTTAGATGAGGTTTATATTTTGTGTAATTGAAGTTAGAAGTCTCGGTTTAACTTGGTTCAGGGTGAATTTGATTGGTTCAGTGCAATTCTGTCCGGTTCATTGGGTTTTAGGTTCGGTTCATATGATCTGAGACTGGTTCTTTAGGTTTAGGGTTATGTTCTACATGTTGATAGTTTTAGTTTTCAAATTAGAATGTTTAATGATAGAGTTCATGTACAAATTCATGTTTCAGAGTGGTTGGTCCATTAATCGGCTTGCATCGTTTGATAAACAATTATTGACTTTTCAAAAGGATTCAGAATAACAGCACTTGAGGTAGGAATCTTACCCTACTCCTTTCTTACAGTGTCAATAATAGGATTTGCTACTTAATCCTTTTGTTTGATATATGATGCATATGATAGAATTGATTGACACTGATATCTGATTGCTTCATCTGCTTGATTTGTTTCTGTAATTCAGTTGACCTCATTTATCTTGTTCCTTGGTCATATTCTATTTCTGTGTGCACGATAAAAGAAACAGTGTTGAGATATCTGATTTATTGGCTTATGAACCTGATTGAACAATTGTGTATCTGAGATATTGACGTATAAGTATGTGGAACCGCTGTAAATCTGAGATGATAAAGTCGTGATATATTTTGACCGCTGACCTGGATGATTTATTCTCCAGTGGCCTGTTTATCTGAGTTATAGTTCTGACGCGCATCGGACTATCTGAGATGCCGGTACGGCACCGCCAGTTGTCTTTAGGACAATACTACGGATGTCAGTGTTGGACGCAACACTCCGGGCTGTTTGAGACAGTCGTTCCATTGCATAAGCAACAGTGGAAACACTCTGAAAATGAGTGCGGCTCTTAAGTGAGATCTGTTGGCCAGCTTGATGATTTGCACGACATTCTTATATTATTTGTATATCGTTGTTTCAATTATTGTATTATCCTGTTATTTGATTCCCTCACCATGTTTGTTAATTCCTACTTAGCATTTTTGCTAACTCCCTTTGTTTCTCTTCCAGGTACAGAGTTAACTTCTGGGAGGGATAGAGTAGATAGCAGATACCAACCCGAGTTGAGATAGTTGTCTTTGTATTTTATTCAGTTGATAAATTGAATAGTTGTATTCAGATATTGTGTTATAAAACTGCAGGTGTTTAAGATTGGATTGTTTAATTAAATAAATGATATTGGATTATTGTAGTTCTCTGGTTTCTATCAATATTGTTACTCCCTGGGGAACCCTGAGCTAGAAATAGCCGGCTTCCGCCAGGGCGTGACAATTTAAATGGTATCAGAGGTATAGGTTTAGAGGTATAGGTTTCTGTGGGCCCATAACCCATAGGTCAGAGCTATAGGTTGTAAGAAAACCTAAGGATATAGGAACCTCAGGACTGGGTTTGGGTTAAGGTTGAAATAAATGAATAGGTAAACAATTATTATATAACATGATTATTTTGTTGGCAGGATGGCACCAAGAACTAGAGCTAGAGCAATCCCAAGTCAAGGAAGTAGAGGCCGTGGAGGTGGAAGTCAGAGGGTGAGTGCCCACAGCATTGGAGAAGCTAGAAATCCTCCTGAAGCTGAGCTACAGTTACCTCAAAACCTACCTAGAGCCCCTACAAGAAGAAGAAGTGGGTATGAAGCCTCAGTACCCTTAAGCAGCACCACATGTTTCCCCTGAAGTACAAGGGGCAGCAAGGGATGAGGGTAAATCTTCTTCTCCATCGTTAGTACCACAACCAGTAGTAAACCAACCAGTTAGGTCAGCTAATATGCTGATGCAATTCTCACAGTTAGGAAAAGATCGATTTCGTGATTTTGGAGGAACTACTGACCCTTGGGCTGCTAGAGATTGGTTACTAAAAGTAGAGCAGACCTTTAGAGCATTAGGATGTCCAGACGAGCAGAAGGTAGAATTGGCCACATATTTCTTATCTGATAGAGCTGGGACATGGTGGTCTGGTATGAGAGTTACTTTTGGAAATGACCCTATCTCTTGGACCGATTTTAGAGAAGCATTCTTTGAGAAATACTTTCCAGAATCTTTTCAGGATAGCCAGATGCAATAATTTCTAAATCTGAAACAAGGAAAAAGGCCAGTGAATATCTATGTAACTGACTTTGAGAGATTGTCAGATTTATTTCCAGAATTGGTAACCACTGAAAGGAGAAAGTGTCAACTTTTTATTAAGGGATTACACCATACAATAAAGAAACAGATGAATACTATTCCCTTAGATAGTTTTCAGGCAGTGGTAAATATAGCATTTAGGATAGAGGCTTCTTTAATAGATGTGGCTAAAGAGAAACAAATTGAAGAGGTAGAAGAATTAGCAGAAAAGAGAAAAGTAAGCCAGACAACTAGATCAGTAGAGACAGAAACCTATGATAATAGAGGGAAAAGATCAAGAGCAGTATTTAATAGCCATCAGAGACCTGTACATTCTTTATATGCACCAAGTTTTAATTCAGCAGGGTCTGTGAGAAAATGCTTTAAGTGTAATCAAGAAGGACATTTGGCTAATGTATGCCCTTCCAATGAGATTCAGTGCAACTATTGCAAAGGTTGGGGTCATTATAAGGTAGATTGCCCACGAAGAGGATTTCAACCCCCACAGCAAAGTTATCAGTAGAGCCATCAACAAAGTTATCAGCAGAGCTCTAGACCAAGGACTTATCAGGATAGAGTTGGCTAAGTTAATCAGATGCCACAGAGAGGATTTCAGCAGCAATCTACAGCTCCAGCAAGGGTTTATGCAGTGACTCAGCAGACTCAACAGGAAACTCAAGAGGAAACTCCGGACTTGGTGTAATCCTTAGTTTTCATAGTTATGCTATTATTTTTGTGTACTCTGAATTTGGAGGACCAAATTCTTTTTAAGGGGTGGATAATGTTATAACCTTTTTGAAATTCAGAAATTTATTGAATTTTTATGATTTTTAGAAAAATTTTCGGAATTTTAAAAGGATTAAAAAATTAAGTTTTAATAAAAAAATTTGGATTTTTGCGCTCGCAGGAGCTCGAACCCGCGTCGCGCGCGCGCGATCGACGCCGTCTAACCAACGCGCCGATTTGTGTTTTTAATATAATATCGGATTTGATATTTTTGTATTAGATTTAAATTTTGATTTTGGGGACCGAGTCAACTCGTCGTCTTCCCCGCGGATCTCGGCGATTTACTCGCCACCGCGTTCTCGCCGTATGGAATGCGTCTTGCCTCTATATAATGGGGCTTCTGCTCTCGTTGATAAGATTCGAACCCTGGAACATCTTCAACCCTCGACGCGCCGCCAGGAAGGAGAAATAGCACCCGAACCAGTCGCCGGAGTTCTAGCGGCGCCGCCTCGTGTTCCAGCCATCCAGCGCCTTCGTCAACGGCGATCTCTGTGTTCTGGGCTTTGATACATCGTCGCAGTGAGGTATTCCTTCTTTCCTGCTGCCTTGGTGAAGTTCTGTTGGGCTTTGGTTGAGTTTTGAGTATCGACGGCGGCGGCGCCACCGTCGATACCTTCGTCTATTTCGAGAGCTTCGACCGGGCGTCGAAATCTCTCCGAAGTTCGTCGAGGAGCTTCGTTTCGTTGTTATAAATCTTCTGGAGAAATTTGGAGTCGATCCGACCTTCGACGCACCCTTGCGAGCTCGCCGGCGCAAGCAGCGGACGCGAGTCCGGCAGCCTTGCGCGGCGGCGGTCAGGCGGCGCGGTTTGAATGGCTGGACCGATTTCAAATTTAGGGTTTGGCGGTTTATTTAGAAATAAACCGTCGGCTATATTGAAATTGATTTAAACCGGTTCGAGTTTTATTTAAGTTTTGGGTTCGGTTTATTTTGAAATAAACCATCGGCTGTTTTGAAATTGATTTGAACCGGACCGAGCGGTTCAATTCCAGTTTGGGTCAGTAATTGAATGTTGACCGGTTCGACCCCTATTCGGTCGAATCCGGGCCGGTTCAGGTAGCCGTTGGAAAGGTAATTAAATTTCCTATCTAATGGTAGTCTGTATAGCTTTAGATGAGGTTTATATTTTGTGTAATTGAAGTTAGAAGTCTCGGTTTAACTTGGTTCAGGGTGAATTTGATTGGTTCAGTGCAATTCTGTCCGGTTCATTGGGTTTTAGGTTCGGTTCATATGATCTGAGACTGGTTCTTTAGGTTTAGGGTTATGTTCTACATGTTAGGTAGTTTTAGTTTTCAAATTAGAATGTTTAATGATAGAGTTCATGTACAAATTCATGTTTCAGAGTGGTTGGTCCATTAATCGGCTTGCATCGTTTGATAAACAATTATTGACTTTTCAAAAGGATTCAGAATAACAGCAATTGAGGTAGGAATCTTACCCTACTCCTTTCTTACAGTGTCAATAATAGGATTTGCTACTTAATCCTTTTGTTTGATATATGATGTATATGATAGAATTGATTGACACTGATATCTGATTGCTTCATCTGCTTGATTTGTTTCTGTAATTCAGTTGACCTCATTTATCTTGTTCCTTGGTCATATTCTATTTCTGTGTGCACGATAAAAGAAACAGTGTTGAGATATCTGATTTATTGGCTTATGAACCTGATTGAACAATTGTGTATCTGAGATATTGACGTATAAGTATGTAGAACCGCTGTAAATCTGAGATGATAAAGTCGTGATATATTTTGACCGCTGACCTGGATGATTTATTCTCCAATGGCCTGTTTATCTGAGTTATAGTTCTGACGCGCATCGGACTATCTGAGATGCCGGTACGGCACCGCCAGTTGTCTTTAGGACAATACTACGGATGTCAGTGTTGGACGCAACACTCCGGGCTGTTTGAGACAGTCGTTCCATTGCATGAGCAACAGTGGAAACACTCTGAAAATGAGTGCGGCTCTTAAGTGAGATCTGTTGGCCAGCTTGACGATTTGCACGACATTCTTATATTATTTGTATATCGTTGTTTCAATTATTGTATTATCCTGTTATTTGATTCCCTCACCATGTTTGTTGATTCCTACTTAGCATTTTTGCTAACTCCCTTTGTTTCTCTTCCAGGTACAGAGTTAACTTCTGGGAGGGATAGAGTAGATAGCAGATACCAACCCGAGTTGAGATAGTTGTCTTTGTATTTTATTCAGTTGATAAATTGAATAGTTGTATTCAGATATTGTGTTATAAAACTGTAGGTGTTTAAGATTGGATTGTTTAATTAAATAAATGATATTGGATTATTATAGTTCTCTGGTTCCTATCAATATTGTTACTCCCTGGGGAACCCTGAGCTAGAAATAGCCGGCTTCCGCCGGGGCGTGACAGAAATGCATTGGCAGATGATAGTAATGATCAAAGCCAGATATCAGTAAGATTTATATCTATATTTCATTCTGATTTTGGATTCTAAATCAACTTGAGTTTGATTTCTTTAGTTTGGCAACTAGTCCTGCTTTGGCTAAAGTTGGTTAATAAGTAAAGTTCTGGGCTCTCTTTCGTGATTGGAGACGTGTTGATTGGTTGGTCTTTTGAAGCAGCTTTACATCTTCTTGATTTGTTTGAAAACTCTCTTTCTCAAGTTCTGGAATCAATGAGGAGTATCTGAAATTGCTATTGGAGTATCTGCAAGGTTTTGTTCTCTTTAATTTACTGAATGTCCATCTTATTTTATATATGATTCTGCTACACTAGTATATATATAGATCTCTTTTCAACTCAACAGAAAAAATAAAAAAATCAACCTACATAAATGCCATTAAGAAGAATCTTTGAGACAGACTGATGAACGAGGGCACTAATACATACCAATAAGTGAGGCTTCAACAAGGTGGGTCCTCCACAAGACTTGATCCATGGGAGTAACAGTTCCAAGCTTCGCACCCCTGTTCTGAATCTTGAGAATGCTGGTCACACTCGAAGCCAAGATCACCGACATTGTGATTGCCAGCGTCTTCACTGTCGCTGGCCCCTTTCCCGTCTTCAGCTGGTCTAGGCCCTTCATCGCCAGCTCCCGCAGCGGCCCAATCTTCCACATCAGTATAAGCGCCACTGCCCCCTCCGCGAAGAGGACCAGAAACAACAGCTGAATCATTTCTTTAAATGCTACAAACCCTCAACAGTGGTTCTACTGAACAAGAAAAAAAAACATCAGTAAGCATGAATCATCGGAACAGACATTTTTTTATAGTAAATAAAACTCTTCTCCCTAAAGCAATCCAATTTCACACCAAAAACCTAACCTTTTCTCTAGGTTTGAGCCCTTTCTCTCGCAAAAAAAAAAAAAAAAAAAAGAGGGGGAAAACAAAATAAAAAGGAAAAACAAACTGATTATGCTCAGACCAAACCTTAATCTTTGCACCAAAGTGAAGATTTTTCCTTTAGAGCCGAAGGCAGGTGCAAGTAAGATTTAGGAAATCATTTCTTTCTGAAAGCTACAGAGTAGAATTGGAAACCAAAGAGCCGCTGGCATCGAGAAAAGACCCACCTTTTCGGCTTCAGCAAGTTTTCCGAGAAAAGTGAAAGCGAGGAGTGTATGAAATGGAGATCAAATGGGGTGGATTCCCTCGGAAGCCTCCATGTCCATGTCGTGCTTAGAATCAACCTAGGATTGGTGTTGGTGGATCTGGCGAGTGAGTCGCAGTGTGATGCAATATCGAAGCAAGGTTAAGCTGGTCTCAGGGTTCAACTATCCACTGGCTTAGGGTTGAGGAACAAAAAGAATTCAATTTTTGGATTTGTTTTACTTTACTCCCCCAAAAATACTTTATTGTAAAATATGTACCCTTCTCAATAGGCCTAAGGATAAATGGTTGTGATTGAATGGACCTTTAAGTATATTAAATATTCTAAAAAAATGTTTGAGGGTCTTAATGAATATTCTACCGTGGACAAACTTGTCATGTACACATGAACAAAGGGGTAACTCCGATTGTATCTCGTACCGTAAGACTGATTCCAAACACGCACCAACAGGTCAAAATTTTGCCTCATGAGAAATATTTATCGTCTCTGATTATTTTAATTCTTTTCTTATTTTATTGTTAACGATTTGCAGATAGAATTGCATGTAAGATTTTTCATTGATCTCTTGTATTATAAGATAATTGCACAGCAATAGTTAGAAGAAGTGTGTAATGTATACCATTGATCACCTTAATGGGCTTATTAATACATAAGTAATAATAGTTAGAAGACATGAAATATATCTTAGAAAATATAATATAAAATATTTATTTTATTGAAGAAAAATAAGGTACATAAAAGTTATATAAAATAAGAGAACTATAGTGTGGGTTGCATATTTATAGTTGTACACATCTATCTGAGTTTTTTTGGATTATCTAATTTCTAGTATGAGGCCATATATAAATATTTTTAGAAAAAAGCAATCCTAAAAGGACGTGTATACAGGCACTTAGGAAGGTATACCTTCGGATCTATTTCAAAATAAAACAAAAACTCTTTCTTCCTTATTATATATAAGAGTACTATAATCATCTTAGGAGTAGGGAATTTGAGTTCAAATAATAACTCTAATTCACAAAATACCCAAATTTAGTTTTGGTACTTGTATTTCACTTTTTTTATTATTATTTACATTCTTTTTGCATAGTTTATCTCTACACTAAGCTTACTACTAGTAGTTGACATTTTTTTCAATGAGGAGAACTAACTTTGCAATAGTTAGCTCTCTACTCTGTTTAACTTTTTATAATAAAAAAACATAATAAGCTCATTAGAGCAAGATTTGATTATGAAGGTGGACGGACATGTATCTTTTTCCTCAAAGTAAGGGTTATTAAAATGAAAACTAGAAACATTCAACATTTATTTTTAATTCAATCTCCTTCCTTGAATTATAGTCAATTACATTGGTGAACGATGCCA
The DNA here is from genome assembly GCA_027563935.2 of Costus lasius. Taxonomy (NCBI): domain Eukaryota; kingdom Viridiplantae; phylum Streptophyta; class Magnoliopsida; order Zingiberales; family Costaceae; genus Costus; species Costus lasius. The sequence continues at coordinate 16,667,242 of CM050452.1, read as the reverse complement.
TTTGGTATCCATCCAATACGATACGAGCCAATTCTTTTATAACGTACCAAACTTGATTATATTTAGTTTATAAAGGGTAAGATTTGATTATCATCTAAACACATTTACATGTCAAAGTAATCCAATTGTGTTATTTTTTTTTTGTTAACTAATGACTTAGTAAAGCTCTCGATAGACACAATAGAGCTCAAGAGATAATATTAACAATCACTATGAAACTTAAGTGAAAATAAAAAAAAGGCAATAAAGCATATTTTGAGAAACCTCGGGTCAATTTTAAAATTAAAACAAAAGTGGAAGGAACATCCTCTACAATCACGCACACACGGATTCCTCGAGATCTTTCAACCTCCATGCTTAGTGATAGCCTCGGAGCTGAGATCCATGCCTTTGTTCTCTTGTCTTGCGTCAATCATCAAGAGATTGCGCCAAGAGAGGAGTCACTTCTCAACTTGTGCCACCACCAATGTATGCGCCAAGAAGTAAAGGGAATTGGATACAAGGAGAGGGAAACTCTTCCACTTGCACCTGTGAAGAATACCTTGCCACCACCTCATGGATTGTCGCCAATCCAAAGTGGTTATCACCCAAATAAGCCTTTGCCTTCAAGGAGGAAGAAGGGCGGTGGCTCTCTATGAGATGGCGACTAGGTTGAGAGAGGGAGAGAAACTCTAGGGTAGCTAGGGTTTGCTAGAAGATGAGAGACAAGCTATATGCGCCCCTATCCCCTATATATATAGAGTTTAAGTGTAGGTTCCATTGCTTAAGTCGAGTAAGTTGCGAATAAATCTATTAGATTTATTCTAATTAAATGAATATAAAAATTTATTATTGCACTTAAGTTGTCGACCCCTCTAGTTATGTTTAAATCAAGTTGACAAGCTTTTGAATAAATTCGGCACAAAATACATCACTTGACATATTGGCTAAACTTAGTCAATCGAGGTCAAATGCAGTCACTGGAAGGTCAACCGGGGTTAACTTATGTCAAAACATAACTTGACATCGTATGTCATCTCTGACTCATCAGATGTATCCATGATACATTAGACTCCCAAATAAATCTGAATCAATTAAATGTCTCGATCAAATAAGCTACTCGATCAATACGAGATCTCGAGTTTCTAGGTGTGTGACTCTATAAGTTCCTCAGATATTGGCAGTGATAACCTCAGATTATCACAAGCAATGAGTGGTACATAACAGTACATCATGGCTACCCAAATCATCAAAATGGATGCCATCATCGACAGCCCCTAAATTGTGATAAAATACATGTACACTTTAGTCCTTTTGCCAAACTATCCAAATTAGACAAGTGTGTCAGACTTGTTTGACCTAATCGAATGGTCATAACTAAATCAGGTTCTCACCTGGGTATAACCATATAATTTCAGTCATGCATCCATATGTGGGGTCCCCAAAGATATCAAACTTCTAATTAAGGGGCAAATCTTTTCTTGGCTCATCAAACCTCTCATATGGATTATGATACACCCAATGACAACCGTTATGACTTCTCTATTATAGTGAAGCATTAGATTGTATGAAAGTACATCACTCACCATATAGTGATAATAATAACCTAAGTCAATGACAAATATACCTCTGTCACTGTGAGATTTAACTTGAGACACTAAGTCAAATCCTTACAATGGGTCGGTCTAGTATATTTATCTTAATATACTCATATGCCTGTGTTAGCAATGTGTGCTCAATCTAGTGCATATACTAGTCTAATATACACCATAGTTGCCCCATATTCACTATGGTACTCGACCGAGGATAAACTTTGAGACTAGATGAAATCTATCTCTAGGGACATTATTCATGCAAACATAGATATGACGCAGATGTACCAAATGCACAAAAATGATAATGCCAAAATTTGCAATATATCACACATGAATGTGACATATATTGGACCAGTCATAGGTCCTAGAGCATATATACCAACATTATAAAGATTATAGTCTAAGGTGGATTTAGAGTATGGTAGTGTAAAATATAAATAAAATATTTAAATATTGGAGATAGCTTGGGATGTTTTGTTGAAGTTCAATGGGAAAAAGCATAAAATGTGTAGCAACCTTGCTGACTTAATTCTAGAGTAGTATTAATAACATCAAAGGCAAAATAAAAAGAGTTATAAAATGCTCACATGCGCTAAAAGGATAAAAAATTTAGACTAGTAGATTGATCTATCACATATATTATTTCTTCTAGAAGACTATTTGATTATTGATCGAAACAATGAACAAAAAATTTGCACGGCATGAAAAGAAACCTCAAATCTAATCATTTCCCTACTTATGCCAACATACATTTATGAATTCAATCATTGAATTCTATGCTAGTGTTTGAGACGGGCTAAGGTGTATTGATTGCATGAGGCTATTAGACCATTCAGTTCTAGTTTCCAAGGTTCTCTCCTGTATTTGAGGACATTGTTGTAATAATAGCTCAAAGTTCGAAAGCACACAAGTAATCTAACAAAAGCCACTCGTGTGTTAAAATATCACTATTAACATTAGAATGACACTTGTTAATGAACTTAGACAAGGTAATTTATAGTTTCTATATAACAGAACACTTAATTAGGAGCTCATTATGATATGAAATGTAATCAATTTTAAGGCAAATGCAAAAAAATAATACCATAGGGAGAGTGTCCATGTAATATATTTCTCACAATAAGGTAACTGTTGGGGAACACACAACTAATAGCATAGCAGAAACAAAAAATTTTGGTTCCCCAGCAGGACCTTTGTGAAGAAGAATCCAATTAGTTGTTAGAAAATATACTTTTTTAGATCGAATAGGTAAAGCAAGACAATGTAAAGCCTTGCCTCTATGGTATGCATATGTGATCAATTTAAATCTCTTCATCTTCTCTAGTGCTAGTTGCAGGAGAGGCAGGCCTTCTTCTACTCATTTCATGTGTAGAAGGGGTAGCAACTAAGAGGAGGGATGGCAACTAGGTAGCAATTTAGCAGGTAACTTTCCTGCCATAACTCATTTAAAGGTAATTGAGCACATATTATTCAAGTTTGAATAGATTATGGGTAGTGCATATGCTACCCGAGTTGGGTTCAGGTAGCATAGGGCGGATACCCACTACCCGAACCTAGTTATATTTATTTATTTATGTATTAAAATTATATATTTTTTTAATATATTAGTCAGGTTTGTAATTTTATAGGGCAAGTACTTAAGTCAGATATTTATAGGGTTCGGGTATTAAATGAGTAGTTAAATTTTTAATAGGGTAAGTATTTAAGTCGGATATTTATAGGGTTCGGGAATTAAACGGGTAGTTACATTTTTAATAGGGTAAGTATTTAAGTCAGATATTTATAGGGTTCGGGTATTAAACGGGTAGTTTAATTTTTAATAGGCAGGGTGCGAGTAGAGGTTCTAAAAAATAAATGAGTAGTTATTCAGGTATGTGTAGTAGAAGAGTTATTTTGATTAGGGTATATTTAGTATGAAAAGTATGAATACCCTACCCGTTGCCACCCCCTAGCTAAGAGAGAGGAGGCAACTATCCGAACGCAAGCTAAAGAATTGTCCTATTTGATAGCCTTTACCTACTTTTGCATATAACCCTAGGTTTTATATGACATGGGTCAACCATGGTTCTAGCCCATGAGGCATATTTGATTTAAACTCTTTCAATTCAAATACCAAAAAAAAAAAAGCCATACTTATGATTTAATACCACAACCTTTTGTCTACCTAGTGATCAACCATCACCATCATATAATTTAACAACACTTATTAAGATAAGATTCCAATTTAATCTTAGTGCATAACCCAATAGGTCCTTATGGCATTAATCCTATTATACTATTATAAATAATGAGTGTATTTAGCAACATATCACTGCTACCTAATTCATAAGAGAGTTAATATTTGACTAACCATTTGTGATAATATTACTATATAGTTTAATCCCTTTGTCTTTGCTATCTAGAGTAAACACGTGATGTAACACATCAAACTTGTAGAGTTCAATCATTGTGATTCTTGACTGCTCAATTACACTAAAATAATAAATATAATCGATATCTTATGTCAATTCATTTGGGTATAGTCATACATTTTAGTCTCACTTGCATCCTAAGACACCAAAACTTATGTTACATAAGAGCAACAAATTTAGTTTTAATCACTCGTATTCCTTTCCATGATTCATGATATACACGGTTAGACCCTTGATCCGTGATTATGTATTTTTCACCCTGTATTATGGACTTAATACAATATAATTATGTTTTGTGTCATATTGCGTTGTTTGTTCGCTTATGGCCTTGGGCCGATGCCCACTCAGTCGGTGCTGAATTAGGCACGCCCAGTATCCCGATGGGCTGGCTGGGTTATGAGTTCCCTCTTTAGGCTTACGTTGTTTGGGCCATGTAGGTTGGGCCGTCGTGGGCTTGCGGGTCCCGATATGGCATTGCACGCTATTCTTCCGAGTGCGTCATAGCGCACGAGAGATGTAAGTCAACTATCTCGATGACGATGCGGAGGTACATGTTTCGGTATAATTAGTGATGCGTGGCAAGTCGTTGACCCTGTTATTGACGCGTAACAAATGTCACAATGTCGTATATACACGCGATAGCCATATATGGGTCAGGACGGTTTGACTTGCAGTTTGCGTTGCAGGGGGCAGTGGCAGAGCCACATGGAGGTGAGTGGGGGCATTTGCCCTCACTCAATTCTTAAAATTTACTATATGTATGTATATATTTATAATATTACAAACATAAAATCTTTGATTTGACCCCACTAATTTTTTTTTATCTTACTAATATTGTTTCCGTATGCCTATTGCCCCCATATACCTTTGGGTCCTAGATCCGCCACTGGTAGAGGGCATGCGTTGGTGCGCACGAGGCAGGAGCAGAGTCATGGAGCCAACACACGTGATGTGGGGCCGAGACAACTAACTCAGCCCGGACCCATAGACTTCAGCCCACACTCTAGAAGAAATGGCCTAACCTGGGTACCCAGTAGTTTTTCTTAAGCTGGGTGCCCTAATCGCCGTCCGATCCAAATTTTGATGGACATGGATCTCACAGCAAACTTTCCCGTTAGCTACCCCGTTACCGCCGCTTGCGTAACCCGGGTTAAAAATTTTTACTGTGCCATTTTCATTTCCCCCCATTTCTTCCCCCAAAAGCACGTGTTAAACCCTAATTACCCTACCCGAAAGAATTTTTACTGTGCCCCGTTTTCATTTCCACCATCCTCCGCTACCAACCGCGCTAGCTCTCCGGTGATTTCAAATCTCCTGTCTTGCGAGAAGTCGTGCATTATTCTCTGACTCACTCCTTGGCAATAGATTAAAGCAGGTGAGCTGCGCATTTTCTTTGTTCTTCGTTGTTTAGGTATATTGGAATCCTCTATGTCGTCTTCGACACAAATCTTAGAGTTCAAGCTTCTTCACTATTGCATTTCTCTAAGATTATTTTCTTCTTTCTAACATACTCATTGTAAAGCTTGTGTCGCCTCCGAGGAAGAGGAGAGTCTGCTCTCGAGTAATCTTTAGTTAACTATGAAACAGGTAAACTATCATTTATACACAAAAAAAAAATACCTTGATAGGGTCAAATTTTGTCTGGTAGAAATTAAATTAGCACATAGAAAGTTTAGGGTTGATGCACTGAGTTTACTCAGTGTTGATGTGCATAGAAATTAATCATTGATTTTGATATTTTCCTACTTCATACTGTTGTGATCCGAAAGGACACACTTATAAATACAAGTAGGTAGACTTATTTAAGGTGTCACGGCCAAAACCTAAGTGTTGGCGCACAGGGCTATTGTCACTCCCTGACACAGATCCAAAAACTTGTTGTCCCTAAACTTGTAGTGTCCGTAAGTGCACAGATACTCGAAGTAATAAAGAAAGATATCGAACCACAGAGACCTTATTGTTAAGTACCAAATAGTTGTATTCCTACTAGCTAAGCAACCGAATAATAGCAAAACAATGATGGAAAACACACGAAATCAGATAATCAGAGAGAAACATTGGGACTAGGGTTTCATTCTCCTTAATTCTAATGACTAGATTTAAATAAAATATCGTCAGACTAATCTTATCATGATAAAGACTTAATTTACTTCATAAAGGGATCATCTCACTTTCGTACAGACAATCATGCAGGGACCAATCCTTGCGTTCGCGCAAGATCTATCCCAAGCTGAAGATAAGTAAATCATCAATCAAAGAATTCAAAGATCACTTTCATGCATCTGAATTCTAAGTTGATTGTCTCAAGTGGAATCTCAAGGATCACTTTCGTGCATCCGAGTCTCAACACAAGTTCTACTTATGGTTCTCCAACGTTCCGATCCTCACTTTCGTGCAAGATCTCCACGTTTGACAACTCGACTCTACCCTAGGTTCAAATTATCATCATGGCAATAAGATCACTAAAATCAAATAATTAAGAACTAACCTAAGAGAGTTCCTAACATGCAATTCTAGGGTTCCAAGTTCTCAAGCAAGTCACCTTTCGGTCCTTATTGTGAGAACTCTAAAACATGAATAATAACATCAATCTATGGAGAATCAAAGACAAACAATCACATAAGTAGAATCATCATAATAAAACTATTCTGACGAAAATAAGAGTTATTTAATCATTAAGAAATCAAAGTGAATTACACCCATGTCCCAAAATATGATTAAGCTAGCATAGAAAGAGAAATACAATAAGACATAGTATCAAAGTGTTCAAAAATCAAAGAAGAAGAAGAAGAAACAACGTTACAACACGACTGTAATAGAAATTACAGCCGTAATTTGCCTCCAAAACACGCTGTGAACAGTGCTGCGCCCCTTCTTTTGTTGATTCCTCCTCCGATTGGACTCCAAACGCTCTGAAACTTCTGGGGTATTGTCTTCTCCTCCAGGCGAAGCTTCTACATGAAAATCACGGCTTGAGGTGTCCTCTACGCCTCTCGGCGTGAGGCCAAACCCTAACCGTCTCTTAGCATGAGACCAAACCCTAACCGCCTCTCTGTTGATTGCTCCCTCAATACTGGATAAAAATTCGTTCTTCCACTTCGTGCGTCTTCTCCTCATTTAGATGAGTTTGCAGCAGCTTTCGGATCTCAATTTGGAGGTCTGGATCAAAAGATATGGTCCGCGCAAGATTCGGACCCGTAAAAATCACATTTTTGAATGAAATTACGGTACCGTAATGCATATTACGGCAGTGCCGTAATTTTGGCTCTGTGAAGTATTTGTCAAGATTACAGCCAGTAAAAATATTTATAGCCGTGCCGTATTTGCTTCTGTATGTTTCTGGACCAAAATACAACCCTTAAAGATCATTACGGCAGTGTCGTAATCTCTGAAATCTCTCGGGTGGAAAATCATCTAGCATTACGGCACCGTAAAGATTGTTATGGCGGTGCCGTAATCTCACAAAATTCTCTGGTCGAAATCTTCCTAAATTACGGCAGCTCTCAGGGATTACGGCTGTATCGTAATTCTGTGGTGTAATTACAGTATCGTAAAATCCATTACGGGGGTGCCGTTTTGCAATTTGGGAATGGATGCAAATTAGACATCTCAGACATTGAAGAAAGGTTTCAAAATTGCAAAATTGAAAGAGAAATTAGTCCAAAACTTTGATTTATAATTGTTAGTTCAGATCAATGAGCATTGACAATTACTCAAGGAAATCAATTATCGGTTAGGATTTATGTGGCGCTCGGAAGCATAGGCCTGGTTTAGAGGTGGCCATGGGCCGTGCCCGGGCCGGCCCGGGCCCGGGCCCGCCTCGGCCCGCCAGAAATCGGGCCGTGCCAGGCACGGCCCGATTGTAATCGTGCCGTGCCGGGCACGGCATGGCTGAAAAATCCTTCGGCCCGGCACGGCACGCGGCACGATTGGGCGTGCCGTCGCCGGCACGGCTCCGCCGGGCCGTGGGCACGAGTCCGGCCCGCGGGCCAGATCCGGCACGCGGGCCTGGCACGGCCCGCGGGCTAACGGCGGCACGGCGGTCAAATACGGCCCAACGGGCCCAATTAGGCACGCGGGGCCGTGTTGGGCCCGGCCCGGTTTTGGCCCGTGGGCCGAATTTGGCCCGTGGGCCGAATTTAAAAAAAAAATCTTTTAATAAGTAAATTACTTAATTAAAATATATAAAATGTGAAAAAATAAAAAAAATTGAGAATATATATTACACAAATTTTTGAAAAAATGTTAAACTTTTATATATTTTAGACCGGACCCATAACAGGCTGCCTACGTACCCCACTCAAAGGAGGAATCAGGTCTACGTAGTTCTCTTTTTACAACTCTTTTTACAACTCTTTCTACAACTCTTTCTACAACTTTTTTACAACTTTTTTTATAATTATTTATTACAACGTTTATCCATTGGTGCTTCCGCTTGCACTTCCAAGACTTTGTTCATCATCATCCGATGAAGTTGAATGACCACCTTTATCTTGAAGACGATCTTCAGCATCTAGCCAATCTTTAAGACAAATACACATTTCCACGCTTTCTTCGTTCATTCGGCTTCGCTTCTCGTCCAGCACCCTGCCGCCTGCACTAAAACAAGACTCCGATGCTACAGTAGACACCGGAGGAGTTAGTAGATCACGTGCCATGGCAGAAATCACAGGATATGATTTTCCTTGTGATCTCCACCATGATAAAATATCAAAATTATCTATTTGTTCTTCTGTGAGTAAAGATGTATGATTATTTTCTAAAAAAAATGTTAATTCATTAAAATTACTAGATCTACTTGTTGATGTTCCTTTTCTATTTAAAATTGAGCGTATTCTTCCTGTAATATTTTTACTACTAGTAGATACATTAGTTTGAGAGGATGTTGGATTCATTGTATTTCCAAATTTTAAATTATAAACATTATACATTTCATCTAATAAGGTAGAAACTTCATTTTTTTTCTCATCTACTCCTTCAAGTTCCATATTTCTATAATATTCATCTAATAAAATATGAACACCTTCTAATTTTAATCTAGGATCCATAATTGAAGCTAAACAATATAAAGGAGATATATTTTTCCAATATTTTTTAAATTTTGTTTCCATTTTAAAAATTACTTGAAAAACATTTTCATCATGTCTATATTGAGAAAACATTTCACTAATTAAAACTAAATGTTCTAAAATTAAACATGATGTAGGATAATAAACACCAGATAAATGAGTGCTAGCATTATAAAAAATTTCTAAAATATTATGTAATAATTTTGCTTTATCCCAATCATTTTCTTCAATGTTTCCATCAGGCATTCTTTCATTATAAAATAATGTAAGAGGATCCTTAAATGGAAAACATGTTGTTAGCATATCATAAGTAGAATTCCATCGTGTTTTAATATCAAGTTTAAATTTTTTATATGACAAACCATAAGATTTACATGTTTGTCTAAAATCTTGATTTCTAGAAGTAGAAGAAGTAACAAATCTAACAGCATTTCTTAATTTAGTTACATGTTCATCTACTTCTCTTATTCCATCTTGAACACATAAGTTTAGAATATGGCATGCACATCGTATATGAAAAAAAGCACCATTAAATATTGGATTTAACAATCTTTTTAATTTATCAATTGCACTATCATTATTACTTGCATTATCAAAACTAATTGAAAAAATTTTATTAATTATATTATATGAATGTAAAATGCTATGAAATTGTCTAACTATAGCATTTGCAGTATGATGATATTCAAAAATTTTAAATGCAATAATTCTTTTTTGTAAAAAAAATTCACTATCTATCCAATGTGCCGTAATACACATGTATGACTGATCAGAATGATTACTGGTCCAAATATCAGATGTTAAAGAAATACAAGAAGTTAATGTAATTAAAGCTTGTAAAAGATTAGTTTTATATTCAGAAAAAATTTTTATAGCATCCCTACGCATGGTTTGTCTACTTACTTTTTTATATTTAGGTTGTAGTGATTTATGTATAAATTTTTCAAATTTATAATTTTCTGCTAAAGAAAATGGTTGTTCATCCCAAACAATAAATTTAGCTAATTCTTTTCTAAGAACTTCAGTAGAATAATTAAAAACTTCAAAAGAACTAGAGGAAAGATTTAGAGTAGCCTGTGCACGATCGATTTGAGTTTGATGGCTTCTGATGTGGCGAGTCAAATGACCAGTTCCACCCGATGATTTGCAAGTCAAGACTTTTTTGCACTTTTTGCAGCTGGCTCTTTCTTCGCCGTTAATCATCACCACATTGAAGCTCTTCCAAACGTCGCTCGTGCGTTTTCTTGAGCCCGACACAGTAGACTCGTGAGGGTTTGCACTGCATCCCTCCTCTCCCTGCATAGTGTTAGTAGGCTCAAATTCAACATGATCTTGCTGTTGTTGATTTGGGTCGTAAGGCGGAGGGTTGGCATCTTGATCTTGATCGGGTGGCATAACGGGGTTAGTACTTGTCCCCATTAGCTCTTGCTCGAATGCCTCAATCTCCCATGGCAAAAGATCCCATGTATTGTTCAATCCCGCCATTAATTCTACATATAATATTAAAAGTTAGCCAAAAAAATTTAAAAAATAAGATTAAATACTTACTAATAATAAATTATACATTAAAAAATTACCTTATCACGTGTTTGAAGATCGCTTAGTAAGTAAGAACTAAGAAGTTGAGGTTTCACTTTCAGCCTTCAACAACCTTAATTTAATCATAATTATGAAAAAAAATTATATTAGAATAATTTAAATTTAAGTACAATTACATTATAAAAGACTAAAAGTAAATTAATTTACTACTTACTTGATCTTCTCCACGTGACTAGACCGAGGGACTGAGGGAGCTTTGAAATCTTGATGGCTAATTGAAACTCAAGACTTAGAAAAGAGATTAGGAAAGTATTAAGAGAGAATGAGAAAGTAATCCAAAGTTAATTGGAAACTTGTGTGAAGAAATGAGAGGGTTGGGGGGTCAATTTATAGGGATGAATTGGGTGTAAATTTACATATTTATCCCCTATTTTTAATTATTAAAAGGGGCTAAAATGGTAATTTTATAACATAAAGACAATTATATCCCTAACTTTTAAATTTTTTCAAACCGTTATAGGGCTATTTTGGTAAAAACGCATGCCCAAATCAAATTTTCGAACGTTGCCGCCCATTCCAGCCGTGCCGTGCCCGTGCCGGCCCGCGCACGGCCCGCGTGCCGTGCCGAGCACGGGTCCGTGCCGTGCCGAGCACGGCCCGCGTGCCGTGCCTGGCCCGGCCCGCGGGCCGTGCCGAGCACGGGTCCGTGCCGTGCCTGGCCCGGCCTGGCCCGCGGGCCGCGGACCTTCGGCCCAGCACGGCCCGAGCCGGGCCGCGGGCCGCCCGCGGCCCGTTGACTTGGTCAACGGGCCGTGCCCGGGCCGGCCCGTGTCGTGCCGGGCCGTGCGGGCCGCGGGCCGGCCCGGCCCGTTGGCCACCTCTAGCCTGGTTGATTAACAAAATTAACTCTCGACATTGAATTCCATGTTCGTCACCGTCGTTCGTAGGCTCGCCGCCCGCGGCCTCTGCTCTCCGGCCCTCCTGTTGAAGGATTCTCAAAGCTGCCACCTCCGCCACCAATCCCTCATAGCTCGCCAAGCCCTCCCCCTCCGTCTTCCGATCGCTAGATCAATTCACAACCAACAGCAACATCACCAAGATCCTGTTTTATCCGACATTTCATCAGTGATCACCGATGCGATGAGCAAAGCCTGGAGCTTTGATAGCTTAACCACTCGCCTTGGGTCCGTTCAACTCACCCAGCCTCTTGTGGACCGCCTGTTGCTATTTCTCAAGGAGCCCAATAATGCGAAGAAGGCCCTAGCTTTCTTCCACTGGTCCTCCCGGACTAGGCATTTCGAGCACGGCCTACGCTCCTACTGCCTCATCGTCCACATCCTCGTTCGTGCCGGTCTTCTCATTGATGCTCAGGCATTGCTGGAATCAGCAGTCAGCAAGTTCTCAGAGGGAGGTTCATTGGTTGCGGCAGTTCTGCTTGGTACTTATGATGAAATCCTCCCTGGACGCCGCGTTTTTGATCTTTTGCTGCAGGTGTATGCTAAGATGCGAATGGTTGGGGCAGCTTTTGAAGCTTGCAGATACTTGGGAGATCATGGATTCGATGCAAACCTAATCACCTTCAACACTATGCTGCAAATTGCACAGCGCTCTGACCAGACTGATTTGGATTGGAAGATGTTTGAGTATATGCTTGTGAGAAGAATATACCCGAACCAAAAGACGACCCAGGTTATGATTGACGTGATGCGGAAGCAAGGGATTTTGCCGAAGATGGTGGGTGTTTTGGATAGGATCCATGGGAAGAAATGTGATCCCGGTGTGATTGTGGCTACTGCTCTGGCTTTTAGGATGATTGAGGAGGGTAGAGGCAAAGAAGGTGCCACTCTATTGAAGAGAATGTTGCAGAAAAACATGGTGTTTGACAATGTCGCATACTCTTTAATTCTATTTGCCTTCTGCAAGATGTCCAATTTGGACGCAGCACTGAAATGCTGGGAAGAAATGATCAACAGGGGATGCAGCTTGAATTCCTTTGTGTACACTTGTTTGATAGGATCTTACTCCGAGCATGGAAACATTGAGACGGCTCTTCGTCTGATGGAAGAGATGCTTTCGATGGGCCTGAAGCCATATGATGAGACATATAACCATCTGCTAGTTGGACTATCGAAAAGTGGGAGCACACAACAATGCCTGAAATATAGTGAAAAGATGATTAACGATAGGATCTTACCTAGTTGCCTGACTTGCAATGAGATACTGAAGACTCTGTGCAAATCTGGGAAGGTTTGTGAGGCCAATAGAACTCTGACATCTTTGTTGGACCTGGGGCTTGCTCCTGATCAGGATATATACCTCAGCCTCATTGATGGATATGGAGATCTCGAAAATGCAGAGGAGATCCTCAAACTTTACTACGAGATGGAGCATAAGGGTGTGCAATCCGATGTGATAGTTTATACATCCTTGATTCGGAACCTCTGTCAATGTGGAAAGATGAATGAAGCTGAAAAAATTCTTACCACTATGGAAAAGAAGGCATTGGCACCCACTAATTTTATGTATAATTCATTGATCTCAGAATATTGTAAGAGAGGTGACATACAGCGAGCACTTCTTCTCTATGATAAGATGATCCAGAAGGAGCTAATTCCCTGTTCAGATACCTTTTCTTCTCTAATAAAGAAAACTCTAAAGAGTCAAGTGTGAGCTTCTGACAAATGTTGAAAACTTTGAGACGTTGTGAAGAACTTCAAGACTTTGTTTGGATGCTGAACCATTGTCCTCTGTGCTGGTTGATAGAGTGAATTCCATTCCACATAATCAAGAAGCCTCAGATGATTGGATAGTCCGTTGCTGGTGGATTTGATGACTTTCTAAAGGATAGCGCGATGCAGGTAAGAAGCACCAAAGTGATAGAAAATACTATTTATATAGGAGACAATATTAATTTCAGCTGATACTCAAAAATTGGAGACGATATTAATTTCATCCACAAGGAAAGAACAACATTGGGTGGATTACGAAAAGCTTTCCATTATTCATGTTCTCTTCTCTACCAAATTTGTCCTTGTTCTATTTGGTGCTTTATGATATTAATCAAAAAAAAATTATGTAGAAGCCTTATCAAAGATGTTTTCATGTTACTATAATCCACTATGATTTATAATGGAAACCGACCTTGAAGAGTATTTCATGCTTATAAAAGAACGAGTTAAGTTCTGTTCTGTTTTCGTATTATAAGTCAACAAGAGTGGTTGCTAACTTGCTATATAAAATTGAGTGTCTTAACTATTCCATATATCATGACTCCAGGTATTCAGAAACATAATATTCAAATTGAAGTTTTTCTATTACATATTGGTAAATGATCTCTTAGCCTTTTCGTTATGAAGAATGATACTCTTATCTAAAATTATTACGTGATGAATCATTTTTCTGCATTGACTCTTGTTGTTATATCTGTACATTTTGATTGTGGTGTGCCATTGTCCTGATTGATTCTTGGATGGTTTTCTATTAATGACTCGCTTCCCTGTAACCAACTTCATAATTTTCTTTTGTATGAGAACTGACTTGTTAACTGATAATATATTGTACTAGTTGCTTCTAAAACAGGCAATCAAAATTGCAGGTTGAGATTTCCTTGAGGATGTTGAGAGAAGGAAAACATGTTATTCAAGGTATCATAAATTCATCCAATTTATTTGCTATTGAAAACAAATTTATGCCCATTATATGAAAGGGCCCTATGCAATTAGGTATATTTCGTTTGCTGCTTCTATTTTTGAGATTGATTTTCATACCTAATTCATTTTCAATTAGGTATATTTCATTTGCTGCTTCTATATTTGTCCTATGTGCGGCATACAATTTGGTGGGCAAAGAAAAACCTGCTGCTGCTGAATGTAAGTTTCTTATATCCTGGCATGCTACGTACTCCCTCAAGCATTTCTTTGTGGTTTGCTTAGTTGCACTGCTTTCTGATTATATAAATTATCAAAATGTATGTATTTTCATTCGGAAAATCATGCTTTTCATTTAAGGATAATTGTAGATTGGTACCTAAACTATGTCACTAATATCGCTTTGGTTCCTCAACCGTAAGTTTTGTTAGTTGATTTCTAAACTGTCATTTTATGTCATTGTGGTCCTGAAACTTCAATTTTTGTTAGGTTGACCCTTGAACAACTAAATAATTTGAATCCTACCAAATGTCCAAAGATGAAAAATCAAGACTTTATATCAATAAGTTTGAGTATCTTCCTTACAATTAGAAAAAAGTAAGATTTTGTACAAAATCTATCAATACTGAACTGCATTGGTAAGTTTAATCTGAAAAGCTTAGGAACCAAATGGTTTTGTTGATCTAGTTTGCACAAAAGAATGAACATGCCGAAAAATTGAGTTGTCCAATTTGTATTAGTCAGGCCATGTTGTTTCAAGTTTACCTTAAGGATTTTATGCTTAGTCTTTAATGTTATTAGATATTTTTATTTTTTTAACTCATGCTGAAAAATTACATTCATGTTGTTTTGTCCATTAACTCATTATATCATCTAGTGATTGGTAATGTAGAGCTTGATTGAATCATTTCTTGGTTTGATATTTGATAACTTAGATTATTATCCTTAAAATATAAATTATTGATTGTCTAAATATATAGCAAAATAGCATTGATATCAAATGAGCATATGCGGATTGGATGCCTCTTTAAGTTGTTATTTAGATGATACATTGCCAAATTGTTGGCTAGAATGGGTGCAAAGAAAAAAAAATATATATATGTAGCTCAAGGGATAATCTTATAGTAACTCAAGTTTAGAGGGCTAAAACTGCATAGCTTTCAGTAGTTTATGGATTAATTTGACTATATTTAAGTTTCAAAAGTCAAAGTGATAAAAATACTTAGTTTAGAAGGTATGAAACCACAAAATCATCAATTGGTATGAATAAAGACTTTGAATAATAAGGACTTGCTAACATAAGTGATGAGTACGACTAATGTGGAGTAGTGGTGGATAGCAAAGTAGTAGTCATGGGCAAGGTTTAAAGTCTTAGTACGTTGTATCTGTCGAGTCTTGGACTACCGAAAGGACTGACACTAAATGGTATCGGTATTGGGCACATTGACACTACCGGTACTGGTACGGTATGAAATGGTTTCGAAAACCTTGGTTGCGGGTATGGTGAGCAAACTATAGTTTGTTTCAAATAATACATAATAGATAATAACAACAAGTGTCAAACAAGGGAATAAAGTGCTTAGTGTTAGAGTGAAAAGGAATAGTCTAAGAAATATAACATCAACATAAACATGACTAGTGTTGCAAATAGTAGTCTAGAAATAGTCATTGGAACAAGTTATATTAGATAGCCTCTTATATATAGTAAATGATGATTAAAATGCTATTAATTTTGTACTTAAGATCTCTCTATATAGAGGTTATATCTACTATTAATTTGACAAAATCTATTTACAACATAGTATCATTATTATTTCTCATCCAAATTTTTTCTCTCTTTTCTTGTACCATGGTATTAGAGCATGTTCTCTTCCAACTCTGCCCTCTTCTCTTTGCAACACATGAATTTTCTCCTACGCTAATGCTCACTGTTGGGTGTTCGTCCTCCATCCCATAACACGAGTCACTGCTGAAAACTACGTCAGCACAATTGGGTTTAGCCATACATACATAGAATATCATAACACGAGTTAGATGATAACAATTCTTACATTATGCAATTTCATTATACTAAAAGGTGTAATGTTAAGTGGTCTGGTAAATAATGTTTTGGGACTCAAAAAAATGTAAGCATATTTCATCTAATTAGGAGCATTATCACTATTCAAAATTCAGGCAGTCACCAAAATTTTAAATTTTTTAATAAAATTATTTAATTTAAGTAAAAAAGTATAATTTATTAAAACATGTCTCAGTTATAATATGATGGAAACAAATTTATGGACTAAGCAATAAATGACAATTATATCATAGTACATGATTATAAGATCTTCATGATTGAATCCAGGATCTCAATAGGTATACATCTCGACATTATCTCACAAATAGTGTGAGCCACATTGGCAAATTTTTTACTTCAGTTCTAGAGTGTGCAACTGCATCTCTACATCATTAGATTTCCTGCAACACAAGCATAACAATAAGTTAAGTCCTGTATATAACAACTTATTGGATTCTTCGAATGCACTAAAATTTCCTTTGTTTTCTGTTCATTTCTTACCATCATAAAGAAGAAAAGTTCATAAGCACGAGGGATCCCTCAAAATAGATTGTCATACTTGACACTGGAAACCGTCATGCTACAACAAAGTAATGATAATTCACTCACTGCTACTAGAAAAATTCCTTTTTTTCTCTCTCTTTGTGAACAGGCATAGATCCGCTGATGCCTACAACTCCTGATGAGTGTTTGTTATTACAATTTGTCGAGTGGTTTATACCTTTTTGGCAAGAAGGATGCATCCAGTGCTTCTGTTTCACCCTGGTGCTTTAACTAGTTTTGCTTCTTCAGAATACTATTGATATTACATTTCTACTTAGACATTAAATCCACATTCCACTATTTCAATCATCAGCAATTAGTGAGGCAGAAGTGGCACTATCACGTTACAATGCCTTGTGTAATGATCTCCGTCATCAACCTATTTTGGGCGCTGGCTGAGAACTATCGCTTTGAACTTGCATTTGTTGAGGTATTTTTCTTTTAGAAATGACTATTATTTGCACTGAGTAAATAATAACTATTGTCTGTATACAGTCTAGAAAATTGTTGGATAATATTGGTGATATGATGCATGTTCGAGTTATCGTCGAAGGATCAATGAACAGTACAAATCCCTACTTCTCAAGTGCCTGGCGGCGAATTTTTTTGTAAGTCGGGTTAAGTAAGATAAACAGTAACTTGTTGTTGAAAGTTGCTATTTTGTTCCATTGAATTACCAAATTTATTGAAACTACATGTTGCCACTTTTATGCTCTGCCTGCTATTAGGTGTTTGAGGAACTATGACGAATTGGTATGATTTTGCTGACCTACCTGTACAAAAACAGTGTAGACAAATAAATTTCACCCATATAGTGCTTATACATTCAATGTATATATACAGAAGTATGAAGTGTAGTCTTAACTCTCAAGTGCTTGACACACTAAGCAGTCTAACCTTTACTCAAGCTAGCTACCTTGATATGTTATCATTTCTCTTTCTAATTCATTTTACTTTACTTAAACCACAGTTTAAGAAATTGGTTCATATCACCCATAATTGTACCACCTGACATGGGTTGTACGTAGCAGTCCAACCTTGTCGTGGTACTGGTATATGGATTATGCCATTTATATTTATACATATATGATATATATTATTAACACTAGTCTGTATCATCGATATTGTGTGTCAATACGTACAAATTGGTATCTTAAACCTTCTAAACTATGTAAGTTATCTTCTTGACAATATCTTTAGGTGAAACTAGAAGCCTATGATATTAGAGTATTTAGTTTCATGTTTCACTGGAATGGTTTCTCAATTTTTCAGGGAGGATTCATTCTGGACATGGGTGTCCATTTCATTGCGGGATTGAGAATGGTAAGCTTTGTTTCCTTCATAGATATGTGGGTAAATTTTATTCCTTTAAATTCATGACTTGCTTATTTCGCTGATGAGGCAACTGGGTTAATGTGGATTCAATCTTTCAACTGATGAGGCAGCTATTACTATGAATTTTAGTGTTTTGAGTTATTCTATGTGACGGATCTAACTTGTATTTTTTGTATTGCCTGTGTTGTTAAAAGTTTTAGCAATTGTTTCCTATGATAATGAAGAAAGAATTTATCGTCCTATTTTTAAGTCATACATCATAATTGAACTTTTTACTTGGGCATATGCTTACAGGGAGTGTGATCCAACTTAAAAATTTCATCATACAATCATTTTATACAACTAGTGCTTAAGTTCATAGTGGTCTTAAAGCTGTTGCAATGTAATATGGAACTTATATTATGTATAGTATGACATTTTATATAGGGCTTCCTTACCTAAATTGAGCATGTGCACTTAGAACTTTTGGGTTAACTGTAAAAAATACATGACATTGAGCACAATAGTTTTGGTGATTGGTAGTGTAACGAAACAGGTAGTTGTTCTTTTACTAATTTATGGAGATCAGGGAGTGTAGGTAAATAAAATGAAAGAAGTGCATTGGATAGGTAAAAAATTTATAAATTTGGAACTAAAGATAGCAAAATCATCATAGTATATATGTAATGGTTTAAGTCCAAGTCAATGTACCAGTCTACTCAGATGGTATATATTGGTATATACCAATGCATAGTATGCTCGGCAAGTATCACATTATTTTTAGTATTTTGTAAATCGTATAATTACTACTATTTCCTTATAGTGGATACCAATTTATGCTTAAACCTGTACACACTAGATTTACCGTTTGGCTCTCGGTACATACAAATATTTTAATTCTTAATATAAGGCTAATCTGTCATAATATGGATTTAAACATTTAGAACATGCTATTGTTAGAGAAGAGTCTTATATTTCGCTAAGTACCTTCCCATACTCTCAGGTCAGAAATTGGAGTACCATTTTATTGTTTTCACAATGTTACTTCTGTTATAATTGTTGTACATAATGGATTTTCAAAGTTATTGCTGATCCTAAGGAGCAATTGTTTTCTTGACAGATTGTTGGGAGTGAGATCAGCATGGTTTCTGCCATTGCCCATCATGTGGATATGACTCTGCCTCCACCTGATAATATATGTGCTCTTTTGTAAGTTCCTTGAGCTTATGTTCCATAAAATTTTAGAAGCTGTTTCTTTGTTATTTTATTTCTGATTTCCTTATACGTGTAGCCAATTGGAGAACAGTTGTGGAGGGGTCTTTATAATGGTTGTGAACTCGATTTCCCCAAAGGTAATTTGAACAAGTATCTATAAGTTTATAACATAAATATGCACCACTACTAAAGCACCTATATACAATCAAGTGACTATCGCTAAAATAGTTGTGTCCATCTACAAATATTCTGTTTTGTAATGTCATCAGATTTATTGGCGCATTGATGGTACTAAAGGGATGTTGCAAATTGAACGTGGGAATGAAAATGGGCGTCATGGCTACTCGGTATGATAAGTTGCCCCATCTAATTCTTCGTTCTTTAGTAAAAATTTATATTTAGGCGTTGTTGAGTATTTGGATTTGCCTATATGATAAGGAGTTATAGCAAGCGGAAACTTTTTTAGGTTTTTACATCACATAGAGAGAGCACTATTTTCCTCACTACTGCAGGTTGCTTTTTTCCCTAATGTCTCAAATGCCCTCGTAGATGTTGATCCAATATTCTGACTTAGTTCAAGCAATCACTAAGAAGCTTAGACCGATCACCAACTACAATGTATTTTCTGATATTCATTTTTAAAAATTGAAAGAAAAGATGAGCGAAATTTTTTGATAAAAGAAAAGAAGCAATTGAGGCTGCTATTTTGATAGAAATGGTATCGTACTTTTGTCTTTTAAAAAAATACATAAAGAAGCTATAAATATATAAAAATACCATTTCCTATAAGTATTACAAGACAAACAACTCAATATGTCATTTCCTATATAAATAATATTTCCTATAACTTTGGTGCTTCTTACCTGCTTCACGCTATCCTTCAGAAAGTCATCAAATCCACCAGTATCGGACTATCCAATCATTTGAGGCTTCTTGATTTTGCGGAATGGAATTCACTCTATCAACCAGCACAGTGGACAATGGTTCAATGTCCAAACAAGGTCTTGAAGTTCTTCACAACGTCTCAGAGTTTTCAACATCCATCCATGTGTTCCTGTGGGTGGTCTGGCTGGACGCGTAGAGGGGCGCTCGTCGGTGGAAGGGGAGTGGATGCCATAGGGGTCTGACCCGAGGGGATTGGAGCTAGCCTGTATGTGGGAGATAGCGAGGCCCATGGATGCCAGAAGGGGAGTGGATGCCGGAGCAGTCTCCGATGTCGAATCGGACGAGGGCGACGATGTGGACGGTGATCTAATCGGAAGCGTGGGCATGAGGGGTGGGCATAGAGGTAAGCATAAAGCGAAAAGGTGAAAAGCTGGAGAAGCTAAAGCTGCTCACGATAGCTTCTTAGCTACAGTACAGCTTCTCAGGTTCAAACTGAGCAGCTGTGAAGCCAAACACGCTAGTCAACGAAAATCTACTGCCCACACCAGCAAAAGCTGATAAGTTGTGAATTCAAACAGGCACTATGTGGGACTCACAGGGGTTATGTGGTATGGATATCATCACAAATATTAATAATTTTGTTTTTGGGCTTGTAGGGCATCCGGGAAATTTGTTTGTACTCCAGAAATTAAAAATAGTATTTTGATTTTATTCTAATGTTTTTCATTTTTCTTAATTTTCCAAGACTCTTATCTAACAAGTACATATTACTCTTGAAATTTTGGAAGCTGTAGTGTTTTGATCATTTTTAGTCTCTAAGATATATACTTATTTTTCATAATTTTGACTGATTGACAATTATATTCAAAGGATAATTATAAAAGCACATTCAAATTTTATAATTGCAACATATTAAAGGTAAAATAGTGATGGAAACTAACACAAGAGACCAATCGAAAAGCTATTTTCATAGCTAAATTATATCTTGGGGCTTAGGCACAATAAATTGATTGGCTTAAGAAGACAAGACAATATATTGCCTTTTGAGGCACTAATGGACGAAAAAGAAGAAAGACTTGCTAGATTAAAAATGCTCATAAGAAAATAGGCTAATAGCTTATTTCTTTGGAGAGAATTCACAACGGAGAAAAGAAAAAATATAATGAATTTGGATACAGAAGTTACCAGATTCATTGTATTTTCTCTTCTCTTCGCTATAGATTCTCTCCAAAGAAATAGGCCTTAAGAGTAAGTAGCCTACACAACCTATGAAGACTCTTTTAGCATTTACCTTTACTAACCATAGGATGATCTAAAGTTGAGATCTTCATGGAGATTAGTAAAAAGAACCTCTTACGATTCCCATAGCTAATCCAAGTAGTGATTCATTTATATTGCAAATTTCACTATGCACTTAGGGACGAATGTCTAAGAGAACTATAAAACACTACACACTTAGGGTAGAATGCCCAAGAGAACTATTCCAACCAAGGTGACCATTATCCACCTCTGCATCTTGTCCATGTAGTGATTAGACCTGGCAAAATTTGACACGACCCGTTGACCCAACCCGATTTGACACGAAGTTATGCGGGTTCAAGTCAGCCATAATCGTGTTCGGGTCATAAATAGGTCAACCCATTTATGACCCGAAAATAATCGGGTCGTGTCGGGTCGTAAATGGGTTGAGCCGCTTAACCCGATTATAATATATATTTATATATATAGAATTTAAATATAAGCTCATCTAACTCTCATTGTTAGCCCATAAGCTCAAATATCTTCTAACTATCTTTTATCCTAGATTTTGGCCCACTTATAAGCCTAAACTTTTAGTAATTTTAATATAATTTTTTTTATCAATTTATTATTTATATTTAAAATATGAATGATAAACGGGTTATTCGGGTCGTGTCGGGTTGACCCGATTATATTCGGGTCGTGTTCAAGTTACACAGTTTGACCCAATTAATTAAACGGGTCGTGTTCGAGTTGGCTTAATCAGGTCACGGGTCATAGCTGACACGACCCGTTTATAATCCGCTGACCCGAATTGCTAGGTCTAGTAGTGATGTGACACTAAACATCATAGACTTAGCAGTGAGGAAGACACGGCTTCTTAGATGAGGCACAAGCTTTGAGAGGATTAAATGCATGCACAAAGAATTAGTAAGGGGTCAAGGTCCATCGTCGTCAGTCACCAAAGACAACACTATTAAACTAGAGGCATAACACAATATTGTCTTAGCAATCAATATGAAATTACTCACTCTTGCATCCAGTGACTACTGGTTGACATTAGTGGATTGAGATTCTTATAAGAAGATAGTGTTCCCACTATTATCAAATTATTCATGTCCGATGCATTTCTATATGTTAACAAGTCAACAAAATATGTATGACATAAATCACTGATAGAGAATTTTTACCTAAAATGTATTTGATAAATAAAACAATAACCTTTCATATATTGTAACGTGAGAAAGA
Organism: Costus lasius; assembly: GCA_027563935.2. Lineage (NCBI taxonomy): Eukaryota > Viridiplantae > Streptophyta > Magnoliopsida > Zingiberales > Costaceae > Costus > Costus lasius. The sequence goes on along the minus strand of CM050452.1, from coordinate 16,644,499 downwards.
CTAAATTCGCATGATGGAGTTTGATATTTTATGATAGAGTTTGCTTGTTGACCATATTGTAAGAATTATAAAAAAAAAAAAACAGAAAACATCATAAGATATGTGATCGTTGAGAAATCATATAGCTTGGATAAGCTCCTCTAATGATAGCTATTTGAAACAATCCCCACATGTGTAGGAATGATTAAGGTAAATGGGTGGACACTATCTCTAAATCAATAATAACTCAAGCACAATTATATTTCTTGCTTTGCAAGGAGGTGCAAATCATTGTAGGACAGGAAGAAACCCAATAAGAACTTTATATCTTATTCTAGACTCTTAAGATAAATAGGTTATCAACACCCTTAGATGTCTCAATTCTTGGAGCCATAGCTACCCCTTGAACCATGGTAGTCTTAGATAGTGATTGCATAATGCCAAGTACACGTTGATTAATCTACACAATCCATTAATAGGAGGAAAGAGACCCCTATTTATAGGTTGATAATTCGTGATGAGCTTGGGCTAAAAAAATGAAAAACACAAGTGTAGGGTTAAATTTTAGGGGGGAAGTCGAAAATTTTTTTTACACATTCATAAATATAGCTAAATGGCGTTAATGAATGTTTGCGTGATTGAACGGACCATTGGTTACATTAAATATGTAAAAAAGAAAAAAAAGTTTGAGGTCCTTAATGAATGTGTTAAGTAATATTATTGTAAACAATAATAAAGAGGCAACTACAAAGATAGACTCATCGGCAACTAGAAAGAAATGGGCCTTTTATGAAAACTCATATACAAGTTGGACCTGAATTCATCTTTCAATTCAACTAACAACTTAAATGTTAAGATATATACATTTAATAACATTTGTGTTAAGAGTCAAGTGTCAAGACTTGTGTGTTATGGGCTCACCATGTTGTGTCACTCTAATTTTTATTAAAAAAATTTGTTCAATTCAATTAATTATAATTAGGATATAGTTTGATATGTTAAACATTCATTGAACATTTTTTTAAACAATATAATTATTTAAGCGTGAGCGAAAAAAATATAGGACAAACAAGTAAACATACTAAATTTAGATTTATGAAGCGAGCGATTAATATACAATTTTATAATTTCTCCTTAAGCGCGTACCGTGACAAGGTGTTAGTGTGTAGAGCTTCAAATAATTATATATATATATATATATATATATATTATATATAGAAAGTAATGTGAGAATATAGTATTATTAGTAGTTAGAAGAAGTGAATTTGATTTAGAAAATATAATATTTAACATTGATCATATTAATGGGCATATTAATACAAGGTATACAGTAATAATAGTTAAAACACATGAAATATGCCTTAGAAAATATCATATATATATATACATATTATTTTGTTGAGGAAAAATAATCTACATATGAATCATAAAATGTCACAATATAGTATATATAATATTGCAAAACGGTGGGACCAATAATTATTTTGACTATCTTAGTTTAGAATTAAATAGTTATTATAAAATTAGAAAAAATAAATAAAAATTTGACAATTACAACCCGAAATGCCATGTGCATGTGTATATCGTTACAAAATTATAGAAGCGCTCATATGTTTAATTATTAAAAATATTTCTTAAACTTTATTAAGTCAAGGTTAAATTATTGCGGCATCATAATAATTTACTCATCTCTATTACCTCTTTTTGAATAAAAAATATTTTTTTCAATGTTGGAGTTTTAAAAGGAAAAAAAAATTTAAAATCCATATATTATTTTATTGGGCATTTAATTTATATTTCTTTATATTTCACCATTATTTATTTAATATTAATAATAGACTAATTAAGATATTTTAAATATTTAATTATTTTTAATATATCTTAATTAATTAATATTATTATTAATTCAACCAAGTAAGACAACTAAATTAGATATGCTTAACTTGACATCCTAGCTATTGAATTTCTCCATATGTAAGGAGAGGCATGCAAATGGCATAGGCACATCTCATCTCACACACCTCTCTTCTGCTTTCTAAGTTTCTTCACTTTTTTCAGTGTTTGATGTTGAAAGTCTGCTATAGGCAGACTCCTCATAGACACGCTGGTAGAGGGGTAACTTCAGTTGTATCATGGGGTGTCAAACCGGATTCAGACCCACATGAGAGCTTGGAAATTCGCCTTAAAACTTACACTTGTCGCTTCTAATAACTTTGATCATTTTCTTTCTTACGAATTTTATAGAATTGCATGTATAATTTTATATTGAACTTTTCAATTACAAAATAACTGCGCAACAACTCACACACTATTAGTCTCTTTCAATATTTATGTTTCAACCAAAGCATCAAATTGTTCGGGCATATATTTTACTATCCACATATTGGGTGAGTTTCCTTTCTATATATAGAATGGCTCATATATGGTTCGACTCACATAATAACATACTTGTAATACTATCGATAAAATGAAAAGAGGTATTAAATGGGAACAAGATAAGGTTGAACACAAGTCATGAAAGAGGTGTACTTATAATACTACCATGGCTCACATTTAGTTGGACTCACATAAAGATACGAAAAGAGGTATAAAATGAGAACAAGATAAATACAAACTAAATATGGAATTATAAACCTAACATGTCAAGAAATTTACTAATGTGACTTCAGAGTAGAAGACAACACAAAATAGAGTAGGACACTATAAGAGAGAATACGGTAGGTTAAATAAAATGCATGGAAAGAAGTAACTAAATAAAAAGCATGGTAACATTGTTAATCCTAAAGTGGTATTAATTTATCAAAGGCAAAAGAAATATTAAGAATTTATTAGTCTAAAGTTTTATTTAGAATTTTATTTAATCAAAATATAAATTTATTAATTACAAAGAAGTAAAAACATGATAAAAGAGATTAAAAAGGTAGAACCTAGGGGTGCATTGAACCCTGCCTTTACGTGAAAAATTTAGCTCTCATGCAAGCTTTATTTTAATCGAGCACTCTGGTTACAACTAGGATGCTTCTTTGCACATGATTGTTGACCAGACTCTCTTTTAGTGTTGAGCTGAAAAAAATTAAAATATAAATGATGAACAGAAAAAAGAAATAAAAGAAGGGGAAGAGCTCTTGGTGCTCATGGGATTTGGAACCTTTTTAAATGGCTTAATCCAAAGGCTAGGTTTTATTAAAATATTAATTATCACGCTCAGAATTAAGAAAATAAAATTTTAAATAAAATACACCTAAGTCAACACCTTGACTCGCACCCAAGCACGCCCACGCAGGGGCTAAGCGGCTGAACCACTGATCTGGACGCAACCGGCAAGAGCACGTCCCCGACGTACTCCTCAGCCTATCCTTGGCGGCCACCTCGACTCTCGTCTTGACGAATCATCGACCGCCACATGCCCATGAGGACCGCTGCTCGCTCCAGCTCTAAAGTCCACCAAAGTACAACACCCGAGACTCGACGCCGGCGCAGCGCACATACGAGTCCGGTACACCGGAAAATAGACAAAACCGAACGCAGGCGGTGGCGCACACATGCGCAAGAGACAGCGTCACGCAGGACGCCAGGCACACACCCTAACTCCGACTAGACCGCACGTAGGCGGCCGGACTCATACACTCGCCCAAAAGGGACATCTCGCAGACGTCTAGCAAACGCCGGGCAATCATCACACAAGGCCGGTGCACTTGATCGGAGCGAGGAGAGGGGTGAGGAATCGCCGACCGAGAAAGACGACTCGGCCGGGAGCACGAGGCTCGGGGAGCCGGAGAGAGGAATACGCTGACCGAGGGCAGCTGATCGGCCAGGAACGAGAACCGCGTCCGGAACTCGCTAGATGCACGCGCACAGAAACAGAGGCAGTAGGTCGGTAGCCGGAGCTCGCTGGAAACCCACCTGAGGTTCGCCGGAGCACAGTCCGACCGAACCTAACCTCGCTGGAAACACAGGCGGCGTCGGCGAACTCGCCTTTGTTCACCGGACGCCAGCCAAAGAAGAGGCGGAGCCGTCACCCACGCACCCGCAGCCGGAGACGCCGGCGAACCCACGCAGTTCATTGGACGTCGCCAGGGAGAGAGGCTCGTCGCCCCAGCCTCGCCGGCCGTCCCTGTCCTTGCCGGAAACGAGGAGAGAAGAGAGGCGCGGCAAAGGGTGAAGAGGAGAAATCGGTGACGCTCACCGACGGAAGCCTACCCGCCGGACGAAGCCGGAGCGGGAGAAGGAAGAGGCATACCTTCAGCGGATGATCGTCAGCCGGCTCCACCACCGGCGACACCAAAGAAATTGGAGGTGGAAGGGAAAGGGGACACCGCCCCTAAGCTCCAGCGCGTCCCGTACCGCCGCACCCAAACCCATCAGGAAGCGCAGGAGTAGCTGCCGCCACCGGAATCACATGCCGGAAGCCGCCGGACGGCCGAGGGAGAGGAGATCGGGGAGAAGAGGGGAGAGGAGCTGCCGCCGCTCCTTCTCCGCATACCCAGCACGCAAACGGGGGTAGGGGTACTGTAGCCCTTGCCCCCTTTTCCCTAAACGGGTTGCCCGACCCGGTAAACTGCCCGCCGACCCGTTACGCATTGCCCGATCCGCTAACCACAGCTGGAAAATGGATTGGGCCGCATGACCGGGCTTGGGCCGCGTGCCTGCGTCTGGCCCAGTGCCCAAACAGGCCTAACATTCTCCCCTACCTTAGGTGGTCGCCGTCCTCGGCGACTCGAGGTGGCTCCTCAGCTAAAACCTTGCCAACCAAAACTCTGAATTCTCTCACTAAAGAGCTTTGTCCTCAGGCATATGTCTCTCCCAATGAATGAGAAACACTCACTGTTTACTCATTCAACAATGATCCAAGAGTCGATAACCTCGAATCTCGACAATTCTTAGATCGAACATCATCCAAATCATCGGAGAAGTATTGCTCGGAAGCTTTGTGCCAGGTTACTTCCTCCATAAGGGATTTATCCCTTCGGACGTGAAACTCCGTATATCGGTTCGACTTACTTTACCCCAACACCCAGTGATATAAAATATCATGTATCTCTCGGTCGAATTCCGTTCGAACCATTGGTGTGGCTTGGTAAGACAATGACCGAGAAGGATCGTCCGGATCCTTGTGAAACTTCCTCAACTTCACATGGAATGTAGGGTACATCTACATTCTCTATTAGAGTTTCAAACGGTATGCTACTGAGCCCACTTAACTTAGTATCTCACACGGACCGTCGTATCTTCGGATAAGACCCCAGTGAGCCTCCCTCACGGAGATTTTCCTACCGATCTGCGAGGTAAGTCGGAGAAGAATTAAGTCGCCCACGACTAATTCTTCATTCCAACAACGATGGTATGCATACCTTTGCATCCATTGTACAACCAACTCCTAGCTACCTTTAGCCTCTCTGAGTGAATAGATTCATTCCCGAGCATTTCGTTGAGTCATAGGGCACTTCCCGTAGGAATCCCTTTGTACCACATCAACGGGGGTTAAGGGCTGACTCCCTAACACTAACTCGAAACTCAAATGAGGTGGGACTTGTGGATGACAATCTTTGCAAGGTGTAGGCATTCCATGCCACATCAATCCACTTCACTCAGTCATCCTGACTAGCGATCACAGAGTGACGGGTAATTCTTCCACAGGAGCATTCACCTGCTCAATTTGCCCATCCGTCTGAGGATGATTGGCCATGGAGAAACTAAACTTGCACCAACGTTTATTGAACAATATGGTTCAATAGCGTCCAGTAACAACGGACATCCTTATTGCTCACGATACCCACTAGGATGCCAAAATATTTCACCATATTTTGGAAGAATAGAGCTGCAGCAACCCTTGCTATACACTGCTCAAGTGCCATGATAAGAACTCCATCCATGGAGAATCTATTCATGATTACCGGCACTGAGCCTTTTCCCGTCAACTACAGGAACCCACCAATAAAGTCCTTGGACACCCTTATCCAGGACGTTTCGGGAATAGGCAGTGGTTGTAACAACCATGCCTCTAGTCACCAATCGATCTTACCTTCCTGGCAAATTTGGTAAGTGCAGATCTACATCCCCATGTTTGCGCACGTATTGGGCTAATAGCACAATGGTGCTGACAGGACAATTTTCCCCCTTTGTCCTGGATGTCTTGCCCAAATTCTATCACGGAGCTCCCTCAGTAGCTCCCGGCGTAGTCTGCCCGTCGATGGGACTAGTGGCCTATCGCCTCTGGCCACGACAATGTCATCTGGACCCAGATAGTAGTGTCGGATCATGTCCGACATAATCTGTTGAACTTAGCTTTTGATCCTCCCTATCAAAAGCTGAGGCTGCCTTTATTCTACTTAGGAGATCCCCGTCCACTCGGGAGAGGGTACAACACACAAGGGTATTTAGTCTATTGAGCTCATAAGGAAACACATTGCCTTTACCCAATTCATGTTCCCTCTGGAACTGGAATTCACCGAAGAATTTCGGCCAACGTGTTTATTTTGCCGACAACTTCTTTTATGTGGTGTTATGTTGTCGGACTTAATAACCCCGAGAAGGTTCTCCGCGTCCGGAGATAGTGGACTCCTACCACCTTTTCCTTCTCGTGGCCAAATACCGTCGATCAGTCCTGTTAGCTTTCAACTCTTAAAAGCTAAAGGATGCCTATACAATGAACGTATACCACTGATAGCTTGGTCTGAAGCATCAGTGTGAAACTCGAAAGGCATACTGAAGTCGAGTAACTTCAGGATCCGTTCAGAGGCAATACGGACCTTCACTATCGGAAGGTGAACTGATACCGATCAAACCATTCCCATTCCGAGTTCCGTTTCAGCAGATCACTGAGGGTAAGGCTTTTCTTGAATAGCCTTTGATGAACCTTCGATAGAAGTTCACCACATCGAGAAAACTCCATACTCGATTTTTTTTGAGGGGGCACACCATTCCGCAATGGCTTGGACCTTTACCTTGTCCATGTGTGCTTGTCCATGGTCCATCCCAAGACCGAAGAAAGAAATTTCATCCACCACAAATGAGAATTTCTCAACTCCAAATAGAGTTGGTTTTTCCCTCAACACCAACCTTAGATGGCCTAGCTGTTCCTCAACGCTTGAGGAGAGAACCATGATATCATCCAAATTTACAACTACGTAGTCATCTAAGAAAAGGGGTCAACACTTATTCATTAGATGACGAAACATAGAGGGGGCTTTAGTAGTCCAAAGAGCATCACTTTGAACTCTAGAACTCATATCGAGTTATCCATATGGTTTTCTTATTCGTTGCCCTCGGCGAAATGAATTTGCAAATTAACCTGCTCTCAGGTCTAGTCTTAAGAAAACCAATGCTTTCCCTAGTCGATCTCTCAGATCAGGGATAAGAAGTATAAGATAACAGTCCCTCACCGTTATCTTATCTAAGGTTCGATAGCCAACTTAGAGCCTTAGCGACCCATCCTTCTTCTTTTGGAAGAGAACTGGGGCTCCATAAAGCGATACCGTAGGCCAAATGAACCCGGCTTCGAGCAATCCACACCATTGCTAACGAAGCTCGGCCAACTCCATTGGAGAAATATGGTATAAGGCCTTTAGTGGAGGAGTGGATCCTGTCACAAGCTCAACTTGTGATCGATCCCTCTCCTTAGGGGAAAGTGTTTAGAAAACTCAGATGATAACTTATCGGAGAATTCTTCCAACAAACCCTTCACCAACGAAGGGACCTCTCCTTCGCAAGGAGAGTCATCAACCCTTGCTTATTAAATAAGTTGCATTTCTAAAAAAGAAGTCAAACATTCATAAGCAAACTTGAAACTAATTAAATTTATATCTATAAATAATCTTTTATTTATTAACTGAATAATTAATAATTATAACATCATCAACTAATATTTGAGGATTATATTCAATTTCATGAATTTACTGATTTTGCCTAAAAATCGATAATCTTGGCACAACAAATTTAGTAACAATAATAGGTTTAGAGAAAAATTCAGTATTTGGTTTTAAGTTACGGTAACGATAATCTTTTTAGATAGGTAATTTATTGAAATTATCAAATATTTGTTTGGATATGTAAATTCAGTAAATTCTTTTTGGTTTTAAGTTTGGATCTTTGATTTTATGTTTAGTAAAAAAATTATTTGGTTCACTAATGACACATATTTTTAGTGATGTAAAAAATAGTTTTGGTAACATTGCTAATTTACCAATATTATTGAATTACAAATTGACGGTAAATTTAGTAAATTAAATTTCAATAAGGTTCTAATTCAATTTGGTAACATAAATAAAAATTTTGATTTAGTAAATTCGACAATACATAATTTGATAATCGGTCATTCTATAATTTCCGAATGCTCAACTCTAGTAATGGGCAAATATCATCTCATATTACACTCGTTGTGAGATGGAGGTGGTCTCAAACTAATTATATAAATATAAAAAATTTGTACAATGTGTTTAGTTGGGTAGATGGAAACCGTGTAGGATGGAAAAGTAAGAAGGAAAGGAAAATAAGATAAATACTTTTTATTTTTCTCTTTATATTCATATTATATAAATATAATATACAAAATAATTATTTAATATTATAAAATATTATAAAATTAATTTAAAAATATTAAAAACTATTAAATATTTTAAAATTAGTTAATAATTATTAAATACCACTAATATTATAAAATTACTAAAAATATTAAATACAATTAAATATTTTAAAATAATTAAAAATATTAAATAATATTAAATACCATAATCCTAATTATATTAATTAATTTTGAGAACCTACGAAAGAGATTCGTGAGTATGAGAATATGTAAGCAGTGTAACACGATGTTAGGTGGATCAATTTTCGAAGAAAAGTGGGACAATTTTTGTTCTAGTTTTCCATCTCCCATTTTTCATCTGTTCTATTAAACACAAAATTTATCCACTTTCTGTCCATTTTATTTTCCGTCCACCCTACTAAACATAGTGGTAGTGTGATTGAGACGAACTAAGTCAATTAACTTTTGCCACACAATTAATGAAATATTTTGATATAGTGGGTGATGGAAATGGTGCCATAGACCTAATTACTGAGTAGGATAAAATACAAAAGGTAGATGCATATGGTGAAATTTTAACTAATTAGTTTCTACTAATTAGTTAAAATACAAAAGGTAGATGCAATAGTTAGCTATCTACCCTTTTTTTTTAACTTTTTATAATAAAAAAACATAATAAGCTCATTAGAGCAAGATTGTTGTGGATCGATGCCTCAAGATTCCCACAAATGCAAGAATTACTTAAGGTGGCTAGTGTTAGTCCTACGGGCCGAAGATTGGGCGGGGCCCAATTTCAGCCAATAGGAGCCTCAGCCCAATTTACCCCAAAACAGGCGGCGGGTGAAAATTCGGGCGAGGCCCGAATCTTCTTCGAACGAACGAATTCGTTCTTCAACACGGTAGCGTGGGGCAGAGGCGACGCGCGTGCACTGACGCGATGGGTCGAGGGTCTCAAGTCACGTGCCGATGTGGACAAGGCATGAACGGGAAGAAAAATGGGAGAGCAGCGGACGTCGGGTAGCTGCTTCCTTTCCGACGAACCCTCTCACGCTCAAAAGCTCTCCGGCAAGTTGGAACTCCGTCGGACGTCATCATCGGTGATCTCTCAGTGCGTTTCGGTGGTGCGGGTGGGAGGAGGAACGCCTAGGGGAGCTTCTTTCCCTTTCACTGCTGCCTTCGATTCGTCGCCGTCGTAGTTGTCGCTAGCATTGCCCAACCCGCCTCGAAAGGCGCTACTGCATCAGCTTCACTGACTCGACGGAGTCGGCGGCCTGAGTGATCGCTGAGGTAACTCAGTTTCCCTCGCCATCGTTTTCGCTTTTCTCCCAGTCGAGCTCGCAGCTCTTGGCGAACTTCTCCTTTCTCCATTTTCCGACGGTGTTCTTTGCTGTGGCCGCGTTCTCCTTCTCTTGCTCCTCCGGCAAGCCCTCCCCTCTCTTCCTCTGGTGGCTGGCTCGCCTGCATGCGAGAAGTCCCGAAACTAGTCCTCGCCTGCGTGCGAGAAACGTCCGCCCATCGCCTGCGAGCGACCCGAGCCGAGCTTCCTCCTCTCATCGCCGGTGGTTAACGTTGGAGCCGAGGCCATTGTCCGGTCAAGGACCTAGAGGCGGCGACGTCCGCTGTTGAGCTTGGAGTAGCCAGAGTTTTTCGCGAGCAGAGCCAACTTCTTTGTCGATGCTAGCTCCTCCGCCAACTGCCGTCCGTCCGCCTGGTACTCCTCCCGCCGGCGCCAGCAGCGGCGTCTCCCTCAGGCGGAGGTGCAGTGGGTGGCCGGCTACTCCTCTCCAACACTCCTACGCAGCCGCGCTCGCTTTCGTGTGAGCGTGATCCTTTCGGCATCGGGCATCGCCTACGTGCAACCACCACCAGTTGCCCGGGTTGGCTACCTTCGGGCGGGCCTTCCCCTACGGGCGAGTAGGACGAGGCCGCCGGGTCCTCGTCGTCCTGGTGCGACATTACCGATAGAGCGTAGTCCGGCCTCCTCGCCGGTGTGCGAGTGAGGAGCCGGCCGGATCCTCCCTATCACTGGCGTGCAACTCTAGGTTGACAACCATCCACTATCGCTGGGCACCGGCTTGATCTTTGGATGAGTGGGTGAGTCCAACTCCCAGGCGTGGGACGTTCGGTAACTGCCCTCTGTTTCCTCTCCAGCACGTGAGCGTGCTCGGAATCTGTCGTGGACCCTGTCTGATGTGGTTGGTTACGAGTGAGTCCCCATTGGGTTCGGGTGAACCCGGTTCGACTCAACGACTCCGGTCCTCGATAAATCGTGAGTGTCTATCCAAGTCGTGTTGGAACGACAGCGATCTTCCGCAGAGTCAATAGTCGAGCTGGGAGTCGGTTCGAGGAATCGACTCCACCAGTCGTGCCCAATCCGGCGGTTTTCACCATTGTGATATCTGCGTTGACGTATTTGGAATCGAGTCAAGCGTTGAGTCATAAGTAAAAATAATAAAAAATATTATCGTAAACAAGGGTGTGACAGCTTGGTATCAGAGGCCAGGTTCTGCACGTTCTAACTCGTATGAGCGTCGTACGTGCATTCCGATTGACCCACTGCTTGTGTGCAGATGGAGTCTCTGACACACAGCAGACTATGGTCCCTCCAGGACATAGTCAAAGATGGGGTGTTGGACCCCTGCATCTTAGTGGAGATCATCTCCACACTGCTCGTCTCTAACGAGCGCCTCATAGCTCGGGTGGCTCGACTCACCGAGGAGCTAGAGGCATCCCAGGCAGAGGTTGCGATGCTGACGTGCGCTACTGTGGCTTCGATAGCACCGACCGCGGCCGATTCATATATTGAAGGGAACCCCTTTCAAGAGGGGGGCGAAACCCTAGTTGGCGCAAACTCGATAGGCAGCGGATTCAAGACTCGAAAACATGCAATATATGATCAACCTTTAAAACATGAAAGAAGGAGATGCGATTCATACCAATGCCATTTAAAGATGGCGCCTTGGAAGATAGAAAGCAACGAAGATTTCCTCCTTAGGACGCGCACACAAGATGAGGATGCGCTTACTCCCTACGGAATATCTTGTGCTAGCAAGATTCCTAGGTGTCTTTGATCGCGTGAGAAGGGAAGAAGATCGCCTTTCCTTGCTTGATTCTCGAGTCTCCAAGACGTGGAAGAGAAGTCTCTTACGAGAGAGAGCGACGAGAGTTAGAGGTTGAGGCAACAAGAGATGCGCTCCATGTAAACATGGGGGGCGTGGTTGCTAAAAATAGCCAACCTCTCTTACATGCGATCATGTGTTCATGCCCTCATGAACCAATCGCATTTTCCTCATTACTTTGAACCAAGCGCTCACATCTAGAGCCGGTTCAATTCGGTCTGGTCTATAAACCAAATAACCCAAGCAATTAGTCCAGATCACATTAAAACCCTAAGGTGCTTGATCTGACCGTCGATCTCTTGATGCTTCTGATCTGACCGATCTAGCATCTGTTCTCTCGATCGAAGCTTACCGATCCCAAGCCCTAATCAATCAAACATGATCAGACCAGATCTCACTTACAATCAGAGATTAAATCCCTTTAAACTGAACCCGAACAATTCAGTCCACACGATCTGACTTAAGTAAGCCATATCATCAAATTGTGCGACCCTGAGGGTTTCCTTTAAGCGTCGGTAACGATAACTCACATTATCACGACCAGTGAGAGGTATCTAGCAACACATCACTGTCTCCCGATATAAAGGAAAGAGTCTTCCAAGACTACACCCAAAAACAGCACAAGTGTGAATCAATTCACAAGGCATGCATATTTCCTTTGCCACTGGATGTTCTTATTGGACAAGCCTGTCAAGCTCGTAACTCCAATATGATGAGCATGATTAGATCAGATGAACACTGTCACCTGGGTATGGCCATACACTTTTCTCAATCATCTCATCCAGGGGGCCCCTTTAGAACATCACACTCCTTAAACAAGGAGACGGCAATCCTTTGTCTATCACTAATGCTCTAACCTGACTCAAGCTCACCATCCAAGATAGTCTATAATCATTATGTTTCAAACGATATTGAACTATCTCAAAACAATGACAATCATCATTTAGAAAACACAAGTGATCTCAAGTCAGAGGAAATGTGCCACTTGTCATAATCAAGGAATATTCACATTGTGACAAACAATTGAACATCCTAGTAGGGTCTGTCCAGTACATCCCATGTACCCATGAGTCTACATCTTATTCCATGCTCGAAGCATCCTATAAGATTAGAACACATATTAGTCTTAACCATATCAAGGCTGTCTCATGTTCACCAAGATACATCGACTAAGGACTTAATAGCATGTCAGCCCAGCTGAACAGCTTTGAGACATTATTCAGAAGAACATATATTGCAGCAGACAATGTAGCTAACTGAATAACAACCATGCCTTTATAAACATAAGAGTTTATTACATGATACTGATACATTCCCACAGGCCTCAAACATTAGCCTTAAGGGCATACCCCAACAGGAGGTGCTTCGGCCAAGAGACCATCGTGCAACGACGTGTCCCGGAGCCTGCCCCCCTTTCGAGAGGTGTGCTGCTCCACGGGAGTTGAGAACTCCCCTTTGCTGACGTGAGGCATTCGGAATTGCCGAAGCACCTCCCACCTAGGAGAGGGATCGACCACAAGATAGAGCTTGTGGCAGGATCTACTCCCCCATCCAATGCACCTTATAGGATGCCGCCGGTGGAGTTGGGCGAGCTCCGCAAGCAACTCGATGAGTTGTTGGAAGCAGGGTTTGTGCGGCCAACCATGTCACTGTATGGAGCCCCGATCCTATTCCAAAAGAAGAAGGACAGGTCCTTGAGGTTCTGTGTGGTTTACAGAGCCCTGAATAAGATAACAGTCCGGGACTGCAATCCTATTCTTTTGATCCCAGATCTGTTGGATAGACCGGGGAAAGCTAAGATATTCTCCAAGCTTAACTTGAGATTGGGCTACTGGCAGGTCCATATCGCCAAGGGCGATGAACGGAAGACAGCCTGCGTGACCCGTTTTGGAGCATTTGAGTTCTTGGTCATGCCCTTTGGGCTAACTAATGCTCCAGCAACGTTCTGTCATCTGATGAACCAGGTGTTAGCACCTTTTCTAGATGACTTCGTCGTAGCATATCCGGATGATATAGTGTTATATTCCTCAAGCGTTGAGGAGCATTTGGTACACTTGAAGAGGGTTCTTCAAGTTTTGAGGGAAAATCAGCTTTATTTAAAGCGAGAGAAATGCACTTTCATGTCGGAAGAGATTTTCTTCCTTGGACATGTGGTAGGCCACGATCAGTTGCAATTGGACAAGGGCAAGGTTCGAGCCATTGTGGAATGGCAAGTTCCCTCAAATCACACCGAGTTGAGGAGTTTCCTCGGTGTTGTGAACTTTTATCGAAAGTTCATTCGGGGTTGCTCGAGAGTGACTACACCCCTCAACAATTTGCTGAAAAAGAATGCCAACTGGGGTTGGGATGATCGGTGTCAGTCAGCCTTTCAAAATTTGAAAGAGCGAATAGCTTCTAATCCAATCCTGAAATTACCAGATTTCGGGAAACCTTTCAAGGTTCACACCGACGCTTCAGATCAAGCAATCAGAGGTGTGTTGATACAGGATGGGCATCCTGTAGCTTTCAAGAGTCGAAAGCAAGATGAGACAGAGCAGAGGTACTTTGCGCATGAAAAGGAGATGGTAGCAGTGGTGCACTACCTCCGAACATGGAGAGTATATCTCCTGGGTAAAGCCTTCGTGGTGAAAACCGACAATGTGGCGAATACATATTTCACAACACAGAAGAAATTATCGGCAAAACAAGCCAGATGGCAGGAATTCCTCGTAGAATTCCAGTTCCAGGGAACACAAGCCTGGAAAGGCTAATGTAGTGCCTAACGCACTGAGTAGGCTAAATGCATTAGTCTGCTTTGCGATCTCCAGAGTGGAAGGAGATTCTTTACGAGGATAAAAGCAGCAGCCACTTTCGATGAGGCATATCGAAAGATTATTGAGCAGATCAAGTCGGGTATGACCCGACGATATTATTTGGGTGCCGATGATGTGGTCATGGCCCATGGCGAGAGACCACTAGTCCCCATATCTGGTGGATTGCGACGTGAGCTGCTTAGGGAGCTCCATGATACCCCGTGGTCGGGTCATCTGAGACAAAGGTGCATGTTGGCCTTGTTATCCAGGTCATATTATTGGCCGGACATGCATGCCGATATTGAGATGTATGTCCGCACATGTCTTGTTTGTCAACAAGACAAGGTCAATCGGAGGTTACCAGCTGGGTTGTTACAACCCTTGCCTATTCCTGATACCCCCTGGACAAGTGTGTCCATGGACTTTATCGGTGGGTTTCCCAAGGTCGAGGGGAAGACATCAATTTTTGTTGTCATGGATAGATTCTCCAAATGTGGAGTTTTTATTCCAGCACCCGAACTATGCTCAGCCGTGGTGGCTGCATATTTGTTCTTTCAGAACGTGGTGAAACATTTTGAGATCCTGATGGATATCGTGAGCAATAGGGATGCCCGATTCACCGGACGCTTTTGGTCGACGTTGTTCGACAAGCTGAGAACGAAGTTGAACTTCTCCACATCAAACCATCCCCAAACGGATGGACAGAACGGATGGACAGACGGAGCGGGTGAATGCTCTCGTGGAGGACTACCTCCGTCATTTTGTGATTACGAGTCAAAAGGACTGAGTGAAGTGGATGGATTCGGCATAGTTTTCTAACAATCTCCATAGATTATCGTCCACAGGGCACAACCCCTTTGAGCTAGTGTTAGGGAGACAGCCCCTAACCCCTATTGATATCGCGATGAGGACCTCCGAGGGGAGATGTCCTACGGCTCAACGGGAAGCTCATGAGCGAGTGGTGTCGCTCCAAGAGGCTCGGGACAGCCTCAAGCTAGCCGTTAGACGAATGCAACAATATGCAAATCGTCGTCGTCGGGATGAAGAATTCGCTGTGGGCGACTTAATGCTTCTCTGACTTACTCTGTAGATATGGAGGAAGATATTTGCGAAGGCAGCACATCGGGGCCTTATACAGAGATACGATGGACCTTTCAAGGTGTTGAGTCGGGTTGGCTCAGTTGCGTATCATCTGAAGCTCCGCGACAGGATAAAGCCGCATTCCACATTCCATGTGATCTTCCTAAAGAGATTCCATAAGGATCCGGGGGGATCCGGCTCGGTCACAGTCGCTTTGCGCGCCTCCCACGGTTCGAACGGAGCTTGATCAAAGGATTAGATAGATCTTAGATCACCGAGTTTTGGGACATAGTAGGATGAACCGACGAACAGAATTTCTAGTTCGGTGGGAAGGTTCTCCAATAGAACAAGCTACATGGTATAAGGCATCCGGACTGTGGCAGTTCGAGGATGAGATCCGACGTTACTTTGAGTCACCGAGGGCGGTGACTCGCTCCGGAGGGGAAGAATGTTAGACGTACGGGCTGAAGATTGGGCGCGGCCCAATTTACCCCAAAACGGGCCGCGGGTGAAAATTCGGGCGGGGCCCAAATCCACTTTGAACAAACGAATTCGTTCGTCAATGCAGTAGCGTGGGGCAGAGGTGACGCACATGCGCTGACACGATGGGTCGAGGGTCTTGAGTCGTGTGCTGATGTGGACGAGGCACGAACGGGAAGAAAAACGGGAGAGCAGTGGACGTTGGGTATCTGCTTCCTTTCCGACAAACCCTCTCGTGCTCAAAACCTCTTCGGCAAGTCAAAACTTCATCGGACGTCATTGTCGGCGAGCTCCCAGTGCGTTCTGGTGGTGTGGGTGGGTGGAGGAATGCCTAGGGGAGCTTCTTTCCCTTTCGCCGCCACCTTTGATTCGTCGCCGTCGTAGCTGTCGCCGGCATTGCCCGACCCACCTCGGAAGGCGCTACTGCATCAGCTTCACCGACTCGACGGAGCCGGCGGCCTGAGTGATCGCCTAGGTAACTCAGTTTCCCTCGCCATTGTTTTCACTTTTCTCCCGGTCGAGCTCGCGGCTCTTGGCGAACTTCTCCTTTCTCTGTTTTCCGACGGTGTTCTTTGCTGCGGCCGCGTTCTCCTTCTCCTGCTCCTCCGGCGAGCCCTCCCCTGTCTTCCTCTGGTGGCCGGCTCGCCTGCGTGTGAGAAGTCTTGGAACCAGTCCTCGCCTGCGTGCAAGAAACGTCCGCCCGTTGCCTGCGAGTAACCAGAGCCTGTCTTCCTCCTCTCGTCGCCAGTGGTTGACGTTGGAGCTGAGGCCGTTGTCCGGTCGAGGACCTGGAGGCGGCGACGTCCGCTGTTGAGCTTGGAGCAGCCGGAGTTTTCCCCGAGCGGAGCAAACTTCTTCGTCGATGCCAGCTCCTTCGCCAACTGCCATCCGTCCGCCCAGTATTCCTCCCGCCGGCGCCAGTAGCGGCGTCTCCCTCAGGCGAAGGTGTAGTGGGTGGCCAGCTACTCCTTTCAAACACTCCTACATAGCCGAGCTCGCCTCCGTGCGAGCGTGTTCCTTTCGACATCGGGCGTCGCCTACGTGCGACCACCACCAGCTGCCTGGGTTGGCTACCTTCGGGCAGGCCTTCCCCTATGGCCATTCTTGCCTACAGGTGAGTAGGACGAGGCCGCCGGGTCCTCGTCGTCCTGGTGTGACATTACCGGCGGAGCATCGTTCGGCCCCCTCACTAGCGTGCGAGTGAGGAGCCGGCCGAATCCTCCCTGTCACCGGCGTGTGATGCTGGGTTGACAACCGTCCATGATCGCCGGGCGCCGACTTGATCTTTGGATGAGTGGGTGAGTCCGAATCCCCGGCGTGGGACGTCCGGTAACTCCCCTCCATTTCCTCTCCAGCACGTGAGCGTGCTCAGAATCTATCGTGGACCCCGTCCGACGTGGTCGGTTACGAGTGAGTCCGCTTTGGGTTCGGGTTAACCCGGTTCGACTCAACGACTCCGGTCCTCGGTGAATCGTGACCGTCAATCCAAGTCATGTTAGAACGACAGCAATCTTCCGCAGAGTCAATAGTCAGGCTGGGAGTCGGTTTGAGGAATCGACTCCGCCAGTCGCGCCCAATCCAACGGTTTTGACCGTTGTGATATTTGCATTGATGTATTTGGACTCAAGTCAAGCGTTGACTCACAAGTAAAAAATCATAAAAAAAATATTACCGTAAACAAGGGCGTGACAGCTAGCAGCGAAAAAAGGCGGATGCATAATGTATCTTTTTGCTCAAAGATTTCTCATGGTAAAATAGGTGTATAACAATTAGCCCTCTAATAATTATTATTTTGAAAATAATTTAATTATTTGTATTATTGACAAATATATTTTACATTTTGATTTACTTGTCAAATATCATCATTATGTATTAAAGATTAAAACAAATATCATATTAGGAGATAACTCAATACTTAAAATCAAGAATCTTACATTATCTATTTTTAGCAAAATAGATTCATTGATTTGTCACACCATGAAAAAAATGAATCCAAACTTGAACATATCTTTTGTACCTTATTATATTCTCATTAATAAGATTTCTAATTAGGTTTTCATCAATAAATATTTAAAAAGTGAGGACAGAGTCTTTTTATTAATAATTTGCAAGAGAAAAGATAATAAAAGATGTATTTCGATATCATGAATATATATAGTACATTGTGGCTTAATTTTATTATTATTTTGGAGTAAAATGTATAGTTTTGACTCATTTATTTTTTTAAATACTTCATATTCTTTAGAATCTTCACTTTTCCTTGGTTTTATTGAAATGTAGAGATTTTCGCCCAAAATTTATGGATTTTGGAGGATTTGAAAATATGGATCAACTTTTCATGATGAGACGAAGCAGCATATTAGTTTTCAGATCAAACGGACCATTCTATAATCTTCACGGGCATGGTCGTGCATCCATGCATGGCTGTGTATGATCCTGCATTTCTAGAACTCCGCCGAGATCTTCACAGGCGTGCCGTGCATCCATGCACGGCCATGAAGATTTTGGGACAACTTTTCAGAATTCAACAAGAAGTTCACGGACATACCTGTGAACTCATCATGGCCGTGAAGAAATCAGCAATCTCGCTTCAGAGTTCGCCGAGGTCTTCAGGGCATGGCCATGCATCCATGCACAGCTGTGAAAGCTTCCGCCAGTTGCGACACCCGTTCGGTTTTTCTCTCGATTTTTGCTATTTTTGGAGCAGAATTTGGGAAAACTTGGTGTAACCTTCCTAACTTACCCACAAACAATTGGGGAGAAGAATCAAGTAGTTTCGTGGAGCAAATTGGGAGAACAAAAGCGAACGACGACAACTAGGGTTTTGGCAAAAATCTTGACGGTGGAGGCTGTTCCGGCTTTCTCGTTTTGACACTAAAGATTGTGCTTCATCCTCTCCCATCATAGATCTAGGGAACTTCTTATATGAGATGAGCCTCTACACTCATCCATTATAGGAAACTTATTATATGAGAGAGCTCGTATACGGCTGCAGCTGAGAACATGGACAACTCTTAGAAACTCTCATGAAGATATACGTGCACAGCCAAAAATTCACAACCTCATGATCGGACAAACCCTGTATTGTGCGTAGATTTATTGAATTTGGGTCAATGGAATTGTTAAAAACTAGTTCACTATTTTTCTTTTAGGTGAAAATATTTTCACTAAGTAAAGTTTATACCTTTAAGTGCATTTTACTGACCGTAGTAGTAGCAATTTAAATTCATTTAATCATTTTGTTAAGTTTAATTATATTCAAATTTATTTTAATTTGTGAGGGATTGTTGAAATATTTTTTTTTTTAAAAAAAACCTATTTAATGTTAGCATTTCTATAACATGTGCAGTTGACCTAGTTTTTGAATTCAAAACTTTGGCGCAAATATATTGCTTTGTTATTGCTGAGTCTCGAATCTACAACCAGCGAATTGTGTTCTAGAGGTTTAGACCCGCTACTATAAGTAAAATGGACTATATGTTTTAAATTTGTTACAGGAGTTTTTAAACTGGTTAAACAAAAGTTTAAACATTGACATATTATTTCTGTTGCCGGCAGGTTTTCAGACCCGTGCCCACTAGCATAAAATATTGTTATTGTGATAGAATTTTGATATATTAAGCTGTTTACTAAATAATTAGTTTTACTTGTTTAGTAGAATTGTATGCTTAACGTTTTAAGCGATATAAGATAATTATTTATTATGTTCATGAATTTATTAAATATATTGAATAAATAAGCATAATGTATAATTTAAATATTTGAAATAATATTTATAAACGTTATGCAAATTATGAACATAATTTAAAACATAAAGATCATAATATGTTTGATATTCATAATAAACATAATGTTCTTAATGTACATAATGAAAAAAATTCACATATAAAAAATATGCATAGACATAAAGCACATTTGCACTTAATAAACATAATGTACATTATGAAAATAAAATATATATTCAAAATAAAATACATCATTACTATGATGTATATTGTGATCATATTGATCACGAGCAAAAAATTTTTGTTATGCATAAATTATAAATTAATAATATTTACAATAATTATCATAAAGGAAAATTTGTTTGTGTGAAAAAAATTTCACTTGAAATTAAAATGCCTTTGGAAATAACTTAAAGCCAAAATTTTCATATAAGAGCAATTAAAAACCTAATTAATTATTAGGTCTAATTACTGCTTTAAAAAATCCTTTCTTTCTCTAAATTCAAGAATAAGATATTTAATATATGAATAAAGGATTCAAAGATAAAAGAAAATAAATAAAATTATAAATCAGCAATAGACTTGTGTAAAAAAAAAAGGGTAGCCATATTAAAATTAGACATAAATTTATATAATGGCTTGACTCATAAAAGTTATATAGCTTGACTCATAAAAGTTAACTCGTAAAATAAATAAAATTATAAAGCAGCAATAGACTTGAGTAAAAAAAAAGGTAGCCATATTAAAATTAGACATAAGTCTATATAATGGCTTGACTTATAAAAGTTGCAGCTCTTTTTTTTATAAAGATTGAGCACAACAACGCTATTGGCTTGACCAAAGCTTGCCCAAGATTATAATCTTGAAAGTATCGATATGAATGAGATTAGGCTAAAAATAGGCCTCTTGGAAGTAGGAATCCAACCTTTGTGACAGGAGATCTCTTGAATGAGGTGCAATGTGGTAATAACAAGTTGATTGATTAGCCAGAAAGCAATTTGAAAAATAAAATTTATAAAACACAATGGTGCATAAAAATATTTATGTGATAGAGTTGATTCTCTACACTCCCATTCATAAGGATATATTTTGTGCTTCTTATTGTAGAGGTAATGAAAATTTCTCGAAGTAGTTAACTATCATGAGATGAGCCAATACACTCATCCCTTGTAGATAACTTCTTATTTGAGAGAGTCTGTATATGGCCGCAGCTGAGGACATAGAAAACTCTCAGAAGCTCTCATGAATATACACACACACGGCCAAAAATGTGCAACCTTGTGATCGTACAAACCTTGTATTGTGTGTGGATTTATTAAAGTTTGGGTAAATGGAAGTAGTTCAAGACAAGTTCACTATCTTTCCTGCAAATGGAAACATTTTCACTAAGTAAAGGTTATACCTTTAAGTGCACCTTACTAACTGCATGAGCAGCAACTTAAATTCATTTAATCATTTTGTTAAGTTTAATTATATTCAGATTTTTTTAATGTTGTAGGGGATTGTTGGAATAAAAAAAAACCTATTTAATGTTAGCATTAAATGCTAACGTTTCGTTCATTAGGTACTAACATTTTATTTTAATCTAATTCACAATCAGATTAAAGAGGATGTGTTTAAGCCTTTCAAAAAAACTAGCAAAAACCTTGTGCCACGGTAAAAAATTCCTTTTTCCCTTTTTTCCTTTTACTTATTCTAGATTATTCTCTTCTTGTTTTTCTGTTACTCGTTGCCAAAAGGACATATGATCAACCTCTCCACGATCGGGCCCATAGGAGAGGAATACCCGATTATTTAATTCGAAATTAACTCGCACAAGAGCCCGAATTTTCACCTAAGAACAAGCCATAACGTGCCTCCAAGTTCTATTTGTCTAACTCTCTTTTAAATATAATTTACAAATTTTATTGGTTTATAATTTTTGAATTTATTTATGTTTAAATAAAGGTCTAGTTGAAATTTTAGACCAACAAATACGAGAGAAGCAACTGGAATGCATATTAAAAAGATTTCTCATGATAAAATAGGTGTGTCCTCTAATAATTAATATTTTGAGAATAATTGAATTATTTGTATTATGGACAAATACATTTTACACAGTGAATTACTTGTCAAATATCATCATTATATGTAACAAATTAATACAAATATCATATTAGGAGACAACTCAATACTTAGAATAGAGAATTTAACATTATCTATTTTTAGCAAAATAGATTCATTGAATTGCCACACCATGAAAACAATGAATCCAAAATTGACCATATGTTTTGTACCTTAGTATATTCTAATTAATTAGATTCCTAATTAAGTTTTCATCAATAAATATTTAAAGAGTGAGGACACATTCTTTTTTATTACATTAATTTGCAAGAGAAAAGATAACAAGGCATAATCATCATTATGTATTACAAATTAATACAAATATCATATTAGGAGATAACTCAATGTGAGAATCTAACAATATCTATTTTAGCAAAATAGATTAAATGAATTGGCACCCCATGGAAACAATGAGTCTAAAATTGACTATATCTTTTTTACCTTAGTATATTTTCATTAATTAGATTCTTAATTAAGTCTTTATTGATAAATATTTAAAGAGTGAGGACACACTCTTTTTTATTACATTGATTTACAAGAGAAAAGATAAAAGAAAGATGACAGGATTAAAGGCACGGTTCTCTTATGTGTCGGTAACTTTGGCCATTCTTCTATGCTCAATCATTTACGCAGGTATGTGCTTCATAACTAACTTGACTTATGAGTGAAATAATTTTGATATGGAATAAGAAAATGCACCCCTTGTTACTAACTATATTATTATTATTATTATTATGTTTTTGTATTGCAGAACAAAGGGAAATTGGAATAGCTCGAGATGTTGTGAGTTTTAGTTTCATTGTTTAGTAAATCCATTTATTTTCACCATGTTTTATTCAAATTGTATTAAGCTAAATGTTTTCATTGGAAAAAAGATCCCACGATCTAATTGCTTTGGTGGAAAAAAAGAATTAAAAGTATGGTGAGAAGAAGAAGAATGATATCATAGTTAAAATGAATAATTATAATAATATTTTTTGAGAAATTAAAATGTAGGCACGTACATGGTGCATAGCCAATCCTACTGGAGACCACGCTGCACAACAAAGTGACCTTGATAGACTATGCAACAATGTTGTAGATTGTAGCTCCATTCGACCCGGTGGCTCTTGTTTTGATCCGAACACAGTACAAGATCATGTTTCAGTAGCCTATAATCTTTACTACAGGGCACAGGGGTCACAAGACTCAGCTTGTACTAGTTTTGGTGGTAACGCATTTGCGACCGTGTCGAATCCATGTAAGTTGACTCACCTTTATTTTTCAGTTAACTTATCGTCTTTGTTCGTAACATATTTGACATAAAATATTCTTTTTGTGAACTGCAGCACATGGGTCATGTACCTTCTCATGAAAGTTGATGTTGTCACTTATGTCCTGTGTGCGCTACAGTGTAGCAATAAGCAAGGCTTGAGTTTTGTAATGCCATGCATTACTTGAAGCTAATAAAAAAAAATTAGTTACAAATTGGATGATTACATTGTGGAGTCTCTAAATAAATATTTGATTAGAATCAAGACATATAACGATACCTTCTTCTCAATTAAAAGTTGTAAATAATCATTATACATAAAAGTAATAATTCCTCAATTATTAATCATTTAAGATTAGTGTGATTTCTTAGCTAAAACATACTTTTATGAGAAATTTTGCTTTGTTTTCTTTGATTACTAAGAAGATTGTTTCATAATCATTTTGTAATACTTTCTTAAAATCATAACAACCAACGTGAGTTAACATTATTGATTAAAAGTTCTTATCACATAGAAAAAAAAATGATTTAATTGTTAGCAGCAATTTTTTTCATTTCAATTCAACAAATAAATAATACACTTTTAATTAATATATTATTATTGTAAACAATAAAAACTTATTAATTTAAGATATTTTTAAATTCAATATAATATTTTAACATATTTAGTAACACTTGTATCAGAGCCAAGTTTCGATCTTGGGACCTGTGGGTTATGGGCCCACCACGCTTCCGCTGCGCTACTCTGATTTGTATTAAATTTAAATTTATTAAGTTCAATCAATTGTAATAATGATATAGTTATACTTATTAAACATTGACTGTACACTTCTTTTAAAAAATATAACTACTTAAGACAAGTGCAAAAATTACAATACAAACAAGTAAACATACTAAACTTAGATTTATGAGGTAGAACCATCAACATGCACTTAAATTTGTAATTTCTCCTTTAGCTTGCTGGTGTGGTGGTGCATGTCATTTACATTTGATATTGGTGTGGCTAGCAATGAATTCCTGTAACTTGTTGGATGGTGAATCTTTGATTTCTAATGTGTTGTGGCAAATGGTTCAAAAAATATAATATATAACATTGGTCATGTTAGAAGATTCAGCTATGGGAAATCGAGTTTGTACCTGTAACTTGGTGGATTGATTTTGGTTGTACCACTCGTGTTTCAAATACAAAGTAGGGATTCGTTATGACCCAAACCATAAACGTAAATGAAAACTTTGTGCTTATGGGAAATCGAGTCAAAGCTCCAGTTGAAGCCATTGGAACTTATCATTTGATTTTATACACTGGACATTATTTAGATCTTTTCCAAACTCTCTATGTTCCTTCTTTTTCTCGTAATTTGATTTCTTTATCAAACCTTGATACAACTAAATACTTCTTTTAAGTTTGGAAATAGATGTTGTAGCTTATATAAGCACAAGCATTTTATTAGTTCTAGTGTTCTTTATGATGGCTTATACAAATTAAATCTTGATAATCTATTTGCTGAGACTCTATTAACTTTGCATCATCCTCTTGGTACTAAACGAGGTTTAATAGATGAAAGTTCAGCTAATTGATGAGTTACATTTACATGGCATTTTCTACCATATTTTACATACTTATTTGAGCTTAATTATAGGATTTTATATCATTTTATGATGATTTTCTCTCATATTATATAGAATCTTCATTTTTTTTGTTTTCATGTAAATACAATTAATATTGCTAAACTGTATAATATGATTTTCTCTCATATTATACAATTTTGATCTTGGGATATGTGGGTTATGGGCCCACCACGCTTCCGCTGCACCACTCCAATTTTTACTAAAAATACATTTATTTAGTTCAATCAATTGTAATTACGATATAGTTTTACCTGTTAAACATTGACTGAACAATCAGTTGTAAATTTATTTTACAGTTTCTCATTGAGCTTGCTGGTGCATGTCATTTACCTTTGATATTGCTGTGGCTGACAATGAATTCCTGCAACTTGTTGGATGGTGGATTTTAAAAGCAATGTTTGGATCTTTGATTTGCAATATGTTGTGGCAAATGATTCACTTCTGCGGTGTGTGACTTCTTTTCATTGGAATAGTTGCTTTAATCCAGTTAATAGGTGCAAATATAAAACTGATCATGTTATTGGGCATATTAATACACAAGTATAAAGTAATAATAGTTAGAAGGCATGAAATATGCCTTGAAAAATATCATATAAAATATTTTATTTTGTTGAGCAAAGATAAGCTACCCATGAATAATAAAATGTTACAATATGTTATATAAAAAACATAATATTCCAAAACGGTGGAACCAGAAATTATTTTGACTATCAAGTTTAGAATTTAATTATTACAAAAATAGAAAAATAAACAAAAATTAGACAATTACAACCCCAAATGTCATGTACCTACCTTTACCAATTTATACAAGTGCTCCTATGTTTAATTATTCAAGTATCACAATAATGATATTTTTTTGAAAAAAAATATTTTTCTCTAAAATATTATTCACACTACTCTAGGATGTGTAAAACATAAAAGCAAAGTCTCCTTCAATATTTATGTATCAACCAAAAAATCAAAATGTTCGGGCATCGATTTTACCACCTACCTATTTGGTGACTTTTCCTTTTTTTTTTTAGAGAGGACAGCTCATATTTGGTTGGATTCACAAAATGACATACATATAATACTTACTACCCATGAAATAAAAAGAGGTATAAAATGGGAACACACGATAAGATTCAACACAAGTTATAAAATGAGGTATACTTGTAATGCTAGCTTGGGCCTCCTCCCAGCCTGCTTGGAGTTGGTCCGGCTCGAGACTCCATGGGCCTGACAATTCTCCCCTGCCCAATTTGGACATTACCCTCGATGTCCGTTACGGGCACAACCATGGATGCGATGTACCCGATCCGACACTGCTGAACCTCCTTAGCATTGTTTGGAGCTACTTGGATCGCTCCGATCCTTAGCTCCTCGATGTTGACTTTAGCCTCCTCAGCTGGTTCCTGCAATACCATAGCCATAATTTTCTGCCTAATTGGGCATTCCTTCATGTAGTGAGGACCGCCGCACAAGAAATACCCCCGTGGCTTGATGTCTCGTATTTTTATAGTCTTTTAGACTAATATTTACCTGTGAATCGAGACCTATTTTCATGCTTTTACATCTCTTTCCGGCTTATTTCATTGATTTCTTCAGAAGCTTCACTTCTTGTCATGTTGATGAGTACATGACAATTCACTCACTTTTGGAGCTATTTGGAAGTATATTTACGTCCCCGACTGAATCAAGAACCTTGACGAGAAGTTTCGCTTTAAACGGAGCGAATTTCTAGAATTACGGCCGAGGCCATAATCTGCATTATGGCCGTAATTTCTAGTTTGAATTCCCAAGAAGCCCGTTTTCATTCAAGCATAATCATATTCCAAAGGCGTGCCCTTAATTTTCTCAATAGAAGCTTTTCGGAAGACAAAAAGTTCGACCGAAGACATTACGGGTATCGCCGTAATTTCACCCTGACCATAATCTTCACACCAACGACCTTTGATACCATACTATGGTCGGAATTCAAGTCAGTCAAAGGTCAACTCACTCGCAAAATTTCAAATGATTTAATTGTTAGTAGCAATTTTTTTCATTTCAATTCAACAAATAAATAATACAATTTTAATTAATATATTATTATTGTAAACAATAAAAACTTATTAATTTAAGATATTTTTAAATTCAATATAATATTTTAACATATTTAGTAACACTTGTATCAGAGCCAAGTTTCGATCTTGGGACCTGTGGGTTATGGGCCCACCACGCTTCCGCTGCGTTACTCTGATTTGTATTAAATTTAAATTTATTAAGTTCAATCAATTGTAATAATAATATAGTTATACTTATTAAACATTGACTGAACACTTCTTTTAAAAAATATAACTACTTAAGGCAAGTGCAAAAATTACAATACAAACAAGTAAATATACTAAACTTAGATTTATGAGGGAGAACCATCAACATGCACTTAAATTTGTAACAATTGTATCAGAGCCAAGTTTCGATCTTGAGACCTGTGGGTTATGGGCCCACCACGCTTCCGCTGCGCTACTCTGATTTGTATTAAATTTAAATTTATTAAGTTCAATCAATTGTAATAATAATATAGTTATACTTATTAAACATTGACTGAACACTTCTTTTATAAAATATAACTACTTAAGGCAAGTGCAAAAATTACAATACAAACAAGTAAACATACTAAACTTAGATTTATGAGGGAGAACCATCAACATGCACTTAAATTTGTAATTTCTCCTTTAGCTTGCTGGTGTGGTGGTGCATGTCATTTACATTTGATATTGGTGTGGCTAGCAATGAATTCCTATAACTTGTTGGATGGTGAATCTTTGATTTCTAATGTGTTGTGGCAAATGGTTCAAAAAATATAATATATAACATTGGTCATGTTAGAAGAAGTAAATTTGATTCAGAAAATATAATATATAACATTAATTATGTTATTGGGCATATTAATACAAAGTATAAAGTAATAATAATCAGAAGACATGAAATATGCCTTAGAAAATATCATATAGAATATTTTATTTTGTTGGGGAAAGATAAGTTACATATGAATAATAAAATGTTACAATATGTTATATATATAAAAAATAATATTCCATAAATGGAACCAGAAATTATTTTGACTATTAGTTTAGAATTCAATAGTTGTTGCAAAATTAGAAAAATAAATCAGATTCTGACAATTACAACCCCAAATGTCATGTACCTACCTTTACCAATTTATACAAGTGCTCCTATGTTTAATTATTAAAAAAATATTTCATGAACATTACTAAGCAAAGGTTGAGTTATTCAAGCATCACAATAATGGTCATTTTTTTAAAAAAACTATTTTTCTCTAAAATATTACTCACACTTCTCTAGGATGTGTAAAACATAAAAGAAAGCTTCCTTCAATATTTATGTACATCCAAAACATCAAAATGTTTGGGTGTCGCTTTTACCACCTACCTATTAGGTGACTTTTTCCTCTTTTACCCAGAATGGCTCATATTTGGTTGGACTAAAAAAAATGACATACTTGTAATACTTACTATCCATGAAATAAAAAGAGACATAAAATGAGAGCGGTATAAGATTCAACACAAGTCATAAAAAGAGGTATACTTGTAATACTACCTATGGCTCACTTTTGGTTGGACTCATATATTTATATAATATTTTACATGTGATTTCATTGATGGAATCGTCACCATTTTATAGTTTACGTCATATAATTATCTTAATCTCGATACATCTATAGAATCTACACCTTAATTTGTATTTTCACATTTTCAGGTCAAAACGACTATAAATCAAGTGGATTCTAGGACTTTTAAAATTAGAGGAATTCTTCCAAATTCGAAAAGAATCTAACTGGAAATTTTTGTATTTATTGGAGCCCCTATTGAGAATCACGACTGGGTCATAATCAGAATCATACCCATGACTCGTCTCTATTATGTCCGCAAGTGCACGGATACTCGAAGTAATAATTAAGATATCGAACCACAGAGACCTCGTTTGCCAAGTACCGAATAACCAATTTCTTACTAGCTAGGCAATCGAAAATGTGAAAGCAAAGTATCGGAAGCTACACGAAAATATTAGAGAGAAAAACTTGGACTAGGGTTTCATCCGCCTTAATTTCCATGACCATATATGAATAGATGTTCGTCAATCAAATTTTATTATGATAAAGACATAATTTACTTCATAAAGAAATCATCTCGCTCTCGCGCAGACAATTTAAAAAGAACTAATCCTCACTCTCATGCAGGATTTATTCAATGTTAGATATAAGTAAATCATTGACAAAAGACTTCAAGGATCACTCTCATGTATTCGAATTCTAAGTCAATCATCTCAAGTGAAAACTATATATTTTCATACTATAATTTTCACAAGTTCTACTTAAGGTTTTCCAACGATCCGATACATGATTTCTCACAGTATCATCATGTTTATTTCAATAACTCAATCCTAAGTTCAGATTATCAACATGGCAATATACTTCTAAAATCGAGAAATAAGAACAGAATTAATTTCTTACGATGAGTTCCTAACGTTCAATTTTAGGGTTCCAAGTTTTCACAAATCACTTTTCAGTCCATAATGTAAAAATTCTAAATCATGCTAATAAATATGAATCTATGGAGAATTAAGGACAATCATCACATAAGTAGAATTATCACAGTAAAATTATTAGGACGAAAGTAAAATTAATCTAGTCATCGAGAAATTTAGGGGATTACTCCCTCATGTCCCAAAAGAAGGTTTAAGCTAGCATGATAGAAAGAATTACAATAAAACATCATTTAGAGTGATTAGATATTGAAAGAGAAGAGTAAAAGTTACAAAACAGGGCTGTAATGAAAATTACAGCCCATAATTTTGCTCCTAGACGCGATGAACAGTGGCAGCGCCCTTGTTTTTGTTGATTTCTCCCTCCATCAATCTCCTTTCACTCTGAAACTTCTGTAGCATGTTCTCCTCCTTTAGGCGAAGCTTCCTTTCAAATTTTGTGGCCGGAGGTGGTCTGTACGCTGAGAACTGATGAACCTAGGGCGGCAGCAATTCTCTAAAATTCGTCGTGAATCCGTAATAAAAATTGGTCCTTTTTCTTCGAAAATCTTCTCCTTCTTATCCTGATCATTCCCCTTTTTTCGGATCTTCAATTGATGCCCTAAATCTTGAGAAATCGTCTTTTTAAGTTTCCAGCGAAAGAATCGGGCAACTGGGCTGAAAATTACGGTACCATGAAGAACGTCACGGCACTGCCGTAATTGCTTCAGAAGTTGCTGAAGGGAAACGGCCCGAAATTACGGCACTGTGAAAATCATCATGGTAGTGTCGTATTCTTCTCAATTGTTTCTGAAAGTTTCTGTATGAAATTTGCCCATAATTACAGCACTATGAAAAACATTACGGCAGTGCCATAATTCATCCGAAAACTTCCGAATTCTTTGTATGAATTTGGACCTAAATTACGGCACTGTAAAAGGCATTATGGTAGTGCCATAATTTTCCAAAAAATTTTCTGTGGGAAGCGGCCGTGAAAATTATTACGGTAGTGCCATCTTCATAGATTACGGCTGTAAAATTCAGTACGGCACTACCGTAATTTTGCTAGAAAACTCGGTTTGACTTGAAATTTGATGTGTCAACTCCTCTTGATGATTGGAATCCATATATGTATTGAAATTACTTAAAAACCAATCAGAATGATGCCTTTTTACCTGAAATTAATCAAAAACCAAGAAAGGTATAGATTCCAAAGTATTGGATAAATAAGGCATAAAAATAAGCAAATGAGCATGATTATAACCCCAAAAGACCATTTAATAAGTATGAAAATTACTATGAAATTTAGAGTCATCAGTTTCTACGCCTGAAGCTGCAACTAACTAATCTCGAGCGGGTCACGACCATAATCACGCCCGTGATCGTGGACCCGCCTGTTTCAAAACCGCGAGGGAAAGCTAGAGGGCAACTAGGTCCTTTCTCCCCCATGGACCGGAGGCCCTAGAGCAGCCTTTGGAGGGAAAAATCTACCAAGATATGATGATTGCGTGGAGGAGCAGAGTAGCAGCATTTGCAGGATTTTGGGGAAGAATGACAAAGACTTTTCTCTACTAGAAAACAACAGCAGCTGAGGCAGATTTTGGTAGAGCCTGGGGAAAGGACAGTAGCCCTCAAGGAAGGAGATAAGAGCCTTTGAGAGAAGACCCAAAGGGAGAAGATTGGCAAACGAGGAAAGTGGCTGAACTTGGGAGAAGGAAGCCATCACAGGAAAGAGGGCTGTGCAGCCTGGATAGATTGAAGATCTGTATTTGCGTAAGCACCTCAAGGAGAAATATGTAAGGAAAGATCTCTAATCATATTCAATTTGCTGTGATTCACGTTTAAATTCATGCAAGGATACTCTGCGATCTTGCCTTTCGAACATAATCACTATACAAATCTGAGAATGTACGAGTTATTAAAGATGAATGCCTGTACTTTTATTATGAATATTGTAGGCTAAAACTTTAAATCAGGATGTGGGTTAGCCCTTTGACGATTTTATGATTGTAATAATCTTACCCCAAGTGCTTTCAATCCTTGCTTAACCTTGTTTGTGCGCTTTGCCTGCGTTACCCAAGAGGGAATGCTTGAGCCTACATTCTTCTGAGAGAGGTTTGTAAATCAGGGGATCTAGGAGAAATCCATTGACAAACTGTACTCGCCCAGAGTGGTTGTTTAGATCCTAGACGCGTCGGGGAGGCCAAAAGGCCATCCGCACGTTGGAACCATTAGGTTGAGGGTTTATCTAATCCGTTTTGTACCCTTTGCCTGCGTTACCCAAAAGGGAGCACTTGAGCCTATATTTTCCTGAGCGAGGTTTGTAAATCAGGGGCTGGGGGAACCCATTGACGAACTATACTCCCTTGGTGCGAGTATCAGGATTTGGCAAGTAGGCCGAAAGGTCGTTCACGCGTCGAAATCTCGCTGTACCCTTTGCCTGCGTTGCCTGAAAGGGAGTGCTTGAGCTTATACTCCCCTGGTGGAGGTTTGTAAATCATGAAATCTACGGGGACCCCTTTTGATAAACATGTACTTGCCCTGCGAAAGTATTGGGGCCTTAGACATGTCAGGTAGGCCGAAAAGTCGTCTGTGCGTCATAACCATATGGATTAGATCGGTAACTTATCCATGGGAGTGGATAGGGCTATCAGTGGGAACAACCTATACATTTTGTACAGATTCCCTTGAACTAGATAGGAAGTTAGGCTTGGAGTTCGATTATTCTATCATAAGAGGTCAAAGAGGTGAACCACATCCTGATACATCCTTCGTCATAGTTCTCTCGTATAATTCCTGCCATCTACGTTCTTACTCATTTAATTAGTTTAGCACTTAAATTTCATCAATTTCGACTCTGTCTAGCTAGTGAATTTGAAATTAGTCAGTATTTGCCCATTAGTCCCTGTGGGATCAATATTTTACTACTTCGATAGACCCGTGGACTTACGGGATTCCTATCAAGTTTTTGATGCCATTGTTGGGGACTAATTTCGGCAATATTGACAAGATTTAGATGTTACTAGACTAGACGCTTTTAGCTTTATTTTACCTTAGTATACTTTCTTTGATTTATTTCAGTTTACACCTTTCTTGATTTAATGAGTCACTTGCCTTGTTAGAATTTTAGTTTATGCATAGCGCTCCGTGACCGAAACCTCTAATACCACTTGATTCAGAAATTGGAAGAACGTTCTGACGTCGCAAGAGACTTCAAAAGCTTCAACCCGAGAAAGATTTGCGGACATCAATCGTGGACACTAATAAGTCGCTTTGAGACTTTGCAACACTGAATGTCCAAGGATTTCATTCCAGAATTGCATGCCCACCGATAGAGGCAAATAATTTCGAGATAAAATCGTCACTCCTATCGATGTTGCAGCAAAACCAATTTGGTGGATCCCGAGCTGAGGATCCGAATATGCATTTTATCTGTTTTTCTTAAATATTATGACACTCTAAAAATGAATGGTGTGACCACTTATTCTTTGAGACTTCAACTTTTTCCTTTCTCACTTAGGGATAGGGTGCGAACTTGCTTACATTCCTTACCGACTGGATCGATTACCACGTGGGAACAGCTCTCACACTTTTTCCTTTCAAAATATTTTCCTCCAAGCAAAACTACACAATTGAGAAACCAGATTATAAATTTTTCTCAAAAGGATGGCGAGTCATTATACGAGGCATGGGACCGCTTCAAGGAATTGCAACGAATGTATCCTCACCACGACCTCGAGAAATGGGTATTGGTACACACTTTCTATAACGGTTTGCTGTATAATACTCATCTTACTGTTGATGCAGACGCTGGTGGAGCCTTAATGAACAAAGGAGTTGATGACGCTTACAACCTGATCGAAGAGATGACGCTCAACCACTACCAATGGTTGAGCGAAAGAGGTACTCCATCACGGCAAGCCGATAAGTATGAACTCGACACTCTTAGTTCTCTCGTTGCAAAAGTAGATTCATTATCTCATAAGCTTGACTCTATAAACATGCGCTCCACTACTTCTAACTCTACTTTATGTGAAATTTGTGGGGTGCAAAGTCATTTTTCTGATACTTGTCAATTAGGGATTTTGGTATCCTAGCACCCCCCCCCCACCTACCTGTGTGAATGTTGTAGGTAATTTCAACCCGAGGATCCAAAACAACCCTTTTTCAAACACCTACAACCCTGGGTGGAAGAATCATTCTAATTTTTTCCTATAGGAATAACAATGCGGCCTAACCATCGAACTATAAGCAACCTCCTAGATTTCATTCACCCAATACCGAGTATCAGCCTAAATAATTCGACTTGCCCACACAACCGAATACCAACACGATACCGCAGGAGCAAACCTTAGAGTCGCGCTTTGACAACTTTGTGTCAATGCAAACAAAAGCAATCGAAGACATTCTGGAGGCAATCAAGGGCTTGACCACACACCAAAAGATACTAGAAAACCAAATGGCCCAGCAAGCCAGTACATCCACAAGACCACCGGGAAGATTGCCCAGACAGACTGAAACGAACCCTAGAGAACATTGCAATGCCATTACCACGCGTAGTGGTAAACAGCTTGATGAGTCAGAAATGCCTAAGGATGACCATTGCGAGGGTAAGACCAACACTCGAGAATCTGAGGAACCCGTTGTTGAGAGTGAACCACAGATGAAAGAGAGCGAACCTATCTATGTTCCACCACCACCTTACAAACCACCTATTCCATTTCCCTAGAGGTTGGCAAAAGTAAAACTTGAACGGCAATTCGGTAAATAAAGAAATTGTATATTAACATCTCATTTACCGATGCTTTATCACAAATGCCATCATATGTTATGTTTTTGAATGAAATCTTATCCAACAAAAGGAAAATGGAAGAACATGGCACAGTAGCGTTAACTGAGGAATGCAGCGCAATCATCCAAAATAAATTACCGCCAAAGTTGAAGGATCCAGGTAGCTTCACCATCTAGTGTCTAATTGGGAACACTCCCTTCGACCGTGCTCTATGCGACTTTGGTGCTAGTGTAAGTCTGATGCCACTCTCTCTTTGCAAGAAATTGGATATCAGAGACCTCAAGTTGACAAATATCTCTTTGCAATTGGCTGACCGTTCCATACGACATCCGGTCGGAATCCTAGAGGACGTGTCAATCAAGGTCGGTAATTTTTTTTATTCCAACTGATTTCATTGTACTCGAGATGGAGGAAGGCTCCAAACTTCCTATAATACCTGTTGGGAAACCCCGGGGACATTTTACAATTTTTCAGAGTTATAGACATACATTTTTCGCAGCGGAAGAATGTCCCCGAAACAGGCTGGTCCCAAAAACCCAGTGAAGATCGCAAGCAAGGGAGTCGACACGATGAGTTAGTAAATACCTTAGGAGCAATGTGGAGCAATGCCGATGTAGGCGTCCAAGTGTGCGCTCTCTGCAGTCTCGCACACACGGATCTCTTGTGTTCTCTTCTTCCACGCCCGGTGATAGCCTCGGGAAGAAGATCCAAGCCTTAGGGAGACACTCTAACTCACTTGCGCCACCTAGAGAAAAGATGCGCCAAGTGAGGAGGGAAACTATCCAAGCCGCCAAGCCTTAGATCTCCTTGCGCCAAGAGGAAAGGAGGAAGAGGCTTGCGGTTATGGAAGAAGATGTGCCCTTGCTCCAAGCACTCGCCCCTCTTCTTGTGTTCACGCCTTCAAGGATTGATCATCCTCAAGAGGGGGCGACTAGGGTCACATTTATAGGGCAAGAGGCAGTTAGGGTAATGGCTAGGATCATGACAAGTGTAGGGCTAGGATGAAGAGGTTTGAGACAAGGAAAGTCTCCAAGACATTTCCATAATTCTCATTCAACCATTCCTTATTGTGCCCCACGCCCTTCCTTGTGCGCCAAGGCCTTGCCTTGCGCCCCAAGCAATGCTATAGAGGCATGCATTCCATCCTAGGAAGAGAGGGGAGGCGCCCTTTACTTCCATAATGAAGCAAAAGCGCCAACATGACCCCATTATGCCCCTAGGCGCTTAATGGTTCATGTTTCTCCCCATTATACCCTTTTAGCCTCTCATCTCTTCATGAGAACTTGTTATTGGGCCTCATTGGATAATGAGCTAGCCCAAACTTCATTACATGGGTTGATTAAGCACTTGGATCCAATCCAGTGCAACCCTAATCCAAATGTGACCAACCATGGTCAAATACGGGTCAAACTGCCAAAAATGAAGTTTGGCTCCAATAACATTCTTCCATCTCATCAGGCCCATTGGCGCTGATGAAATCTCCCAATTAGATCCGAGTTATCCAATAACCCGATCATAAGGCTTCCCGATCAATACGAGAACTCAAGTATCAAGGTGTGCGACCCTGTAAGTTCCTCTGATGCTGGCAGTGCTGACCAGAGGTCATCACAAGCAGTGAGTGGCACCTAGCAGTGCATCGCTACTACCCAGGTCATTGGAATGGATATCGACATCGACATCCCCATCATCGCAACTAAGTACAGATGCATTACAGTCTCTTTGCCGTACTGATATCCGATTGGACAAGTGTGTCACCACTTGTTTTCATCCAATCACATGGCTATGACTAAAATAGGTTCTCACCTGGGTATGGCCATACACTCTCAGTCATAGAACCACAAAGGAGCTCCATGGATATCATACTTCCCTAGGGAAGGGGCAAATCCTATGTCTGTCCATTGATCTTCTCATATGGGTCGTGACATGCTCAATAACAACTGTTATGACCTCCCAGCTACGGCAAGGTATTAGGTTGTATCAAATCAAGTCCCTAACCATATAGAATGATCAATGACCTCAAGTCAAGGGATCAATGCATCTCCTGTCACTTATGAGGATAACTCATGACACCAAGTCATAGCCTCATAGCGGGTCTATCCAGTATATCCTCCAATGATATACCCATGTGTCTGCGTTAGCACCACGTGCCTAACCAGCCCACATACCAGTCTCTCAAGTACCAGAGCTGTCCCATATCCACTGAGGTACATTGACTGGGGATAATTATTTGAGCACAGATCCAATCTGTCTCCAGGGACATTATCATGTAAGTACACAGTCGCAGGTGTAGTCAAACAATGATAACGACAATGCCAGAATGATATATAAATATCAATGTCAAGTAGTACATAAGTTGACCAAAACTAGGTCCTAGGGCATATACACCAACAACCCGCAGACCATTTTTGGCAACTGCCGGAACTGTAATCGATGTTAAAAATGGGAAGTTGACACTACACATAGGTGAGGATACATTTGAATTTAATATAACCGAAAGTCTAAAGAAGCCTCTTTTTATAAATTCTTGCTATAATATCAGAATTCTTGACGATAAGGACGGTTTGCCTCATATCCCTCGAACAGACGTCAACCCCCTCGAGGTTTGCCTGATGGATGAAGATGACGAGGAGCAGGAAGAGGAAGTTCAAGCTTATGCCCGGATTCTTGATTCGAGCGTTGAAATTGACCCAAGCAAGGAAATAGTGGAAGAGTTACCAATGCCAAAATATGAGGTTAGTGAGTGGATGGACTTAGAGCTCAAATCCTTACCGAGCAACCTCAGATATGAATTTTTGGGTGAGAATTCTACTTACCCTGTTATTATAGCTGCCCACCTCGATTCAAAGCAGACAAGCCTTCTCCTTGATAAACTTCGGAAGCATAACAAGGTAATTGGGTACACTTTAGAAGATATAAAAGGTATTAAGCCTTCTTTTTATATGCATAGGATATACCTCGAAGATGGTAACAAACAATCTATTGAATACCAAAGACAACTAAATCCGAACCTGAAAGAGGTAGTGAAAAAGAAAATTCTGAAACTATTGGACGGAGGAATTATTTACCCTATTTTAGACAGCCAGTGGATAAGTCCGGTACATGTGGTACCAAAGAAAGGAGGAGTAACGGTAGTGAAGAACGAAGATAATGAGTTGATCCCAACAAGAACCATTACCGGGTGGCGCATGTGTATCGACTATCGGAAACTGAACAAAGCCACCCGCATGGATCATTTTCCTCTCCCATTTATTGATTAAATGCTTGAGAGATTAGCCACTAATTCTTATTTTTGCTTCTTGGATGGCTATTCAGGTTTTTTCCAAATATCGATACATCCAGAAGACCAGGAGAAAACCACATTCACATGTCCCTTTGGCACTTTCGCCTATCGACATATGCCATTCGGTCTATGTAATGCACCGGCTACATTTCAGCGGTGCATAATTGTGATATTCTTAAATTTTATTGAAGACATTATGGATGTCTTTATGGATGACTTTTTGGTATACGGGTCTAGCTTTGATTCTTGTTTAGCTAATGACACGTCCCGCAAGTGCACGGTTATGTCGAAGTAATATAAAAGATATCGAATCCCATAGGGAACAAGGTTGAGTACCAGAAAATCCGAGTCATACTAGCTAGGCGAATCGAAATTGGATTTTGAAAGCAGAAATCGAAAACAAGCAATCAACACTACGACGGTAGGGATTAAATATGAGAGAGAAATCAGGGCTTTGGTTTCCACCACGATGACTACTTTAATCGCACAAGGCAGATGTCAGTTATTTGGATTATTGATTTGCACAAGGAATATAACCCTAAGGTACAGGGTGCCCTCTCTCGAGTGTACACCCCGGTGTTCGGCTTAGATCGATCTCCTACTCTCGTGGTGGATCATTCTAAGACGAACCCAATGAGTTGTATGACAAATTATAAAACACTCGAGCGAAGACCAAGCACTCTCATGTCGAGGTCTCGCAAGTTTTACTAAGGGATTCCACCCTTACGATCCTTCTCTCGATATGAATCATAACGGCTAACACGTGAAAGTACTGGGCCAAGGTAAGATCACAAAATAAACACTTCAAAGTAAAATATGCTCACAACACAATCCCAATAACAGAATAAAGATAAAGTTTGCGATTAAATTCGTCAACGGGTTTCAACCAAGCCCCGAAATAGGGTTTACGCTACAATCATCATTGAAACGCTCAAAAATCTCTCTTTTAACATAAGAAGATCACAAGGAAGAGTTTCTAAGGGATAGGAGAGGATAAATCAAAGCAAATCTGCAAGAATCGTGATGCTCCGATGATCCAATCTCTGAAAATTGCCTTGAACTTGTGTTATCGCCTTGTTCTTCCACCTGTGCCATTTTGTCACATGATTCCTTGATAATTAGGGCAAGAAAATTAGGGCTTTTATATCTTACATGTTCGCCTTCGAAAGATCTTTCCATAGACACCTCACTTACCAAATTCGGACTCCAAATGGGTGAGAAATCATGGAAAAATCGAGTAAAGGTCGGTCTCGTGTGTGAGGCTGGATTAGAATTATGGGTGAACCCCGCCGGGTTCACCTGGCCGTGATTCATTCTGTGAGGTCTGGCAAAAGAAGCACGGTGAACCCTGCCGGGTTCACCTGGCCGTGCCTTGCTCTGGACTATTTTCGGCCGAAAGGAATTCTGGTGAACCCCGCTGGGATTCACCCGGCCGTGAAGCTCTCTGGGAGTTCTACTGGCTGGCGACTGGGATGCACGGGGTTCACCTGGCCGTATTTTTCAAGCTAATTCCGTTTTGGCCCAAATTTGACGTGTAGCTTCGTTTTCGCATAAGAAATCGTCTCATGGCCTTAGAATCTCCAAAATACGTCGAAAAAGGGTGATTTCACTTGAAATTCTACAAAAACACCAAAAAGTGAAGATTCCGAAGATATGAAGGAAATAAACCTATAAAGAGTATAAAAGTGTCAAAATAAGCCTAGATTTATCATGAAATGACCATCAAAATTACTACCAAAATGCGAGGTATCAAAATACTCCAGACTTAAATCTTTGCTTGTCCTCAAGCAATAAAATAAGATGAAATACAAGATGGGTATAGGAGTAATCTTTTGTGTTGAAGCATACACCCAAGTTAGAAAAACATTCAATAACAATCCAAAATCTAATCAGGAGAAATCAAGTAAATGGTTGTTTCAAGTGTTCAACAGTTTAATCCCACAATTTCTAGATGCCAAACAACCTAGTAAGCAACAAACATTAGGATTCAATCAAGCCTACACATAACACTCATGCAATTCCAATCTTCCCTATTCAAATCGTTGGGGTTAACTCAATTGTTCCATCAGGGTATGATGCACTGATTATTGCAATAGACTTCGACTCATAACCTTAGGTACCATTGCCATTTTTTCATAATGTCAAGTAGAGGAGTCTCTTTATTGATTTCAACTTCACATCCCTTAGATTTCAACTCATGTCCTTCGGTACCACTGCCAATTTCAAAAATGTTAAGCTATCATGACAACTTTGACATTTCAAAATTCACAACATGTATGAAAAGCATAATTATCATAACAAAGTATGGTCATAAGCAAGAAAGTAATGTCATACAAAGCTGTCACAGGGTGGGGTCTAAAGATGTGGACCAGGCCCACGAATAGAATGGCATATAAGATACAATGCCATAATATCTAACTGTCACATAATAAAAGTATCAATCCTCAAAATCACAATAAATCACAGCCACATGAAGAAAGAAAGCAGAGACCGGAGTAAAAAAAGCTCACCCACTCTAAAAGTTTGCATAGTCCTCTATGCAATACCATGATGTGAGAGGAGTGGATGATGATGCCGATACTGATGGGGAGCTACCTCCGCTTGCGCGAGCGAGAGCCAGATGCTCGGGAGCTCTTGCTCTTCCCGCGTGCGCTATAGTCGGGCTCTGCCTCCTCGTTGGAAGAGATGTCCATGCGAGCCATGTTTTCCTCATTGATGAAGGAGAGGCGCTCGTCCATCGTATAAAGCTTTTCCCATACCGATCTCATCATTTTGTGCTGCCTCTGCATGTGTGCTTCCAAGTACTCCCAATGCGAAGATTGGTTCTGCTGGATGTAGGTAACGGTGGTGTCCAGGTGATCAATCATCTCCCGTTGATGGAGTTGCTCTTCTTTAATTTTCTACAATACAGACATCATAGAATCATGAGAAGAGGTGCCACCAAAAGAAAAGGCGTCTGGTGCTGGTGGTGCAGTGTCGACGGGATCTAGCTGTGCGTCCTCAACTGGCTGGATACGCCAGTTTCCACGGACTCTGACTGATGTGCGCTCTGGGTTCGGCAAGGGTAGGCAGAATGGGCTCCCTTTGAATGTCATGCAATATGAATCGCCCTTGTGAATGATCAGCTTCATGGCAACACAAGACTCAATGTCGAGACTGTTGCTACCAGTAGGTTCCAATGTGCCATAAGGGACAATGCCTAAGGAAACCGCCAAGGGAGTGATCAAACCGCCAATCACAATCGTCCCCTTCAAAGAACGGGCGACGCGGCTGAAATGCTTTGCTAAATAATACCTAGAGTCGACTCTGAAACTGTGTAGCATGCACCAGAGATAGAATAATTCTGTCTGACGGACCATGCCGTCGCTCTCACCGCGGCCAAAGAGGGTATGGGCCAATACGCGGTGGACACACTTGAGGACCGGGTTGCAAAGACTGGAGGCATGGGCCATGCGATAGGGTAAGGATATGCTCGATATTACCGAGACGGAAGGACAGGCGGCCTGGGTCATCCTCGAGAATAGGGTTTGCTTATACTTCCAAAGAGCTCAGAAACTCTAATGTCACGCCAACATAA
Organism: Costus lasius; assembly: GCA_027563935.2. Taxonomy (NCBI): domain Eukaryota; kingdom Viridiplantae; phylum Streptophyta; class Magnoliopsida; order Zingiberales; family Costaceae; genus Costus; species Costus lasius. The sequence continues at coordinate 16,603,664 of CM050452.1, read as the reverse complement.
GTGGGGGAGTACAGCTGCTGGAACTGCTCCCAACCCACTACTGCATACATCATGTTTACATCCTCTAGCATCCCAAGCATATGCAACGTGCCTCTGTCTAGATACCGCGTGTTGAGCACGCGACGTTGCCGCAGCGTCTGATACCGTGCCTCTTGCCCAGCGTTCCGAAAGATGATCCCGAACTCATTCGGGGGAGAGACATAGGGTTGTGGTTGGCTGGCAGATGTGTGCCCATGACGAGACGAAGAGGAGCCTGGCGCAGTGGAAGATGGTCGGTGAGATGGAGGTATAGGCGTTGGCTCGTACTCCTCATCGTCGGTGGCGGACGAGTATGAGAACGCTGGTATCGGCCACGCGGTCTTCTTGGCAGCCATGACCTTGGTTCGTGGAGGCATGATGGTGGCGAAGATCAAGATCAGTAGGGAAGCCTTGAGGAGTAGATCTGGTTGGTTTTTATGCGAGAAGATCTGGACGGAGGCTTGAGGAAAAACGTAGGCAATGGCGATCGGCAAAAATTGGCATCGAGGCAGCAGGCGGAACGAAAACCTGGAATCTAGAATCGATTGTAGTAGAAATCTGTCTGGATGAAAAGGAAGGTTGGATCGAACCCTTGGAGATCTTCTTCGAGTGCTAAGAGGGAGACAAAACGGCGTGATCTGGTCAGCTTCGACAAAATCGGGAGGCGGCGGTAGATCAGTAGAGAAAACTCGAAGAATAGTGGACGAGTGGAAACTAAAATCTGGAGTTGATTGAAGAAGAAACCAGACTTGGAAACTTGTATTTAACCCTTGGGAACGTCCTCCGCGTGCTGGAAAGACAAGGGGGGCAACGCGATCCGTTGAAAAGTCAGCGCAAACGGGTGGCGGCGGCGAATGAGTCACGCGATGCCCTAATTTTTGGGAGAGTACTGGTTAGAATACTAGTGAACCCGCCTGGGTTCACCAGCCCGTGAAGTATACTGGGTCGGGTACTGTTGCGACAGAAGCATGGGTGAACCTGCTGGGGTTCACCGAGCCGTGAAGCATTCTGGGGGTTTTCGGATTTTCGGAAAGATGGTGAACCCCGTTGGGTTCACCTGCTTGTGAAGCTCACTGGATGGTTCCTGCGCAGATAGAATACGCACCTGCCCATGAAATCCTCTGATCGGTTTTGTCCAGAAAGAAATACCGATGAACCCCGTGGGGTTCACCTGCCCGTGAAACATTCTGGTCACAGAATTGGAAGCGCCTATACAGTGCACTTCACGGGTGAACCCCATGGGGTTCACCAGGCCGTGATTTGCACTGATTAACTCAGAAAATTCTGGAAAAATCTGGAAAAATTTCCATGCACTCCAACTTCCTCCTACAACATAAAGAGGCACTAAATTAGTAGCGATCCCCTCTAGAAAACTAAAATTAAATGAAAAACAAAACAACGTTCTAAAACACTGACTAACGATATGGAAAAACTATGCATAAGAACTAAAATCAATCAAAAACATGGGTTCCTCCTACAATATAAAGAGGCATTAAATTGAATAACGTTGCCACAGATGTTCAAAGACAGTTTCCCATTCTTGACATCCATGACAGCGCCTGCAGTAGCAAGAAAAGGTCTCCCCAGAATGATAGGGAGCCTGTCATCCTCATCAATCTCCAAAATAATAAAATCAGCAGAAATAAAGTAATCTCCTACTTTAATAGGTACGTTGATGCAGGAGCAAACGGACCCATGAACACCGTTGAGGGTGGCACAACCCCTCCAAAAGACACTTGGGGGGATTCCCCAGTACTCCAGGAATTTTCCCCAGAATTTTCGTAACAATCAGAGTTCCCAAGGTCCAGACACGGCCAGGTCGTGCCCACGGTCACGGCCGTGACATGGTCGGCCAGCTGCGTGAACGCCAACACGCCCATCATCACGCCCGTGCCGCATGCCGTGCCCGCCTCGGCCAAAGTTCCTAGAGATAGGCACGCCCGTGCTTCTAAGCACGGCCATGCTGTGCTTCCCTCGGCCAACAATTCCTGAAGATGATCACACCCGTGCTCCTAGACACGGCCATGCCGTGTCTGCCTCGGCCAACAATGCCGAGCTCGACACACCCGCTGCCGCGCCCGTGCCACCGACCGTGCTTCCCTCGGCTAGATCCACAGTTGACGAACACGGCCATGCTCCTCAGCACGGCCATGTCGTGCTTTCCTCGGCCAACAACACCGAGCCCGACACAGCCATGGACACACCCGTGCCAGCGCCTATGCCCTCCCTGACCAAAGAACCTGCTTCCGAACACGGCCGTGCTCACCATCACGGCTAGGCCGTGTTCGCCCGTGAAGATTTGTTGCAGCCCCGACGACCCCACTTCGACGTACACCGCCCTCCCTACCATATTGCTCCATCCCATGATGATCTAAAGGAGCTCAACAAAGTGGAAATCCGGTGATCCCAACGTCAAAGTAAGCCCCCGGACCGGTTTGTGGGCGTCATTAGCCCTCTTTCCACCCAAACCGAAGTGGCGCCACCCAAGGTCACGACGAACCAGACCCCTGAAGACCCAAGCCAAAGTGGGCCACTCAATCTCATTAACAACATGGCCCAGGATCGAGCCGCAACAGTGGTGGCCCAGCCCACAACATCGAAGTTTTGTTGTTTTATCGCGATGTGTTCGGAGCGCGTCTAAACCGCCTCCACTAAGACTAGTTCGCTGAAGGACCAAGGACCTGCACCCCTTGCAGGAATAGTTGGTAGTTGGTAGGATTTTATACCCTTTTGTTTTATGTGGAAGCTTGACCACTTTATAGTAGTTAGTTTGTTAGGATGCTGTCCCCTTGTCTTGTTCTCCTCCTTATCTTATAAAAGAGAGGGGTTGGCCAGCATTATTCCTTAGTTCTCTTAGTGGTGGAGTCCTCCTGGTGAGCTAGAGTGAGCCTCCAGCTTGTGTGAAAGGTGAAGTGCTTCGCCTTCGGATTTTGTACGCCTTCGTGCTTTCAGTTTGTATTCCCAGCTTTCCAAGAAGTAAATCCCACCAACCGGTGGGTCAAGTTCGCCTGTTTTCTTTACATTGTTGTTGCATTTCATCGTTGCGGTTCTTTCCTCCCCTTCACCCCGACCATCCGCCATCGGAGGCGTGGTCGGACCTCGTGTTCTTGGTGTATTTTCAGCTACATAGGCGCGCAAGCTGAACACCGCAAATCCGCCGTCCCCGACGTCGGCTGAGCTTAAAACGCGCTAAGAGAATTGCGGAAAGTTTGCTAAGAGGTTACTGAGTTGTTATTTAGTTGGGTGCCGTTTTTTCTTCATTTCATTCGTGTTGCCCCGATCGAAATCGTCGCTGTTCATCGTGCTTTCTACCGGATTCCTGCACTTTTCCGAAGCGTTTTCTCTTCCCTCGTCTCACGACCCTCTCCCGTTTTCTCGTCATTGTTGTAATATCCTAGAGTACGGATTAAGGACCCCCTCACCCATTAGTTGTTGCATCAATTATGGTATCAGAGGACGTTGCACGTTCGATTCTTATCATTCGCACGATCCCTCCGCATCATCGCATATTTCTGCATTTCTTCGGCGTTTTCAGCATTTCGCATTAGTCACGTCTCCCTTGTTTGTGCATGATGACTACAAGGTCACAAATCATGTCGTCTCAATATCCCGAAACTATTCCTGAAACCCAAGAGTCAGTCCAGCCTTCGAAAGGGGCTAACTCCCGTCTAGAATCCTTGGGCGCGCTAGAGGCACGAATCGATGCAAAGCTTGCCGCACTATCCGTGCGTGTGCACGCCCAGTCCGCGCGTGTGGACGCCTAGTCCGCACATGTGGACGCCCAACAAGCCCGCACCGAAGCGAAATTCGATCAGATTATAGCTGGCATGGCTGGACTCCACAACCTCCTTAGTCGCCTCGGGCCCACGGAGCGTGAGCTCCCAACCCCGGTGAATCCTCCGGTGTCCGCAAACCCAGCCCCTACTAGAGAGTTGCCTTCATTGGCCGCGCCCACCCGGCAGCATGTCGAAGTGGATGAATGGGACCACACACGATCCTATGAGGCCCCTAGGAACCCCATTCATGGGGATGAACCCCTAGATGATGACGACGTTTGGGCCGCCCAAGGCCCTCAGCCCAACGGACGCTTTGGCCATGCTTGGGCCGCACCCCATACCCCTGCCCCGACCCATGTCGAACGTTCCCGAGCGGAAATCGACATCCTGTGTTATGTTCGACATAACTCCGCTCCCTTCAAGGGTGGCCTTGACCCCACAGAGTTTCTCAATTGGGTCACATCCGTTGACGCCCATTTTGACCTCACTAGATTCCCACAACACGACCGCGTGTGGTTTGTGTGCACTTTACTTGATGGTCCTGCACGTTTACATTGGGAAAACGTGGAGCGCCAAAATGCGCAACAGGCCCTTCCCCCGATCACTGAGTGGGCGAAAATGCGGTATCACCTCCGTGAGCGATACGTACCCACGTCGTATAGGCAGCGTCTCCTCGACCAATATAGCAGTCTACACCAAGGGCCGAGCACCGTAGAGGAGTACCGTCTCACCTTCGAGATGCTTCAACTTCGTTGTAACCTATAGGAGGACCCCGAGTTGTCCTTGTCTAAGTTTCGGAATGGGCTTCGTGCCGACATCCGCCGAGCCTTGCCATCATATGGGTCGGAAACCTTTGACCAAACTTTCCAGCATGCTCGGGACATCGAGCAAGATCTGTGCGCCGCTGCAAGGTATAATGACTGTAGCGACTTTGGATCCCATAGGCATCCCCACCCGAGTGTGCCCCCTCAGCCCCACCCACCGGAGCCTCGCCCGGACCCGCTACCCGCACCCCCGGCCCATAGCCCCCTCGTCGCCCACCCACTGAGGCTTCACCCTCTCGGCCCGCTTGGGAAGAGAAGGGTAAGGCTCCAGCGATTGGAAACTTGGGCCGTATTACCTGTTACAACTGTTTGCAATCAAGTCACATGTCGCGTGAATGTCCTAAGAGGCCAGCCCGAGCCGAACCGGTTCCGGCTCGCGTCACCACCATAACCCCCACTGAACACGACGTTGAGGCGGAGTGTTACACTAGTGGCGAAGAGTCGGGTCCGTCTACACTTGTTGTCCGCTGCACTCTAGTCCAACCCGCGCCTATCGAGGATTGGAGGCGCTCGGGCATTTTCACGACTTACATTAAGTGCAACGGGCATTCTTGTAAGATCGTCATCGATGGGGGTAGTAGCTTGAACATGCTCTCCCGGACCACGGTCACGCACTTCGGCCTCCCACTCGAGCCCCATCCGAGGCCCTACTCTTTTGCATGGGTCGATACCACGAGCCTTCCGGTCACACACTAGTGTCAGGTTCCCATCGCGTTTGGGAACTATCATGAGAAAGTCTTGTGCGACGTTGCAACTATGGATGTCACCCACGTCCTCCTCAGCCGCCCATGGCTGTACGATAGGGACGTAGTCCATTATGGCCGGTCGAACACTTATGTGTTCGACCACTACGAGTAGAAAATCTGTCTGATCCCAGCTCCACCCAAGGAGCTTCGAGCGTCCACTTCTAAAGGCGTGATCACGCCTTCGGTTCCTGCCCCCCGTGCCCCCATGGTCTCCCTCATGCGTACCCCTGCGTTGGTTCGTGAGGCCCATGCGAACAAGACTGTCTACGTGCTTATGTTGCGCGAAGTACAGGGCCCTGACCCGGCGCTCCCCGTTGAGGTGTCCGCCCTTCTAGCCGAGTTTCATGATATTAGCCCTGAGGACCTGCCTCACGGCCTTCCCCCAGAACGGGAAATTCAGCACGCCATTGACCTCATCTCGGGAGCACCCCTCCCTAATCTGTCCCATCATCGCCTTAACCCAGCGGAGCATGCTAAATTGCAGCGTCAAGTGGATGATCTCCTCACCAAGGGGTACATCCGTGAAAGCCTTAGTCCTTGCGCCGTACCCACGCGTCTCACACCCAAGAAGGACGGGTCTTGGCGTATGTGTGTCGATAGCCGCGCCATCAATAGGATTATTGTCAAGTATAGGTTTCCCATCCCTCGTCTCGATGACATGCTGGATTTGATCTCCGGCGCGTCTTGGTTCTCAAAGCTCGACCTCCGGAGCGGATATCATCAGGTCCGCATCCGCGAGGGGGACGAATGGAAGAGTACGTTCAAGACAAAGGACGGTCTTTACGAATGGCTTGTCATGCCTTTTTGTCTAATGCCCCGTCCACGTTTATGCGTTTAATGCACCAGGTCATAAAGCCCTACATGGGCAAGTTTCTGGTCGTCTACTTTGATGACATTCTGATCTTTAGTCGTACCCGCGATGAACACCTGGAGCATCTTTGCTCCACGTTTGAGCTTCTGCGCAAGGAACGCCTCTTCCTTAACACGAAGAAGTGCGTCTTCCTCACTAACAGCGTGTATTTCCTAGGATATATCATCTCCGACCAGGGTCTGTCCGTTGACCCCGCGAAGGTTGAGGCCATCCGGCATTGGCCTGAGCCTTGTTCCGTCACTGAGATCCGTAGCTTCTTAGGTCTTGCAGGTTTTTACCGCCGATTCATCCGGGGGTTCAGCACGATTGCAACCCCCTTGACCCAGCGTCTTTCCAAGGACGAGTTTGAGTGGACCGTTGCCACTCAACGTGCTTTCGATACACTTAAGGATGCCTTGACCACCGCCCCTGTGTTGTGCCTCCCTGACTTTTTGAAGGTCTTCGAGGTCGCCTGCCATGCCTCCGGTTCCGGCATCGGTGGGTCTCTTAGTCAAGAAATCAATCTCGTGGCTTTCTTCAGTGAGAAGATGAACGCAGTTCGACAGCGTTACTACACATACGACAAGGAGTTTTACGCGATCATTCAGTCCCTTCGGCAGTGGAGACATTACCTCCTCCACCGCGAGTTTGTGTTGTACAGCGACCATCAAGCCCTCTCCTTCCTGAATGCCCAAAAGAAGTTGGGCGCCCGCCATGCTAAGTGGGTCGAGTACCTACAGCAGTACTCCTTCTTGATTAATCACAAGGCGGGTAATGAGAACATTGTCGCGGATGCCCTGAGTCGCGTCCGGACCCTCCTTTGCGTGATGCGCATTCGCGTCAATACCTTTGACCATGTCAAAGAGGAATATGCCACGTGTTCTGATTTCGGCGCCATCTACGCTGCCTTGACTGCGTCCGCGGATCCCGATTCCCCTTACCAATTGTGCGAGGGTTACCTCTTATTGGGGAATCGCTTGTGCATTCCACGGTCTTCGCTTCGAGATCATCTTTTGCTCGAGCTTCATGAGGGTGGCATCGCTGGCCATCATGGCCGTGACAAAATTCTTGAAATGGTGGAAGAACGTCTCTTTTGGCCCTCCCTCCGTAAGGATGTTGAGCGCATTGTGCGCCATTGTGACACATGTCTGCTGTCCAAACCGCGCCCTTCGAACACGGGTCTTTATACCCCTTTGCCTGTAGCCAGTGTCCCTTGGCGCGACCTGAGCATGGACTTCGTCCTGGGGTTGCCACGAACCACCTCACGCTTCGATTCGATCTATGTCGTGGTCGACCGGTTCTCGAAGATGGCTCATTTTATCCCATGTTCGCGCACGGCGGACGCATCTCACGTCGCCATCCTCTTTGTCCGGGAGGTTGTGCGTCTTCACGGCCTTCCCTCTTCCATCCTGTCCGACCGGGACACGCGTTTCGTGAGCCACTTCTGGTGCTCACTTTGGGCCCTCTCGAACACAACCCTGAAACTCTCCACAGCCTATCACCCCCAGACCGATGGACAAACCGAGGTTGTTAACCGGAGTTTGGGAAACCTCCTCCGCTGCCTTGTTGGCAACCATCCGAGGTCGTGGGACTCCATCCTGCCCATGGCTGAGTTCGCATACAATAGCGTGTCCAACAGGACTACGGGTCTTAGTCCCTTCCAGATCGTCTTGGGCTACCAGCCACGTAAACCCATAGACCTGCATGACCTTCCCATAGAGTCTCACCTCTCCTCGTATGCATACTCCTTTGCCCAGCATATCGCTAGTCTGCATGATGAGGTTCGACGTCGTATCTTTTCGGGCAACATACATAATGCTATGAAGGCCAACGAGCACCGTAGCCCTCATCATTTCTTTGTAGGTGAGCTGGTGAGGGTGCGTATCCACCCCGAGCGTCTGCCCAACCGCGCACATTTTAAGCTTCAGCCGCGTTACATGGGACCATATGCGGTGGTGTGGTGGATTGGCTCCAACGCCTATGTGCTGGACTTGCCCGACGACATGGGGATCCATTCCGTTTTCAATGTGGCCGACCTCCTTCCCTTCCATGGACCTTTGGAAGGCCCGTCCGATACCGACGACCCGCTGCCCTCTCTTTCTCCGGAGGAGAACTCATCAGAATACGCAGCAGAAGCTGATGCAGGAGCAAACGGACCCATGAACACCGTTGAGGGTGGCACAACCCCTCCAAAAGACACTTGGGGGGATTCCCCAGTACTCCAAGAATTTTCCCCAGAATTTTTGCAGCGACCAGAGTTCCCTAGGTCCAGACACGGCCAGGCCGTGCCCACGGTTACGGCCGTGACACGGTCGGCCAGCCGTGCGAACGCCGACACGCCCATCGTCATGCCCATGCCGCACGCCGTGCCCGCCTCGACCAAAGTTCCTAGAGATAGGCACGCCCGTGCTTCTAAGCATGGCCATGCCGTGCTTCCCTCGGCCAACTTTCTTGAAGATGAGCACACCCGTGCTCCTAGACACGGCCATGCCGTGTCCGCCTCGGCCAACAATGCCGAGCTCGACACACCCGCTGCCGCGCCCCGTGCCACCGACCGTGCTTCCCTCGGCCAGATCCAAAGTTGACGAACATGGCCGTGCTCCTCAGCACGACCATGCTGTTCTTTCCTCGGCCAACAACACCGAGCCCGACACAGTCATGGACACACCCGTGCCAGCGCCCGTGCCCTCCCCGACCAAAGAACCTGCTTCCGAACACGGCCGTGCTCACCATCACGGCCAGGCTGTGTTCGCCCCTGAAGATTCGTTGTAGCCCCGACGACCCCACTTCGACGTACACCGCCCTCCCTACCATATTGCTCTATCCCATGATGATCTAAAGGAGCTCAACAAAGTGGAAATCCGGCGATCCCAACGCCAAAGTAAGCCCCCGGACCGGTTCGTGGGCGTCGTTAGCCCACTTTCCACCCAAACCGAAGTGGCGCCGCCCAAGGTCACGACGAACTAGACCCCTGAAGACCCAAGCCAAAGTGGGCCACTCAATCTCATTAGCAACACGACCCAGGATCGAGCCGCAACAGTGGTGGCCCAGCCCACAACATCGAAGTTTTGCTGTTTTATCGCGATGTGCTCGGAGCGCGTCTAAACCGCCTCCGCTAAGACTCGTTCGTTGAAGGACCAAGGACCTACACCCCTTGCAGGAATAGTTGGTAGTTGGTAGGATTTTATACCCTTTTGTTTTATGTGGCAGCTTGACCACTTTATGGTAGTTAGTTTGTTAGGATGTTGTCCCCTTGTCCTGTTCCCCTCCTTATCTTATAAAAGAGAGGGGTTGGTGATGGAGCGTCTAATAGGAGGGAGGGTCCTTAAGCCGTACTCTAGGGATTTTATACAATGCTCGTAAAACGGGAGAGGGTCGTGAGACGAGAGAAAGAAAAATGCTTCGGAAAGTGCAGGAGAAATCGGTAGAAAGCGCGACGAAAATGGAGACGAGTTCAATGAGGGCAACACTAATGCGAATGAAAAGCGACGGCACCCAACTATTAACCCAACACGCTAACCTCAAAGCAATTTTTGCATTCCTCGCAGCTCACTTGGCACGTTTTAAACTCAACCACGCGGGGAACAGCGATGGTGCAACACATTAGCTCACCGGGCTATGGAGCTGAAACAAGTAAAGAGCACAAGAAAACAACCACGCCTCCGATGCTCGGACAGCGGGGTGAGGGGAAGGAGGAAATCGTATCGAAGGATCACACAACTGAAATGAAAAACAGGCGAACCTGACCCGCCGGAAGGGCGGGATTTACTTCAATCGGAAAGCGGAAACAACTGGGAATCAAGGCGTTCCTTGACCCGTACAACGATGAAGGCGAGGCTCCGGCTCGACTTCTACAAACGCTGGCGACTCTAACTCACCGGGAGGTCTCTCCACTCCAAGAGAACTGAAGAACATAACAGCCCAACCTCCTCTTTTATAGAACAGAGGGGTGGGAACAAGACAAGATACACATAAGACACTTAACTTTAACAAACTACCTACTCTAGCAGGCCACTAAAGTGGTCAAGCTGCGACTAAAGACGAAATGTAACAAACTCCTAACTAATATTCTTCGGGGCAGAGGGGACGTGATTCTGTGTCCTTGTACGGGTGCGGTTTAGATGCGCTTCGAACATACGGCAACAAGACAGCAGAACTTTGACGTTGTGGGCTGGGTCACCACCGTCTCGGCTCGTTCTTGGGCCGTGTTGCTAATTAGATTACGCGGCCCACCCGGGGTTGGATCTTCCGAGGGTTGACTCGTAGTGCCCTTGGGCTGTGCCACTTCGGTATGGATGGAAAGAGGGCTAATGACGCCCAAGAAACGGTCCGGGGGCTTACTTTGGCATTGGGATCACTGGATTTCCACCTTGTTGGGCTCCTTTGGATCGTCACGGGGTGGAGCAACATGGTAGGGGGGCGGTGCACATCGAAGTGAGGTCGTCGGGGCTGTAACGAGTCGTCAGGGGTGAACACGGCCTGGCCGTGATGGTGAGCACGGCCGTGTTCAGAGTCACCGAAATCCACAGAAGCGGGCATGGCTTGCCTGTGCTTGGAGTCATGCCCGTGCTTGGCATCGTCAAAATCCACAGAAGCGGGCACAGCTTACCCGTGCTTGGAGTCATGCCCGTGCTTGGCGTCGTTGAAATCCATAGAAGCAGGCACGGCTTGCTTGTGCTTGGAGTCACGCCCGTGCTTGGCGTCGTCTTCAGTCGACCGTGTCATGGCCGTGAAGGGGCGCACGGCTTGGCCGTGTCGGGGACTTGGGAACTCCGATTGTGCTGAAATTCACACTGTATCTTCCCCACATCCTGGGGAGTCTTCCCAAGTGTCTTCCATGGTGTTTGGGCCGTCTCGGAGTATTGTTGTGGGTCCGTTTGCTCCTGCATCAACTTCTGCTACGTATTCTATTGAGTTCTCCCCTGGAGAACTAGGGGGCAGTGGGTCGTCGGAGTCCGATGGACCTTCCAAAGGACCGTGGAAGGGGAGGATGTCCGCCACGTTGAAGACGGGGTGAATTCTCATGTCCTCAGGCAAGTCAAGCTCATAGGGGTTGGAGCCAATCCTGCGTACCACTGCATAGGGTCCCATGTATCATGGCTGGAGCTTAAAATGTGCCCTGCTCGATAAACGCTCGGGGTGGACACGCACCCTCACCAGCTCACCTATAGTAAAATGATGTGGCCTACGATGCTCGTTGGCCTTCATTGCATTGCGAGTGTTGCCCAAAAAGATACGACGCCGAACTTCGTCATGCAAACTAGCGATATGCTGGGCAAAAGAGTATGCATGCGGGGAGAGATGGGACTCGATGGGAAGGTCATGCAGGTCGATGGGTTTACGTGGCTGGTAGCCCAAAACAATCTGGAAGGGACTAAGACCCGTAGTCCTATTGGAGGTGCTATTGTACGCAAATTTAGCCATTGGAAGGATGGAATCCCACGACCACGGATGGTCACCAACAAGGCAACGGAGGAGATTACCCAAGCTGCGGTTAACCACTTCGGTTTGGCCATCGATTTGAGGGTGATAGGCCGTGGAAAGTTTGAGTGTGGTGTGCGAGAGAGCCCAAAGTGAGCGCCAGAAGTGGCTCACGAAACACGTGTCATGATTGGACACGATGGAGGAGGGAAGACCGTGAAGCGCACGATCTCCCGGACAAATAGGGTGGCAATGTGAGACGCGTCCGCCGTGCGCGAACAAGGGATAAAGTGGGCCATCTTCGAGAATTGATCGACAGCGACGTAGATCGAATCGAAGTGGGAGGCGGCCTGAGGCAACCCGAGGACGAAGTTCATGCTCAGGTCGCGCCATGGGCCGCTGGCCACCGGCAATGGGGTATAGAGACCCGTGTTTGGCGGCCGGGGTTTGGCTAATTGACACGTGCCGCAATGGCGCACAATGCATTCCACATCCTTTCGAAGGGAAGGCCAGAAGAAACGCTCTTCTGCCATTTCAAGGGTTTTGTCGCGGCCATGATGGCCGGCAACGCCACCCGCGTGGAGCTCGAGCAAAAGATGGTCTCGAAGCGAAGAGAGGGGAATGCACAAGCGGTTCCCCAAGAACAAGTAACCCTCGCACAACTGATAAGGAGAGTCGGGGTCAGCGGACTCGGTCAAAGCGGCGTAGATGGCACCGAAGTCAGAACATGTGGTGTAGTCCTATTTGACGTGGTCAAAGGTATTGACACGCGTGCGCATTACGCATAAAAGGGTCCGGATGCGACGACGTTCTCTTTGCCCGCCTTGTGGTTGGTCACGAAGGAGTACTGCTGAAGGTACTCGACCCACTTAGCATGGCGGGCGCTGATAGCCCGAAAGGGAATACTACAAGTCTGGCACGTGTGTACCTTGGACTAATCCCCGGCAACGGCGCCAAAAACTTGACAGGCTTCCACAAGTGCACAGAACTATCGAAGTAATAAAGAAAAGTATCGAATCCACAGGGACGTTATTGTTAAGTACCAAATAGTGGTATTCTTACTAGCTAAGCGAACCAATTCTGGTGCAAAGTAATAATGGAAAACACACGAACTTAGATAATCGGAGAGATAAATTGGGACTTAGGGTTTCATCCTCCTTGATTCTAATGACTAGACATAAATAAAAGGGTCGTCAGTCTAATTCTACCATGACAAAGACATAATTTACTTGATAAAGGTATTGTCTCACTTTCATGCAGACAATCATGCAGATAACCGACTCTCACTTTCGTGCAAGATCTATTCTCAATGCTGTAGATAAGTAAATCATCAATCAAAGAACTCAAGATCACTTTCATGCATCTGAATTCTAGGTTGCTAATCTCTAGCGGAAGCTCAAGGATCACTTTCGTGCATCCGAGCCTCAACACTCGTTTTACTCATGGATCTCCAACGTTCGGATCCTCACTTTCGTGCAAGATCTCTACGTTTGATAAATAGACTCGATCCATAAATTCATATTATTATCATGACAATTAATCTACTAGAACAGATCAAATTGGATCTAACCGAAGGAAGGGATCCTAACATGCAATTCTAGGGGTCCAAGTTCTCAAGCAAATCACCTTTCAGTCTCATTGCGAAAACTCTAAAAACATAATTAGTAACATGGACTTATAGAGAGTCTAAGCACAATTATCACATGAGCAAAATTATCATGGCAAAGTTATCATGACGAAAAAGAAGATTATCTAATCATTAAAAATCAAGGGGATTACACCCCATGTCCCAAAAGAGTATTAAGCTTGCATGGAGAAAGAGATACAATAAATCATAGTCTTAGAGTGATCAGAAAACAAAAAGAAAGGAGAAACAACGTTACAACACGGCTGTAAAATCCTTTACAGCCGTAATTTGCTTTGATGAACAGCGCTGTCACCGCTGTTTTGTTGATTCCTCCTCCGATCGGACTCCAAACGCTCTAAAACTTCTGTAGTGTCTTCCTCTCCTCCAGGTGAAGCTTCTGAGCGAAAATCATGGCCTGAGGTGCCCTCTACGCGTCTCGGCACGAGGCCAAACCCTAACCGCCTTTCTGACAATTTCTCTCTTGATACTTGATAAAAGTTCCCCTGTTCCACTTCGTGCACCTTCTCCTCTTAAAGACGAGTTTAGAACATCTTTCGGATTTCAATTTGAACCTCTGGATCAAAAGTTATGGCTCACGCAAGATTCGGACTCGTAAAAATCACGTTTTTGACTGGGAATTACGACAGTGTAATATCTCACGGCACTGCCGTAAAATAGCTTGAGTGTTCTGTTCTGAAAACGCTGGAAAATATGGCCCGTAATTTGGTTTACGGCAGTGCCATAATTTCGGTTGAACTTTCTGGTCGGAATATGTGTGGAAAATACGGCCCGTGTAGAAGTTTACGGTAGTGCCGTAATTTCAGCAAAGGTTTTTGTTCTGAAGACGCTCCAAAATACGGCAGTGTAATTCTTTACGGCAGTGCCATAAAATCACAAAATCTTTCTGTTTGGAAAAGCTCCAAAATACAGCTGTGTTCTTGATAATACGGTAGCCTCAAAATACGGTACCGTAAAATCCTTTACGGTACTGCCGTATTTTGGTTCCTGGCCTCGATTTGGGTGAAATTTCTTGTGTATCTTCCTCTTGATGATGGTAATTCTTTCATGTGTTTGATTTTGCTTGAAAACACCCAAAATAGTGCCTTTTTTCCTGAAAATCATGAAAAACCAAAATAGGAGTAGACTTTGCAATATTCGATGAATTTAGCATGAAAACAAGCAAAAGATCTTCAATTTAGCATGAAAAGATATCTAAAATGATACAAAATATACTACATATTTTGGTGTCATCAGGCGCCCAACTTCTTTTGAGCGTTGAGGAAGGAAAGGGCCTGGTGGTCGCTGTACAAAACAAACTCGCGGTGGAGGAGGTAATGTCTCCACTGCCGAAGAGATTGAACGATCGCGTAGAACTCCTTGTCGTACATGGAGTAACGCTGGCGTACCGCATTCAGTTTCTCGCTGAAAAAGGCCACGGGATGGCCCTCTTGACTAAGGGAACCACCGATGCCGGAATCGGAGGCATCACACACAACCTCAAAGACTTTCGAAAAGTCGGGGAGGCGCAAAACAGGGGCGGTGGTCAAGGCGTCCTTAAGCGCATCAAAAGCACGTTGAGTGGCAGTAGTCCACTCGAACTCATCCTTGGAAAGGTGTTGGGTCAAGGGGGTTGCAATCGTGCTGAACCCCCAATGAATCGTCGGTAAAAACCCGCAAGACCCAAGAAACTACGGACCTCGGTTACGGTGCGAGGCTTGGGCCAATGCCGAATGGCCTTGACCTTCGCAGGGTCGACGGATAATCCTAGGTCGGACACAATGTAACCTAAGAAATATACGCTGTTGGTCAGAAAGGAGCACTTCTTCGTGTTAAGGAAGAGGCGTTCCCAGTGAAGGAGTTCGAACGTGGAGCGAAGATGCTCCAGGTGCTCTTCTCGGGTCCGACTAAAGATCAGGATGTCGTCGAAGTAGACGACCAGAAACTTGCCCATGTAGGGCTGGAGGACTTGACTCATCAAGCGCATGAAAGTGGACGAGGCATTGGACAACCCAAATGGCATGACAAGCCACTCGTAAAGACCATCCTTGGTCTTGAACGCGGTCTTCCACTCATCGCCTTCGCGGATGCGGACCTGATGGTAACCGCTCCGGAGGTCGAGCTTGGAAAACCAAGACGCGCCGGAGATCAAATCCAACATATTGTCAAGCCGGGGAATGGGAAACCTATACTTGACGGTAATCCTATTGATGGCTCGGCTATCGACGCACATGCGCCACGACCCATCCTTCTTAGGCGTGAAAAGCGCGGGTACGGCGCAAGGACTGAGGCTTTCGCGGATGTACCCCTTAGTGAGGAGGTCATCCACTTGACGCTACAATTCCGCGTGCTCCGCGGGGTTAAGGCGATGGTGGGACAAATTGGGGAGGGGTGCTCCCGGGAAAACATCAATAGCGTGCTGAATCTCCCTCCCCAGGGGAAGACCATGGGGTAAGTCCTCGGGGCTGATGTCACTAAACTCAATTAACAGGGCGGACACCTTGACGGGAGGTACCGGGTCAGGGCAAGGGAGGGGATCCTGAACCTCGCGCACCATGAGCGCATAAACAGTCTTGGTCGCATGGGCCTCACGAACCAACGCAGGGGTACACATGAGGGAGACCATGGGGGCACGCTAAAGGACCCGGCCTAATGGTGTAATCACACCCTTAGAAGTGGATGCTCGGAGCTCCTTAGGCGGGGCTGGAATCAACCTAATTTACTGCTCGTCATGGTCGAACACATAAGTGTTCGACCGACCATAATGAACTACGTCCCGGTCATACAGCCATGGGCGGCCGAGGAGGACGTGGGCGACATCCATAGTCGCAACGTTGCACAAGACCTTCTCACGATAGTTCCCAAACGCGATGGGAACATGACACTGGTGCATGACTGGAAGACTCGTGGTGTCGACCCACACAATGGAATAGGGTCTCGGGTGGGGCTCAAGGGGAAGGCCGAAGCACGTGACCGCAGTCCAGGAGACCACGTTCAGGCTACTTCCGCCGTCGATGACGATCTTACACGAGTGCCCGTTGCACTTGATGTAGGTGGTGAAAATGCCAGAGCGCCTCGAATCCTCGGTGGGCGCGGGTTGGACTAGATTGCAACGGACAACAAGGGCGGACGGACCATACTCCTTGCCGCTAGTGTAACACTCCGCCTCAATGTCATGTTCGGCGGGGGTGATGGTAGCGACGCGAGCCGGACCAGCGTCGGCTCGAGCAGTTCTCTTAGGACATTCACACGACATGTGACCCAGCTGCAAGCAGTTATAACAGGTAACGCAGCCAGGTGTGCCGACCATCGGGGCCTTGCCCTTCTCCTCCCAAGAGGGCCGAGAAGGGGAGGCCTCAATGTGTGAACGCCTAGGAGGCTGAGGGGCTGGGGGTGCGGGTCGCGGATCCAGACGAGGCTCCAGACGCTTGAATCGTGGGTGGGGCTGCGGGGGACCACTCGTATGGGGGCGCCGCGGGGGACCCAGGTCAACGCGCTTCATTGCTGTGCGAAGATCTTGCTCGATGTCCCGAGCACGCTGGAAGGTTTGGTCGAAAGTCTCCGAGCCATACGCAGGTAGGGCTCGTCGGATGTCAGCACGGAGGCCATTCCTAAATTTGGACAACGACAGTTCGGGGTCCTCTTGTAGGTTACAACGGAGTTGGAGCGTCTCGAAGGTGAGACGATACTCCTTGACGGTGCTAGAGCCTTGGTGAAGCCGACTATACTGATCAAGAAGACGCTGCCTATATGAGGCGGGGACGTAATGCTCGCGGAGGTGATAGCGCATCTCCGCCCACTCGGTGATCGGGGGTAGGGCTTGCTGCGCATTCTGGCGCTCCACGTTTTCCCAATGTAAACGTGCAGGGCCCTCAAGTAGGGTGCGCACATACCATACTCGGGCGTCTTATGGGACGCGGGTGAGATCAAAATGTGCGTCCACTGACGCGACCCAATCAAGGAATTCGGTGGGGTCAAGACCACCTTTGAAAGGTGCAGGGGTGTGCCGGACATAGCGAAGGAAGTTGTCGTCCACCCGGGGACGCTCAACGTGTGTGGGGGCTGGGGTTCGGGGTACGGCCCAGACATGGTTGAAACGACCATTGGGCTGCGGGCCCTGTGCGGCCCACACATCCTCATCATCTAGAGGCTCATTCCCAAGAGCTGGATTCCTAGGGGTCTCGTACGGCCATGTGCGACCCCAATCTTCCTCGTGGGCGCGCGGCCGAGCAGGCGCGGCCAAAGGAGGCACTTCCCTCGTAAGGGCTGGGTGTGCGGACACCGGAGGGTTCATCGGGGTTGGAAGCTCACGCTCCGTGGCCCCGGGGCGACTAAGGAGGTGATGGAGTCCAGCCATAATCTGATTGAATTTGACTTCGGTGCTAGCTTGTTGGGCGTCCACGCGTGCGGACAGCGCAGCAAGCTTCGCATTGATGCGCGCCTCTAGCGCACCTAAGGATTCTAGACGGGAGTTAGCCCCTTCTGAAGGCTGGACAGATTCTTGAGTTTCAGGGATAGTATCGGGGTATTGGGACGACATGACTTGTGACCTTGTAGTCACCATGCACAAACA
Organism: Costus lasius; assembly: GCA_027563935.2. NCBI lineage: Eukaryota > Viridiplantae > Streptophyta > Magnoliopsida > Zingiberales > Costaceae > Costus > Costus lasius. The sequence goes on along the minus strand of CM050452.1, from coordinate 16,585,832 downwards.
AGGGAGACGCGACTAATGCGGAATGCTAAAAAAATGCATACAAAGTGCAAAAATATGCAATGCAAGGGATCGTGCGAACGATAAGAATCGAACGTGCAATGTCCTCTGATACCAGAATTGATGGAGCGTCTAATAGGAGGGAGGGTCCTTAAGCCGTACTCTAGGGATTTTATACAATACTCATAAAACGGGAGAGGGTCGTGAGACGAGAGAAAGAAAAACGCTTCAGAAAGTGCAGGAGAAATCGGTAGAAAGCGCGACGAAAACGGAGACGAGTTCAATGAGGGCAACACTAAAGCGAATGAAAAGCGACGGCACACAACTATTAACGCAACACGCTAACCTCAAAGCAAAATTTTGCATTCCTCGCAGCTCACTTGGCACGTTTTAAACTCAGCCACGCGGGGAACAGCGATGGCGCAGCACATTAGCTCACCGGGCTATGGAGCTGAAACAAGCAAAGAGCACAAGAAAACAACCACGCCTCCGATGCTCGGACAACGGGGTGAGGGGAAGGAGGAAATCGTATCGAAGGATCACACAACTGAAATGAAAAACAGGCGAACCTGACCCGCCGGAAGGTTGGGATTTACTTCAATCGGAAAGCGGAAACAACTGGGAATCGAGGCGTTCCTCGACCCGTACAACGATGAAGGCAAGGCTCCGACTCGACTTCTACAAACGCTGGCGACTCTAACTCCCCAGGAGGTCTCTCCACTCCAAGAGAACTGAAGAACATAACAGCCCAACCTCCTCTTTTATAGAATAGAGGGGTGGGAACAAGACAAGATACACATAAGACACTTAACTTTAACAAACTACCTACTCTAGCAGGCCACTAAAGTGGTCAAGCTGCGACTAAAGACGAAATGTAACAAACTCCTAACTAATATTCTTCGGGGCAGAGGGGACGTGATTCTGTGTCCTTGTACGGGTGCAGTTTAGACGCGGTTCGAACATACAACAACAAGATAGCAGAACTTTGACGTTGTGGGCTGGGTCACCACCGTCGCGGCTCGTTCTTGGGCTGTGTTGCTAATCAGATTACGCGGCCCACCTGGGGTTGGATCTTCCGAGGGTTGACTCGTAGTGCCCTTGGGCTGCGCCACTTCGGTATGGATGGAAAGAGGGCTAATGATGCCCAAGAAACAGTCCGGGGGCTTACTTTGGTGTTGGGATCGCCGGATTTCCACCTTGTTGGGTTCCTTTGGATCGTCACGGGGTGGAGCAACATGGTAGGGGGGGGGGGGGCAGTGCACATCGAAGTGAGGTCATCGGGGCTGTAACGAGTCGTCAGGGGCGAACACGGCCTGGCCGTTATGGTGAGCACGGCCGTGTTCAGAGTCACCGAAATCCACAGAAGCGGGCACGGCTTGCCCGTGCTTGGAGTCACACCCGTGCTTGGCGTCGTCAAAATCCACAGAAGCGGGCATGGCTTGCCCGTGCTTGGAGTCACGCCCGTGCTTGGCGTCGTCGAAATCCATAGAAGCGGGCACGGCTTGCCCGTGCTTGGAGTCACGCCCGTGCTTGGCGTTCGCGTCTTCAGTCGACCATGTCACAATTGTGAAGGGGCGCACGGCTTGGCCGTGTCGGGGCCTTGAGAACTCCAATTGTGCTGAAATTCGCGCTGTATCTTCCCCACGTCCTGGGGAGTCTTCCCAAGTGTCTTCCATGGTGTTTGGGCCGTCTCAGAGTATTGTTGTGGGTCCGTTTGCTCCTGCATCAGTTGGCCAGCATTCTTCCTTAGTTCTCTTAGTGGTAGAGTCTTCCTGGTGAGCTAGAGTGAGCCTCCAGCTTGTGTGAAAGGTGAAGTGCTTCGCCTTTGGAGTTTGTACGCCTTCGTGCTTTCAGTTTGTATTCCCAGCTTTCCAAGAAGTAAATCCCACCATCCGGTGGGTCAGGTTCGCCTGTTTTCTTCACATTGTTGTTGCATTTCATCACTGTGGTTCTTTCCTCCCCTTCACCCCGACCATCCGCCATCGGAGGCGTGGTCGGACCTCGTGTTCTTGGTGTATTTTCAGCTGCATAGGCGCGCAAGCTGAACCCCGCAAATCCACTGTCCCTGACGCCGGCTGAGCTTAAAACGCGCTAAGAGAATTGCTGAAAGTTTGCTAAGAGGTTAGTGAGTTGTTATTTAGTTGGGTGCCGTTTTTCCTTCATTTCATTCGTGTTGCCCCAATCGAAATCGTCGTTGTTCATCGTGCTTTCTACCAGATTCCTACACTTTTCCTAAGCATTTTCTCTTCCCTCGTCTCACGACCCTCTCCCATTTTCTCGTCATTGTGTAATATCCTAGAGTACGGATTAAGGACCCCCTCATCCATTAGTTGCTGCATCATACGTCCTCTAAAATACCAACTGGGTGATGCACAGATCTGTCTACAAGCTGTACGGAAATATTAGTTGGTTGCAAATCCCCTAGGTCTAGCCTTTTACAAAGTGATAATGGCATGAGGCTAACGCTTGCTCCTAGATCGCACAAAGCTCTCTGAAAGGACATCTCCCCAATCTGGCAGGGTATGGAGAAACTGCCTAGGTCTTTAAGCTTCCGAGGGAGCTTGTTCTGAATGATGGTGCTGCACTCCTCAGTAAGTGCAATGGACCCTTGATCCTCTAGCTTCCTCTTGTTTGATAAGATGTCTTTTAGGAATTTTGCATAAGTCGGCATCTATGAAAGAGCATCAACGAAAGGGATGTTAATATAAAGTTTCTTCAATACTTTTAAAATCTTACCGAACTACTTGTCTAATTTAGCCTTGACAAGCCTATGTGGGAAAGGAATCGGTGGCTTGTATGCAGGCGATCCCACGTAGAGCCGCTCCTCTTCAGCTGGTTCAGGTGCCACCGGTGTTACATCTGAATGTGGTTCCATAGGTCCGGTAGTGACGCAACGGACGTGTAGGAGGGTTCCTTAGATCAGTACTCTATGGTGGGGAGACTATGATGCAGAAATCCGAGAGAGGGTCTGGAGACGAGGGAAGAGAAGCGCGCAGCGAATGATGGAAACCCGCGGAGGAAACCGAAGAAATAGCGCTAGATGTGACTTGAGCAACACTCAGAGCGAAATCAAACCACGGATCGAATCACTAATGGAAAACACTCACCTCGATTGCATAGCCAATTTTCTGTTGCAAGCACGCACGCGTGGGTTCTTCACAATGCTATGGCAACCAAGCACTCTTGCTCGCCCAAGACGCAAACGCAGTGGAATGAAATGCAAATGACCCGACGCCCTAGTGGGGTTCGCCGGGTGTTTTGATTGAAAGCAGTAAAGAGGAGTACAAGGAGAACACGGGGCGAGGGGACTCTAGGCGAGCTCCTCGGAGTTTTGCTGGACCTAGGCTTCACGTGGGGGAAGCGCTACTACAACATCAACTCACTACAAAGCACAGCCTCAGCCCTCTTTTATAAAACAAGAGGGAAGAGGAGATCACATGACCCTCACATGAAGGTTGGTAAATAAGACAACAAACATTTAGCTTCCTAAAGAAGGTCAAGATGCTTTCTAACAGCCTGAAAAGTAACCTAACTACCTAAAAGCAAACAACTAACTTCTGCAGGGAAAGATGCCGAGGTGCCGGGGCGCGTGAGCTGGGGCGTTGGGCCATTGAATGGGCCGTCTCCGGTGGGCTACACCATCTCCGAACAGGCTGCCACAAAGCAGCAGAACTTGCTGATTGTGGGCTGGTTCTGGATGTTGGTGGCAGTGTTCTGGGCCGAGTTGAGGACCCGGTTGTTGTAACGGTTAGCGGTAAGACCGTGGTCGGAGGCCGGGTCTCGGGGCGGCTCCCTAGCAATGTGCAGTGGATGAAGGGATGTCATTGATGCAGGAGAAGCCACGTTGTTGGAGCGGATGGGGCAGGTTGTGGCTGTAGAAGGGCTCATCATGCCCACAAAATGGTCCGGGGGGTGCGAGGACCGTTGCGTGCGACGAATGGGGTGGAAAACCACCTCCTTAGGCTTTCTGGGGTTGAACACAGCCTGGCCGTGCTTGTCGTCATGGCCGTGTTCAGTATTTGGGATTTGCACAGAGGCGGGCACGGCTGGCGGCACGGGCGTGCTGGTAACCTGCGAACTCATCACGGCCGTGTCCTCTGTCACGGCCAGACCGTGATGGGGTCGAGCAGGTATCACGGTAGTGCCGTAAATAGTATCACGGGCCGTGATTTGAGGTCCAAAACCCACAAAGGCGGGCATGGCCTGGCCGTGCTTGTCGTCACGGTCATGTTCATCATCCGGAATCTACACAGAGGCGAGCACAGCTGGCGGCACAGGCGTGTCGTGGGCCGTGCTGGCGTTTGATTTTCTTCTCGATCGTGTCATGGCCGTGTCGGCCGTCATGGCCTAACCGTGTTCAGGGTGGTAGAAGGGTTTCTGAGCTAAAATTTGGTGGGTGTCTTCCTCAGATCCTGGGTAGTCTTCCCAAGCATCTTCCAAAGGGAGGTGGTCTTCCCCAGTGGCGTCTATGACTCCGTCAACTATCCGGGGGGGAAGAATTCTCCTCCGGAGAATAGAGTGGAGAACCATCGGTGGAGGGGGCACCGGTGTGGAGAGGCGCATGATAAGGCAGGAGGTCTGCAATGTTGAAGACGGGGCTGAGGTGGGAGTCCACTGGGAGGTCAAGGACATAAGCGTTGGCACCCAGACGCTGTAGGACCGTGTAGGGGCCGTCGCAGCGTACATGCAACTTCCAATTGACTCACGATTTCAAACGCTCAGGGTGGATGCGCACCAGAACGAGTTCACCAATCTCAAGGTGTTGTGGCCTACGATGCTCGTTGGCCTCAGCCGCATACCGGGTGTTGCTCAAGAAAATCCAACGGCTAATTTCATCGTGTAAACCCGCAAGATGCGATGCAAACGTGTATGCGGACTCATGGATGGAGGGAGGAGGGGGAACGTTATGCATGTCAATGGGTTTCCTAGGTTGGTGCCCGAGGACGACCTGAAAAGGACTTAACCCAGTCGAGCGGTGAGACGCGCTGTTATACGCGAATTCCGCGATCGGAAGGTGATCAGCCCAATGGCGTGGGAAGTCGCCAGCTAAGCACCGCAGGAGGTTACCCAAACTCCTATTCACCACCTCGGTTTGACCGTCCATCTGCGGATGGTATGCCGATGAGAACTTGAGAGTGGTCCCAAGGAGGGCCCACAATGATTTCCAGAAGTGACCGACGAACCGAGTGTCGCGGTCGGACACGATGGAAAGGGAGAGACCATGAAGCCGGATGATCTCTTTGACGAACAGATGGGCAATGTGGGAAGCGTCGGCAGTCCGAGAACAAGGCACAAAGTGTGTCATCTTAGAGAAGCGATCCACGACTACAAAGATGGAGTCGTGTCGCGAGGCATTGCGGCGTAGACCTAGGACGAAGTCCATGCTAATGTGCAGCCAAGGACTCTTAGGAACGGGGAGAGGGGTATAGAGGCCAATATTAGCAGGACGGGGCTTTGCACGCTGGCATGTGCCACAGTGGCGAACAACCCTATCAACATCCTTACGAAGAGTGGGCCAAAAGAATCATTCTTTGGCCAAGGCAAGGGTCTTATCACGACTGTGGTGTCCGGTGGCACCGCCAGCGTGGAGTTTGAGCAACAGATGCTCGCGGAGGGAGGACCGGGGAACACACAACTGGTTACCATACACAAGGTAACCGTCGTGGAGGCGATAGGGAAGGCCTGGGGGGTCATCGGCAAGGAGCCAGGCGAAGGTGGGTCCAAAATCGGGGCAGTCGGTATACTCGTCACGAACATGGACCAACGTGGGAATCGACGTGGACACCGAACAAAGCAGGGAGTGGACGCGACTGAGGGCGTCGGCCACGACATTTTCCTTTCCAGCTTTGTGAGTGATCACAAAGGTATATTGCTGAAGAAACTCTACCCACTTCGCATGACGAGGAATGAGCTTCTTCTGCGCGTTGAGGAAGGAAAGGGCCTGGTGGTCACTAAACAAGACGAACTCCCTATGGAGGAGATAGTGACGCCATTGTCGGAGTGACTGGACAATAGCGTAGAACTACTTATCATATGTGGAGTATCGTTGCCGAACCTCGTTCAGCTTCTCGCTGAAGAAGGTGACGGGGTGTCCCTCCTGGCTAAGGGTACCGCCGATGCCTGTGCCGGAGGCATCGCATGCTACCTCAAAGACCTTTGAGAAATCATGGAGACGGAGGACCGGGGTAGAGGTCATGATCTCCTTAAGTGCGAGGAAGGCGCGACCCACCGCAGGGGTCCAGGTGAAAGCCTCGTGTTTGGTGCAGGCCGTCATAGGGGAAGCGATGGTGCTAAACCCCTTGATGAAGCGGCGGTAAAAGGCTGCGAGGCCGAAAAAGCTTTGGACCTCGGTGACGGACTCGGGCACCGACCATTGACGAATGGCCTCGATTTTGGCGGGGTCCACCATGAGGCCTTGGTCGGACACGATGAACCCAAGGAACAGCACTTGGGGCTCCAGGAAAGAACACTTCTTGGCATTAAGGAACAAGCGCTCCTTGCGAAGAATGTCGAAGGTCAACCAAAGGTGCTCAAGGTGATCATCACGGGTGCGGCTGTATATGAGAATGTCGTCAAAGTAGACGACAAGAAACCTGCCCATGTATGGGCAGAGGACCTGGCTCATGAGTCGCATGAACGTGGAAGGCGCATTGGTAAGCCCGAAGGGCATAACTAACCACTCGAAAAGGCCGTCCTTTATCTTAAAGGTCGTCTTCCACTCATCACCCTCGCGGATGCGTACTTGGTGATAATCGCTCCGGAGGTCCAGCTTGCTAAACCAGCAAGCATCGGAAATGAGGTCTAACATGTCGTCGAGGCGCGGGATGGGGAAGCGGTACTTGACTGCGATGCGATTGATGGCGTCAATGCACATCCGCCAAGAACCATCCTTCTTGGGCGTAAGAAGGGCGGGGACTGCGCAAGGGCTAAGGCTTTCACGAATGAAGCCCTTGGCGAGGAGGCCGTCGACCTGCCTCTTGAGCTCTGCATGCTCAGTGGGGTTGAGGCGGTGATGGGGAAGGTTGGGCAAAGATGCCCCAGGGACTAGGTCGATGACATGCTGAATGCCACGGTCAGGGGGAAGGCCGATAGGGAGATCGACCAGGGAGATGTCAGAAAACTCGTCTAAGAGGGCAGTGACCTCCGATGGCATAGGGGCCGGCGGAGGTAGAGGCGTGGGCGAGACCTCGCGGATCATGAGGGCGTAGACCACCTTGGTCTCGTGGGCCTCTTGGACGAGAGAGCCGGGTCGGACCAAGGCAACTGTCTTCGGTGCAGACGGAGCCGGAGGCAAGGGTGTGATGACACCTTTGGACGTGGAGGCGCGCAGCTCCTTGGGCGGTGCCGAGGTCAAACAGATCTTGCGTCCCCCATGATGGAAGACATAAGTGTTGGAACGGGTGTAATAGATTATGTCACGATCGTACAGCCACGGGCGGCCGAGAAGGACGTGGGCGACGTCCATGGAGGCGACGTTGCACCAGACCTTCTCCGAGTAGTCACCAAAGTATATGGGAACCTGGCATCGGTGGGTAATGGGAAGACTAGACGTATCGACCCAGGCGATCGAATACGGCCGAGGATGGGGCTCTAGTGTTAGGCCGAATCGGGTGACCGCCATCCGAGAGACGAAGTTGAGGCTGCTACCCCCATCGAGCACAATTTTGCACGAGTGACTGTTAAACTTGATGTAGGTGTAAAAGATGCTCGTGCGCTTCCAATCCTCAGACGGAGGGGGGCTATGGACCAAGGTGCAGTGGATGACCATGGTACTGCGTGGGCTCAACTCCTCGTCGGAGTAACACTGCGGACCAACCTCCTGGGTCGAGGAAGGCGCAGAAGGGATGACGGGCTGCGGGCAGGGGTCGCGTGGAGCGGCCGCGATGTGAAGCGAATGACGTGGGCACTCCCGGTTGAAGTGACCGGATTGCCCACAATGACTACAAGGGCCAGGCGGGACAGTAGAGGCGGGTGCCTTACCCTTCTCCTCCCAGGCTAAACGAGGTGGGGGTGCGTCAGGGAGAGCATCCCGTGGAGGTCATCGGGGCCCGGTGTGGGCAGGACGTGGAGGTGCCTCAAGGCGTGGGGGAGGGGCTGGCACCGTATATGCGGGGGAAACACGACGCTGGGGAACCAAATCCGCACGGCGGGGTGCGGAGTGTAAGTCAAGCTCAATCGCGCGGGCGTGATGGAGGACCGAGATGATCGAGTCGAGGCCAAGAGTGGGCAACGCGTGGCGGATCTCATCGCGGAGACCGCGCTTAAAACGGGACAAGGTGAATGCGGGGTCCTCCTTAAGGTTGCACCGAATGCCGAGCTCGTCGAAGCGAGTGTGGTATTCGTCGACGGAATCGGAGCCTTGGGTGATGGCGCAATAGGAGTCAAGGAGTTGCTGTCTATAGGTGAGAGGCACATACTTCTCCTTAAGGCGATAACACATCTCCTCCCATCGGGTGATGGGGGGAAGACGCTGGTCAACTAATTGGCGCTCGACGTTCGTCCAATATAACCGAGCGGAGCCGGTTAATAGGAGACGCACGTAACTAACCTTAAGGTGGTCGGACATGGCGCTCCACTCAAAGTAGTGGTCGACAGCGGCCGCCAAATCGAGGAAGACACGGGGGTCTAGACTACCATTGAAAATGGGTGGGTCAATGCGCGTGAGCCAGCGGACCTCGTCGTCCTCACGGCTACGCGCGGCCAGGTGTCGCGGGGGAGGGGCGTCCTCCGCCCACGCGGACTCATCAGCAAATGGGTCTAACCGAGGAGACTCAATGGCCTGCATGCGCAGCGGGGCCAATGGAGGGGGAACACTAGCAGAGGGCTGGCCCACGGCGAGCTTAGCACGGAGTTCCACAACTTGGTCCGTGAGGTGTTGGACCGACGACATAAGGCGCTGAAACATAGCTTCCATCGCCTCTAGACGCGTGGACAGCGCCTCAACCGACTCTACCCAAGGTGGAGTACTTTCTTTGGTCGTAACGGGCACTGGGGCAGGGGGTTGTTGGTAAGAGGTTCCTGATCTAGTGGTCATGATGCAAGAAATGCGAATGAATGCTGAAATAAAACCTGAAGAAGCCGAATGAAATGCAGCGAGAGACCGGCGAAGCTAGACAAGAGTTAGCTTCAACTTGCCTCTGATACCAAAAATTGACGCAGAGGACGTGTAGGAGGGTTCCTTAGATCAGTACTCTACGGTGGGAGACTATGATGCAGAAATCTGAGAGAGGGTTTGGAGACGAGGGAAAATAAACGCGCAGCGAACGATGGAAACCCGCGGAGGAAATCGAAGAAATAGCGCTAGATGTGACTTGAGCAACACTCGGAGCGAAATCAAACCACGGATCGAATCACTAATGGAAAACACTCACCTCAATTGCATAGCCAATTTTCTGTTGCAAGCACGCACGTGCGGGTTCTTCACGATGCTACGGCAACCAAGCACTCTTGCTCGCCAAGACGCAAATGCAGCAGAATGAAATGCAAAGGACCCGACGCCCTAGTGGGGTTCGCCGGGTGTTTTGATTGAAAGTAGTAAAGAGGAGTACAAGGAGAACACGGGGCAAGGGGACTCTAGGCGAGCTCCTCAGAGTTTTGTTGGACCTAGGCTTTGCGTGGGGGAAGCGCTACTATAACATCAACTCACTACAAAGCACAGCCTCAGCCCTCTTTTATAGAACAAGAGGGAGGAGGAGATCACATGACCCTCACATGAAGGTTGGTAAATAAGACAACAAACATTTAGTTTCCTAAAGAAGGTCAAGATGCTTTTTAACAACCTAAAAAGTAACCTAACTACCTAAAAGAAAACAACTAACTTCTGCAGGGAAAGATGTCGAGGTGCCGGGGCGCATGAGCTGGGGCATTGGGCCGTTGAATGGGCCGTTTCTAGTGGGCTACACCATCTCCGAACAGGCTACCACAAAGCAGCAGAACTTGTTGATTGTGGGCTGGTTCTGGACGTTGGTGGCTGTGTCCTGGGCCGAGTTGAGGACCCGGTTGTTGTAACGGTCTGCGGTAAGACCGTGGTCGGAGGCCGGGTCTCGGGGCGGCTCCCTAGTAATGTGCAGCGGATGAAGGGATGTCGTTGACGCAGGAGAAGCCACATTGTTGGAGCGGATGGGGCAGGTTGTGGCTGTAGAAGGGCTCATCACGCCCACGAAATGGTCCGGGGGGTGCGAGGACGGTTGTGAGCGACGAACGGGGTGGAAAACCACCTCTTTAGGCTTTCTGGGGCTGAACACGGCCTGGCCGTGCTTGTCGTCATGGCCGTGTTCAATATCTGGGATTTGCACAGAGGCGGGCACGGCTGGCGGCACGGGCGTGCTGGTAACCTGCGAACTAGTCACAGCTGTGTCCTCTGTCATGGCCTGGCCGTGTTGGGGTCGAGCAGGTTTCACGACAGTGCCGTAAACAATATCACGGGCCATGATATGAGGTCCAAAACCCACAGAGGCGGGCACAGCCTGGCCGTGCTTGTCGTCACGACCATGTTCATCATCTGGAATCTGCACAGAGGCAGGCACGGCTGGCGGCATGGGCGTGTCGTGGGCCATGCTAGCGTTCTCTTTTCTTCTCGATCGTGTCGTGGCCTGGCCGTGTTCAGGGCGGTAAAAGGGTTTCTGAGCTGAAATTTGGTGGGTGTCTTCCTCAGATCCTGGGTAGTCTTCCCAAGCGTCTTCCAAAGGGAGGTGGTCTTCCCCAGTGGTGTCTATGACTCCGTCAGGTAGTCAACTCATCTGTCCTGTCATCAATTGGCATCTTTGGGTCTTCAAGTTGCTTTCTGCTCCGAGTGGAGATTGCATTGCAATGCTCCCTCGGGTTTACCTCTAGTTGGGATGGAAGCTTGCCTGGCGCTCTCGAAGATGAGCTAGCTTGCTGGGCTAGCTCACTCTCCAGCATTTTGTTGTGTGTCTCCAGGGAGTCCATCCTTGTGATCATCATCTTCATCATGTTTGTAAGTCCTTCAAGTTGCTTTCTCAGATTTGAATCATTATTAGGCTTTGGCTGTGGTGGTGGTGCATTGTAGTTCCTAGCCTGAAATCCTAGCAGTCTGAAGTTGTTCTGTTGGGGTTGCCTGAAGTTTTCTTGTGGGGGCTGGGTTTACTGTGGTGGAACTTGTCTAGGTTGAATTGGTTGAGTTGTCCGGTAAGAGAAATTTGGGTGGTTGCGCCACCCTGAATTAAATGTGCTGTAGTATGGATTGTTGTTCGGGTTAAAATTTCCAACAGCATTTAATTGCTCAGAGTTGATCGCACCCATCTGTCCATCTCCTACCTGGCAATCTGCCCCTGCAGAGCTCACAAGAAATAGAGTTAGTATCCATCGAATTAATAGACCAAGAGTCAAGATTTCTAGTCAGATTATCCACCTTAGCCGTAAGTGCAGTCAAAGAGTCAAGGTCATACTTACCTGACTTCTTGGTAGAAGTACCTCTCTCAGATATCCATTGGTGATGATTAATCGCCATGTCCTCGAGAAGGTTCATTGCATCCTCAACTCTCCTATTTATCAAAGCGCCTCCTACTGCAGCGTCCACTGTAAGTCTTGTGTTGTAATCCAAACCGCTGTAGAACGTTTGGATCAAAACCCAAGTCTCAACGCCGTGATGTGGACACATCTTTTGGAGCTCTTTGAACCTCTCCCAAGCTTCGTATAGGGATTCTCCATCCTTTTGCATGAAACTCGTTATCTGATTTCGCAATTTAATTGTCTTTGATGGAGGGAAGTACTTGGACAGAAAGGCTTGAGAAAGCTCTGCTCATGTTCTTATTGAAGCAGCAGGTAGTGTGTGCAGCCAAGCTCTCGCTCTGTCCCTCAAAGAGAAGGGAAATAGTCGCAACCTGATAGCATCAGTAGACACACCATTAATTTTCAACATATCACAATATTCTAGAAAAATAGAGAGGTGCATGTTGGGGTTCTCAAGAGGAGAACCACCAAATTGGTTTTGTTGCACCATAGAAAGAAGAGCAGGTTTTATTTCGAAGTTATTGGCCTCAACAGCGGGCCTAGCAATTCCTGATTGAAAACCATAAGCATAGGGAGTAGAATAATCCTTCAATGTCTTGTTGTTGTTATAGTTGTTCCCCATTGGTGGTGGTACTCGGTCATTGTTCACATCAAGCTGAATGTGCTCCATCTGATTTTCTCCTTCTAGATGGTTCATGACTTCTTTCTTCAGAATTTGATTTTGCTTCCTTCTTGTCCTGAAGGTGCACTCGATTTCTGGATCAATGTCAAAGAATGTACCTGCCCTAGAACTTCTTTGCATAAATTGATCAGTCAAAATTATAAAGTTCTAAGACAGCAAGTAAATAAAGAGAAAAAGAAAATAACAGTGCAGTAAAGAAAATCTAACCTAAGGCCTAGTCTACCAATTCTCAGAAGTATACTAATATCAACCGTTGTTCTCCAGTAATGGCGCCAAAAACTTGACACGTCCCGCAAATGCACGGTTATGTGGAAGTAATATAAAAGATATCGAATCCCACAGGGAACAAAATTGAGTACCAGACAATCCGAGTCCTAATAGCTAGGCGAATCGAAATTGGGTTTTGAAAGCAGAAATCAAAAACAAGCAATCAACACTACGACGGCAGGGATTAAATATGAGAGAGAAATCAGGGCTTTGGTTTCCACCATGATGACTACTTTAATCGCACAAGGCAGATGTCGGTTATTTGGATTATTGATTTGCACAAGGAATCTAACCCTAAGGTACAGAGTGCCCTCTCTCGAGTGTACACCCCGGTGTTTGGCTTAGATCGATCTCCTACTCTCGCGGTGGATCATTCTAAGACGAACCCAATGAGTTCTATGGCAGATTATAAAACCCTCGAGCAAAGACCAAGCACTCTCGTGTCGAGGTCTCACACGTTTTACTAAGGGATTCGACCCTTACGATCTATATGAATTGTAACGGCTAACACGTGAAAGTACTCGGCCAAGGTAAGATCACAAAATAAACACTTCAAAGTAAAATATGCTCACAACACAATCCAAATAACAGAATAAAGATAAAGTTTGCGATTAAATTCGTCAACGGGTTTCAACCAAGCCCCGAAATAGGGTTTTGATGGGGGCAGAGACCACAGGCCAAGAAGGCACAAGTGGAGTCTACGAGTACCCTAGTCAAAGGCCAGGAGGTTCGCGAATAAGCTAGCAGGCTCAATCAATAAAGCTAGCTCAATAATTAACCACTTCATAAGAGGCCCAAGACAAGCCCACTTATCAGCAATAATTCGCCACAAAGAAGCCCAAGACTATTCCATTGGATCAGCCAGCAACAAAGCAAGATGCGCCAACTCCAAATCAAATTCTAGGATATCATCATGCGCCAGCCCACAGTACATGCAAGGAAACTCCAACGTCTCCCCTTGGCACCTCACAAAGGAAGGTGTAACGTCTCTCTCTCTCAAGCAATCGAAGGAAGAAAAGGTTCAACGCCATCTCACTGCCACACAAATATGGAAACCCCAACGTTCCCCTACAGCAATGTCTCCAACCCTTTGCCTATATGTTTCACGTATCAACCTTGTAAACGGCAGATTTGATGAATTTTGAATGGAAATGGTTTTTCGTCCTCAATCGGATGTCTCCTTTCTTCTTCTTGTCTGAGGTGCTTGTGTCACCTACCTTTCCCCTCTCCTCCTTCTAGGGCCGAGCCCCTCACTCTTCCTCTCTTCTCTAATCTCCTCTTCCTCCTCAAACTCTCTGTTTCACCTGCAACAGCAACCCAGAATTTCTGAGATTCGTGATCTCGCCGCCGGCGATCCAGCCGTCGGATCTCTACGAAACTTTGTCCATCACCTCTCCTCCCCAAGGCGAAGCTTCAGTCACCGGAATCCACCCATCCGCCACTCCGATTTCCAGAATCGAACTCCGGATCAGATCCCCTATTTCCGCCAGCCTTCCTCCCTAGTTCTGCTTCCCGGCGTCGTTCTCCTCCGACAGGTCACCGTCCGCCCCGAAACTCCGGCCACGTCATCACCCCAACCATACCAACCTCCAGTAATAGCAGGTTTGGGTTTGGTCCATAACCGGCCGACCGGCGACCACCCCTGCTATGCTCGCCAACTTCCCCTGTTCTGTTCGAACAGCCGCCTCTCTTTGCAGTTTTCCCTGTTCCGCCTGAACAGTCATCTCTCCGCCTCTGCCAGTGCTTCGACGCCGCCATCACCACCACCTGCTGTATCAGAGTCGTAGACGAACCCCTAGCTCCAGCGCCATTGAATAGCGCAAACCATCCTCGCCTGTTTCCAGACTCTCCTCTTGCTGTTGTTTCTGTTTTGCTCTTTCATAATAATCTAACTACCCTTATTGGCGCAGGTTTTTGGCATGGTCGGACAAGCCTCTAGCTCTGATCCTTGGAACCAATAGAAAGAGCAGAACATCTTCTATCATTCCAATCAGTTGCGACGAATCCAGATGGACCAGAACATGCTACAAGACATAGCAACGTTTGATGAATGATTTAACTCCTGCATTCGTTTTCACAACTAATCTGAATAGTGTTATTTATGCAAGTGCTCTAAGCAATTGGTGCAACAAGTATCTTGAACTTTGGTTAGATAATGAAGCACACATCTTGTACTTTCATTTGGACTACTTGATGCAAGCCCAGGTTCAACAGTTCAATCTAGCAGGCATTGTAAAATTTGCAAATCTGAAACATTTTTGTGCTATGTTAATTTACCAATCTGAATAGCTATATTGTTGCAAACGTTACAAATTGTTGACAACTCTTCATCATCTATTTTTCATGTCATTCAAAAGAACTAGTGTTGTTCTACTTGCTGGTATAATCAGTTCGAATTTTGGGCATATGGATTTTTCTACAGGGTATAGCAATTTTTCCTAAATGATTATTTTATTGCCCTGGATTTCTGGTTATTTTTCTGAATTTTAATTTTTCTGAAAATAAAAAAATATAAAAAAATTATTTTAATAAGTAGAATAAATCCCACGCTTCCCCCCCCCCCCCTCCATCAGTTTGGTATCAGAGGAAGTTTGTGGGCAACTCTTGTCTGCTCACACGATCCTTGCTTCACTCTTTGCACACAAAAAAAAATTATTTGTTTTGTTGCTTTCATTGTTTTTGCATTCTAGTTAAGTATTTGCTATTTACTTGCAATTTAAAAAAAAAATTGATTGCTTTCATGTTTCATTGTTCATATCATTTAGTTTGCATACTTTTGCTATTTGATAAAAAAAAATTATTATGTGCTTATTGTTTGCATGCTAGTTTGTTTATTCTGAGATAATTTTTTTTCATACTAGCTGAAGTCATTTTGACATCTTAGGGAGCTCTATTTTCAAAGGATTATATTGTGTTTTCAAAACATCCCATGGCCACTAGACTCCAACCCCCTACCTTTAGTGGTTCTCTTAACCCTATGGATTTTAGTGATTGGATAACAAAACTTGAGCATTATTTTTATTCAACTGTCATGCCCGAACATTGCAAAGTTAGGTTCACCCGATGTCTCCTAAAAGGCACAGCTAAATTATACTGGACCAGTGTAGAAAGAAACCTAGAAATGTTTAGACGCCCCCCTATTGAAAAATGGGATGAGATGCTTTATAAACTAGAAGAAAAATATGATTCTCCATTTCTCCATAAAAATTTTTGTGACCAATTTATTAGCCTTACACAGAAAAATATGACAATGCCTGAATATATATTCAAGTTTAATGATCTCCGCTATAGGAGTAGAATTAGAGAAACTCCTAGGGTTATACTTAATTGGTTTATGAATGGTCTTAGATTTGATATTTGGAAAGGTCTCACCTACTACCCCATACACACTTTAGAAGAAGCTTTCAAAATAGCTACTGAGGTAGAGTAGAATCTTAAAGCAACACATAGGAGGAAACTTGACCTACCTACAACCATTCTGAACATACCCCTAGATGAGTGTAAATCCAATACTAGGGAACCTTTAGTTGACTTATCTGAAAGTCAACCTAACCCTAAGTCACCTTTAGAGACCCCTTTAGAACTTGAACAAACTTTGGAGCCTACTTTAGAACCTAACTCATGTCTTGATGAAACTAATGAACTTGAAGAAGTAAGACATGAAGAACCAAACCTTCCAGTAGAACCAGTACCTTCACCTTCAATTTTAGGGCCAAAACTTTTACCCTCAATTTTATGGCCCATACCCACAGGTTCTCAGCTTGACCTTAGCACTACCTCTAGTGAACCTAAAGATGACTTGCCTAAAAATCCAGTTGAACCCAAACCCATAGGTCTTCATGAACCATGTCTTGAACCTAAGTTAGAACTATTTGAGCTTGACCTGGATCCTAATCCTCACCCCTTAGGTCAACCCCTAGACTTAGAAAATCTCTTCCAGGACTGTATGATCTTTGAATCTTGTCTTTTAGGTCCCTATGTTCCTCCGTTGCATTCACTACATGCATTCACAACAGTAGTGCCTCAGCTGTGCGGCAGCATCGTCGCTAGATGTCGACCTGCAACAAGTCTTTGGCACAATATTGACAATCGATGGCTAGCGGCAACAGCATTTGATCCAAGTGCAAGGTCAACAGGAAAGTGATAGAACCAACCGGTAGCACACCAGCACTCCAAGCTGGTTAGAGGTCATTAGCAATAATGATGGCAGTGGTTCAGCACCACCTCATGCATGCAATGATTACTCAAGCTAACGACAAGAAGGGGAGAAATGGCCTAGGCTAGGTACTCAGCTTAGGATTCCTAACTTGGGTACCCTAATGGTCATTCTATCCACTTCACTAATGGACACATATCTCGATATAAATTTATCCGTTAGCCACTCATTACTCATCATTAATACACAGAAATTTATTGTTGAGACACATTAATTTTTTGTTGATACATAGAAATTTATCGTAGATACATATAGTTTAAATTTTTATTGATATAAATAAAATTCGTTGATACACGTAGAAATTTTTGGTTGATATACAAAGAAGTTTTTTTGTTAATACAAAGAAATTTTTCATTGATATACATAGTTTAAATTTTTGTTGATACATATAAAATTTATTAATACACATAGAAATTTTTTATTGATACATATAAAAATTTTTCGTTGATACCTAAAGAAATTTTTTATTGATACATAGAAATTTATTATTGATATACAAAATGTGTTGATACACATAGTTTAAATTTTTATTGATATAAGTTAAATTATCGTTAATACATTTAAATTTAGACCATAAATTATTTAATTCAGGTTTTGACAAGTGGAAATAACGGGATGACTAACTAAGAAATTTATATTAAAATCTATGTCTATTAGTAAAGTAGATCAAGTGAATCGAACGACGATTAAAATACCTAGCTTACAAAACTAGTGTACCTAGCCTATGCCATTTCCACATGAGAAGAGAGTTGGCAAGCATTTAGGTGCAGGTGACATGTCACATGCGAACGTGGGGGCAGCACTACTCAACGAACCCTAATTTCTTAAGCTATCACTTAAATCTTATATATATTGATTAATAAAATCAAAAGGACTCTAGCTGTGTTTGTCCTATGTGCGCTACAGTGTAGCAATAAGCATGACTTGAGTTTTGTAATGGCATGCATTACTTCAAGCTAATAAAAAAAAATTAGTTGCAAATTGGATGATTACATTGTGGAGTCTCTAAATAAATATTTGATTAGAATCAACTTCTCAATTAAAAGTACTAAATAATCATTATACATAAAAGTAATAATTCTATTATTATTAATCATTTAAGTTTAGTGTGATTTCTTAGCTAAAACCTACTTCATGAGAAAATTTGCTTTGTTTTCTTTGATTACTAAGAATATTGTGTCATAATCATTTTGTAATACTTTCTTAAAATCATAACAGCAAACATGAGTTAACATTATTGATTAAAAGATCTTATCACACAGAAAAAAAATGATTTAATTGTTAATTATACTTTCCAAGCACATTTTTACCTTTCAATTCAACAAATAAATAATACACTTTTAATTAATATATTATTATTGTAAACACTAAATAAATTTACAAACTTATTAATTTAAGATATTTTTAAAATCAATATATTATTTTAACACATTTAATAATACTTGTATCAAAGCCAAGTTTCGATTTTGGACCTGTGGGTTATCGGCCCGCCACGCTTCCGCTGCGCCACTCTGATTTTTACTAAAATTAAATTTATTTAGTTCAATAAATTCTAATAACAATATAGTTTTACCTGTTAAACATTGACTGAACAATCAATTATAAATTAATTTTATAGTTTCTCCTTGAGCTTCCTGGTGCATGTGACTTCTTTTCATGGTTTCCAAAACTGATCATGCTGTTGAGCATATTAATACACAAGTATAAAGTAATAATATGAAAAATAAAATGTTTTAAGGAAAGATAAGCTACATATGAAATGTGCCTTAGAAAATATCATATAAAATATTTTATTCTTTTAAGGAAAGATAAGCTACATATGGATAATAAAATGTTACAATATGTTATGTAACAAACATGTCTACCTTTACCATATTATAGACATGCTCCTTTGTTTAATTATAAACAATATTTTCTCCAACATTACTAAGTCAAGGTTGAGTTAATGGAGAATCACAATAATTGTCTCATCTATAGTACCTATTTTTAAATAAAAAAAATACTTTTCTCTAAAATGTTACTCACACACTACTCTTGGAAGTATAAAGTATAAAAGAAAAGCCTCCTTCAATATGTATGGATCAATCAAACCATCAAAGTGCTCGAGCATAGATTTTACCACCTATATATTGGGTGAGTTTCCCTTTTATACAGAGGATGGCTCATATTTGGTTTGACTCATATAATACATACTTGTAATACAACCCATGAAATGAAAAGAGGTATACAAATGAGAACATGATAATCACAAGTTATAAAAAGAGGTATACTTGTAATACTACTCATGGCTCACTTTTGGTTGGATTCACATGAATGACATGAAAACAGGTATAAAAAGAGAACAAGATGAATTCAAACTAAACATGGAATTATATTAATATATTCTTCCATCACATAACAAAAAGGGAAATTTGAATAGATTGAGATGGTGTAAGATTTACTTTGCATACAAACATAATTAATTTGATGTCTAACGTGCAATCTTAGCTCATAATTTGATAAAACTCAATCTAAAACCTTGGGGACCAGTCTTAAATTTATAGTAAATTGCTTTAATCTAGTGTCAAACTGTGACAAAATTTTGTAGAATCGAGCTAAATTTGCCTTGAGATAGCTTAGAATCACATTGAACTAGTCAAAAGTAGTGTCTCAACTAGTGCTAATAAAAATTTTGATCTAAATTGGACCACTTAAATTTAAATCCCATAAACAACATAGTAGTAGGCCAGCCTTAACTTGACCCACATGAATTGGAATGGCCGAGGTTTGGCCCGTTAGCACAATAACAAGTTAGATTGTGAGTATCAAATCTGAATCCAAAATCACTCATTGATTTGACTCTACTCCAAAGTGATTGTATCCATGCCTACAACCCAATAGTCTAGAGCAGTCAATTTGTGTCCCAAGTCATCGCCAACCTAACCCAAACTAGCTAAAATATATCTCTGGACTAGCCAATTAACACAATTGAGAACAATGACTAAACTAGTCCATTATTCACTGATTTATTCAAATCAGATGTGATTTCAATGAACAAAATACAACTCAATCATATTCAACACATCATTTGTGACACTATTGGATCAAGTCATGCCACACGTGCTAAGTACTGCACCTACTATTGCGGTTGGGATTGCATTTGATGAGAACATCAGAGCGATGTCAATGAGGGTTTCTCCCACCGTAGTGACAACACATATTATAACTAGAAACAAATGAGAAAGAAGAGGAGAAAATACCTGGAGAAACACTAGGCTAGCATCAAGAATTATTGGCTTATAGCATGTAGTGGCAAGGGTGAGGTTCTGATGTTGGCATATCCTTAATAGTAGTGGCAGTGGTGATAGAGTAAACATAGGAAGGAGTAGGGACATAGTAGTATGTATCTACCGAGATGGAGTCAAGTGTTGCAAAACACTATGCTCAACTACTTAATGATCATGAAATTAGATTACTACTTGATCATTGCGGCATAAAGCTTTGATCTTATTTTGAGGGACACCCCATTTGAGTAATAATGTATTAGCATTCAGATAGATACTTGAGGGGTACATGCATCACTAGTAAGCTACTAAAGTGGGTAGTCAAACCAAGTGAATTTAGTAGCAGCTACTTCCTGGAATTGCCATCAAGGCTTAGGCACTCAATGATTTTGTGGTGGAGTTGACATATGAAATACCACATCATAGTTTGCTTAGGCAAAGACACCATGATGGGGAACAAAAGCCACGGAACATATTGCACATGTATAGCTTCATTATATTTTTTTTATGCATAAGTAGACTGATATAACAATTACAATTGCTATCTCATATTGATTCATTTGAACATGGTCATCCATTTTTAGTCTCACTTGATAAAGAGCCTTAGATATCAAAAATTTTATTATATAGAAGTCACAAATCATATCTTGATCACTCACATTTCTTTCCATGATTCATGACATATCTAATGACAACATTTGTGATCATCAATTACATATAACATTTGATTGTAACAAAGTATATAACTAATCATATAGGAATTTATAGTGACCTCAAATCAAAGGATTACATACAACACTATTACTATAAGAATTCTAATGACAATTATATAATAACCCATGTAACGTTCTCATGGCAAGTTACGCGTACTTATGTGTTTGATTGGATATCTCATATTAAGACAAATCTTTATCATTGGTCACAACACATACTAATCTCAGTATATAAATGTTGTCCCTTTCCATTATAATATTTGGATACAGATATATAAGAATAACCATATTTTTCTAAAGATATAATTACTTATATTACGTAGGCATCATGTAAGTATACATAACGAAAATATGTTTATGTAAATATGAATATGCTAAATGTATGCAAAAATTTGTGAAGCAATCTCCTAGCACACTTTGAGAGCTCAAGGCTCACATAGTCGGTCAGAGATCTCATAATGGATTGAGATAGTTTTCTTCCTTTTTTATTACTTTCTTTTGAGAGCTGGAAGGAGTTACTGCACAACCATAACTAAAAATGGATCATATACATGTGAGGGATGGCTAGTGCAACATATTTGTAAACTAGGTCAGCTCTTCTTATTAGATCCACTAAGGTGCCTTTTCCTTGACAAAAGATGAAATAGATACATTTTGCGTCCTACAATCTTTAAGAACAAAGGGGTAGATTATCTTAGAGATTATATCATTAAACACCATAATTTGACTCACCCTTGTGAATGTAGATGGAATCTCCATAGGCCACTAACTACTAAGCAACTATTGTTTAGCATGCCCTTGAAAGACGCCTATACCAACCTATCCTTAGTCTCTAACTTATCACTAGACAATTATGAATTGATGACACTTGGTGTCTAGCAACTCAATGATGCTAATGAGAAAAAAAAAAAGAAGATGGGCTTGCCACCCCTTGTTAGAGGAGGGCCATAGTTCTTGCATCTTTAATGTGCATACTAAAAATACATATAGTTAGGGCCATGTTTAGATAGCTGCTATAGTTGTGCAGATAGTGATAGCTAAAGCGGGCATTGTTCTCACATTTAGCTCACAAGTTGTGTGGTGGAATAGTGCTACTTTCGGCACCATTGCCAGAAGTATAGTCGGCCCCTTGCTTCTCTCGTTGTGAGGTTGGCTAGCAGTGCATGCATGGGTGGGTGAACGAGCGTGGGTTCGCTTCTTATATATACAATTATGCAATAGGTGGGAATCATTTATATATATTGTAAGGCTTTTTGTTTTAGTCATTTTGGCTTGCAATGAATGCAAACACTCATTAGTAATTACTCCTAAGTAGCTTAGGGTATCTTTGATTAAGAGATTAATAAACTTACAATAAAATAAAGACAAATAGTTGAAAAAATAATGTAGTTCATAACAATATGTCATGACATGGCTTACACTTGATACAAGAATATTCCTTCTTAAAGTGGTTCAGTGGATTGATATATGACTTTTAGAAGACTTATGAATGTTTGGATTGATGTCCTACCTTTTGAGGGCTTGTGTGTATTATGATTTGATGAATATTTGACATTGGCTATAGAGAAAAATCCATGTGGTGTTGTAATAAAGTTGAGAAACTATGCCCCAATGTTTAGTATCGACGTACGCATCTCCTAAATAACGTTGTTAGCAACACACTCTAGATATTCAGCATCCACGGCAATAATAGTGATGACAAGTTTAGGAAGGGTTTGTTTTAACTTCTGAGAGGGCTAATGTATGTGAATTAGTCTTTATACAGTTAAAATGGGTAAACGAGCTTGTAGAGGGCTAAATATTTGAAATGGGCCAAATGTTCAAAATCAGTGAATGAGTCATTGAGGGCTAAATATTCAAAATTGGTGAACAAGCTATTGGGCCAAACTTTCAAAATTGGTAAACAGGTCATTGGGCTAAATGTTCAAAGGTAGTGAATGGGCCATTGGGTCCAATGTTTCAAACTAGTGAATGAGCCGTTAGGGCAAACGTTCAAAATTAGTGAATGGGCAGTTGAGGGATAAATGTTCGAAATTGGTGAATGAGCCAAACATTCAAAATTAGTGAACGGACCATTGGGCTGAACGTTTGAAGTTGGTGAACGGGCTTTTGGGCCAATCGTTCAAAGTTGGTGAATGGGTCATTGAGCCAATTGTTCAAAATATTGGTGAACGGGCCTTGGGTCCAAATATTCAAAATATATGATTATGGGTTGAATCTAATTAGGCTTACTACGATAAAGTTAAAATGAATTTGAAATGTTGGCTTAAATTAGGTCGAATCCAATGTTACATTTTGAATGGTCTTTACTGTGCACTTCTTAGTTAGCACCAGCATCATGCTACTAACTATTGGTTTGAGTCAAATTGAGTCTATCTCGGGTTACATCATATCTGATTGGAAGATACATCATATCTGAGACTCTAATGGGACCAGTGAGGAGGCTTGTTGAAAAAGAGGGTACTTTGGGAAGAAATTGCCTGCGCAGGGACCCTTCCTTTCAATCAAAAGAAGGGTCCCCCCATCTTCCATTCACTCATCTTAAAGAAAGCATATGGACCCGAATCTCAAAGTACCCCTAAAATTCACTAACCCAGGTTACCTCTTCTAGGGTTAGTTTGCCCCCTTTTGATTTTTCCCTCTCTCTCACTAGAAACCCCGCCTTTCGTCTTCTCCCGTCGGCAAGTAGTCCTGCCTCTCCATCTGGCGCTCCTCCTCCTAAAGTTTTCTTCCTCCGACCCCCGTTCTTCTAGCTTCGCCCATCCTCCTTGTCCAGGTGATGTCCTTCGTGCCCTTTCCGCATTTTCATAGCAAAAGATTCATTGTCTTTCCCATTGTAAACGAGTTAGTTTGGACCTTTTCACAATCTTCTCCAACTTTGTTATCTCTTTTCTTCCAATTTTTCACTGCATGCGGAAGTTAGTATTTATTCTAAATTTTATGTTGTAGAACTCACATTTCGTAGAATCTAAGTTTTTATTAAATTTCTTTGTATGAATGTTTATTAAACTTTTGTGTTAGCTTCTACAACTTTATTCCTGATTATGTTAGTTATTTGCCCTAATTTGAATTTCTAGAAATTATAATCACTATTGTGGCTAAGATATGAAGACTCTTAGACAACATGGAGAAGAGTATGAGGGTGAGAAGCTGATGACACGCAATGATTTACTTGGATGGCAGTCATCATAAGAAGAACAAGTTATGGCATCTCCTGAGTATGCCCCGAACGAAGTAAAGTTCGTAAGAATATATATGAAGTATCATGTGAAATCTATATTCAATGTTTCAATTGGGGTGAAATCTATATGGTAAACATGTGAAATGTTAACAAGAAGATGATGACACTGCAACATTTGTATCGACAGTGAAAGTTGAGAACATCGAGTATTCTACAATAAATGAGAAAACTGAAATGTTATATATTGTCCCAACAGTCAGTATGACTTTTTTTGGTGAAACTAAAGCATATGATTTTTATAATGAATATGTGAAAAGATTGGGATTTAGTATTAAGAAATATCACATGGAACATAGGAAAGATCGGAGTTTAAAATTTTGTAAGTTTATTTGTAGTAGTAAACAAGGGTTGAGACAAATGCATGAAACCCATAGTACCAAGAAACCACAACCTGAGATAAGAACCAACTGTATGGCTCGGGTTGAATTCAAAATTAACTTGAATAAGGTTTGGACCTTATCAAAGGTAGTGATTAATCATAATCATCTAATGACATCACCAAATAAGGGCCGCATGCTTAGATCGCACAGAAAGATTCTACCTTTTCAGCATGCTCTTATAGATCAAATGACAGAGTCTAGTATAAAAGCTCATCATGTTTATAATTATTTTCAGTTTGGGGCAAACAACAAAGAAGTTGGGTTTATAAGAGATGATAGCACAAACTATATTCAAAAATGAAGAAAAAAAAACATTGGATGGTAAAGAAATACGTGGTATACTTAAGTATATGAAGGAACGGCGATCAGCTGATCCTTCCTTTTTTTATGCTATTGAAGCTCACGAAACAGGAGAAATTGCTAATTTTTTTTTGGGTAAGTGGTAGATCTATTATAGATTATGCATATTCTGGTGATATAATATGTTTTGATACCACATTTCAGACAAATGAGTATGATATGTCATTTGCTCCTATTGTTGGCTTGAATCAACACAAGCAAATAATTATTTTTGGTGCTGCTTTATTATATGACAAGTCTGTCGATTCTTTTATTTGGTTATTTGAGACCTTCTTACAAGCAATGTTTGGGTAGCCTCCTGTCACCATATTCACAGATCAATCAGGTGTCATTTCAAAAGATATCCAAATTGTGATGCCAACCATAGTCCATTGACTTTGCCCATGGCATATATTTCAAAACGCAGCTACGCATAAGTGCTGTCATATGAGGGTCATACCTTAGCTTTTGTACATGCTGTCTTTTTGATATCTAATTATTTCAGATAGTGTACTTGCTTGAGGACAAGCAAGATTTTAAGTCTGTGATATTTTGATAGGTGTTATTTTTATAGGATTTAGAGTCATATTTATACCGTCATTATAGGCTTAAGTTCTATTTTATGTCACATTTTGATATCTTTTCTTGTAAAGTATGGAATCTTCACTCTTTTTCGTTTATTTGTGAAATCCAGGTCACTTTACCATATTTTTGTGAAGATTTTGATTATTTGATGTCATGAGAACATTCCTCATAGTGCTAGGAGGTCATAGGTCAAATTTGAGGCAAATCAGAGCTTTCTACAGAGAACACGGCCAGGCCATGTTTACCGTCACGGCCATGTTCATCTCGGCAGAACTCTGTAGCACTCTGCGAGCCAGACACGGCCTGGCCGTGCTTTCCATCACTGACGTGCTTACTTCATTGCAGACTGCTGAACTGAACACGGCCTGGCCGTGCTTATCATCACACCCGTGACAGCTTCCGCGCAGTTCGACCTTTCGACGGTTTTTCGCCCGATTTGAGTGATTCCGAAATCGGAATTTGCTGAAATTTGGAGGAAAACTTCCTAACTGCCTAAGGAAGAGATAAAGCCATAAAATAGGATTTTTGGAGCGGTTTTGGGGGTCTAACTTTTGAAGGAGGCGACAAGGGGGAAAAGAGGGTGATTTCTGCATTCTTGGGCTTGATTCGAATGATTTCTTTGGGGCTATCGAGAGAAGACCAAAGATCTATCATCTCCTACCCAAAATTTGTGATTTTCCTTCTTTTTGAATTCATTTTCTTGGGTTTTTATTGTTAAACGATGTATTTTCTAGAGTAAAACCCTAGTTCGGGACTCGGGCGTAGCCCGTTGAACAAATTCTCACATGTAAACATCTTTTATGAATCTCAGTGATACTTTTTAGTAAATTTACTTATTTAAATATGGTGTGCTTATTGCGTATTTATGTTTTGGCCAAACATCGATATGTGTGAAGTGTTACGAGAAGAGCCGAGAGGTGAATCGTAACACTCGACTGCCCATTTAAACTTGTGACTTGGATTACGAGAGTCGTTCAATGTCACTCGAGGATTCATGATCATCATAGAGCCCATAAGTTAATTTTGCTACGAGAGTAGGAAATTAGCTTAAGTAGGCACCGAATTACGCTTCGAGAGAAGGTAATCCGTACCATAGGATAGATCGCCTTAAGTTGTTTACTGTCGGATTGCGCTTCAAGAGAAGGAGATCCATTTTCTATTTCAATATGATTAAATGTTTTGCATATAAAGCATTCAACGTGGTAAAACCTGAAATTCTGAACACTTCTAAAACTGTAACTTTCCCTTATAGTCGTTGATTCTTCAATTCGATAATTTAGTCTTAGTGAAATTCTTTTATTCTGAGTTTGATCTATCTAGCTAACAATGATGCTAAAGGTCGGTACTTGACATCTGCTCCCTGTGGGAACGATCTTATTTACTACTTCGATAGAAACCGTGCACTTGCGGGACCTATCAGCTACCAGCCCCGCAAGCCAATTGATCTAGCACCACTACTGTCTCCTTTCAAACAAAATCAATTAGCTTTGTCGTTTGCGCAACACATTGTTAAGATTCACAATGATGTTAAGGATCATATCGCCAAAAACACTCTTAAATATGAACTTGCTACTAATGCACATCGACGGTCTATGTCTTTAAAAGAAGGTGATTTTGTTATTTTCAGGAACCGCAAGGAGAGACAGCAAGGAGCCAACCACAAATTACAAGCGAGGGGAATGGGACCATTTCGCATCCTGAAGAAGGTTAATGATAATGTCTATAGTTTGGACTTACCGCTAGCACTTGGGATCCATCCAACTATCAATGTGGAGGATTTGACACCGTTCAAGGAGCTGATAGCCATTGAAGCACTAACCACAGCAAAGCAAGCATGCAGGGTCCTCGAGGAGCAGCAGAGATTCACCAATCAGGGGATTCAGAAATATTACCTCATCAAATGGGATGACCATAAAGAAACATGGATACTAGAGGAAGAAGAGCGCCAATACTTACCGGATGAACTAGAGAGTTTCCAATTTAATTCTCCAGAGGAGAATTCTGCAACCCCCGGGAAAGCTGATGTAGAGACACAACCCCAAAGATCCAAGAGAAACCGGAAGCCTCCAATTAGATATGGGATGACCTCATGATAAACTTGTTTACATTTTGGTATTCTAGACTTGTTTATTTTCTGCATTAAGTTATGTTGTAAACATTATTTAAATTCAGCACTTGATGTTATTTTGTTGTACATAGGGACTAGCTTAGGATTTATTTTCTTAAGTCCTTGTTTTATTTTGTAGTGGATGTATTAGGATGCCTTAGCCTAGGGTGTATGCACTTGTAATGCACTTACAAGGTACATATACCCTTCAACCATAAAGGCAACCTCACATGAGATTATCAGCTCACATCCAAGCTCAATCAAGATCCAGCTGCAACATTTTCAGAGTCAACTCAAGCTCCATTTAGCAAAGGTGAGATATTACAGCTTCAACCTCAACAAGATCAGCATCTAATTCAGCTCGGCAAGGCCCACAAGCAAATTCAAGTCAACATGGCCCAAGCCACAGCTCAAATCAATAATCGCCCCAATTCAGCCAAAGCTAAATGTACATGTCAACAATAAGCAAACACTTACTATCAGCCAATAGCTGCAACATCACTTACAAGCATGTGCAGAGGAGAACAATCACAAGCCATTGCCAGCAGCTACCAATCACATTCAACCTCACACTCCAGCTAAGGGAATGCCAAACGTTGCCACCAAATGTTAACGTTGAAGGGTTAGGTTTAAAGACTTGTAATTGTCCACACTTGCATTTTTAGTCGATCATCTTTGAAAACGACTCTTGAAACTGTGATAGCGTGTGACCTTGCTTGTGTGTGCCAAGAGTTGAGCTTGCTCCTCTTCTTCTATCCTTACTTCCACCTTCTATTCGCTGAGTCTTGATCCTCTCATACTTCCCAGTTACTCCTTGAGTGCTGCTAACTGAAGACCGACATGAGGAGTACTTGGAAGTCTTAAGGCTTGGAGAGACTTGACAACAATCGGCTGGAGGAACTAGAACAGAACCTACGCAAGCTTTGACACCTGAGATCTTGTTACAAGATTTCAGAAGGGGTTTCAGCCCCCTTCCCACAAGGGAGCCTCAAGTGTCCTCTAACCAATACCAACTATTAACCTGAAAATTGCATGCTAGAATTTTATATCCATTTAGAAATCAGTACTTGTGATAAACTCCCCTTCATTGAAAGAGCTACATACCTAAGGACGATCTAGAAATTTCAGTATTACATTAGATAAACTCCCCCCACAGATTTGGGGGTGCTCCAGAACTTTGTAGCATGGCATTCACCATATCTAACAATGTTTTATTTTTTCTTTCAACTACTCCATTAGACTGAGGAGAGTAAAGGGCAGTCACCTGATGAACTATCCCATGTTCTTGACAGAACAAAGTAAATTCATTTGAGGTGTATTCCCTTCCTCTATCAGATCTAATAGTTTTAATCTTTTTATTAAGTTGATTTTCAACTTTTGCACTATAAATTTTAAATTTAGATAAAACTTCATCTTTAGTTTTTAATAGAAAAGTGTAGCAATATTTTGAAGCATTATCTATAAATGTTATAAAATATTTACTACCTCCCCTTGTGGGTTCTTTGTTTGAATCACAGACATATGAATGAATTAATTCTAACATATCAGTGTCTTTAACATGTATAGATTTAAAAGGTTTTCTAGATTGTTTAGCTTGTAAACATATTTGACAAGTTTCAAAAATTGAAACTTGTTTAGGTATTAAACCTAAATGTCTCATTCTTGAAATATATTTAAAATTTACATGTCCTAATCTTTCATGCCAATTATTATTATTTTCAACATTCATAACAGTGGAAGATTCAGACTCATTATTTTAAAGGAACAATATTTAATTTAAATAAACCATTTGAGGTAAAGCCTTTTCCAATAAAAGTTTCTCCTTTTAAAATTATAACTTTATTTGCATCAAGTACAATTTTGTAACTAGTTTGAACTAAACAGGATCCACTAACAAGGTTCCTACAGATCTCTGGAACATGAAGTACATTATTTAAAATAAGAGTTTTCCCTGAAGTAAACTTTAAGGTCACTTGCCCATGTCCAAAAGCTGTAGCTGTAGATCCATTCTCTATTGTCACACTTTCTCCACTTGAGTCCTGGTAAAAAGTGAACAACAACCGGTTAGAACATACATGTACATTTGCACCGGTATCTAACTACCAATCTGAATCTTGATAAGTTAGATTAACAGAGGGGAAACAGGAGACTAACCTCAGGAAAGATGTTGAGGCTAGTTGCTCCTCTACCATGTTAACTTAAGGTTTATGATGTTGGTATGTCTTCTTAGGTGACACCATTTCCTTCTTTCTGTAGAAGCAATCTGGGGCCAGATGATTTCCCCTTCCGCATACATAGTAGAATTTTCCTCTTTGTATTACCTTTTTATTTCCTTGATTTTGTTTTTTGTTAAAATTTTGATTGTTTTGTGGATTCTTGCCTTTATTTTGAAAATTTTTATGTTTGAAATTTTTAGATTTGAAGTTAGATGGTTTACTAAAGGATTCAGTTAAGTGAACTCTGTTCCTAGGTTGTTCAACTTTAGGTTCCCTAACTCTATATTGATGTTCAATTTTAATAATTTTAATTACATCTTCTAGAGTAGTTATGTTAATATTTTTGCTTAAGTCTTGACCAAACTTAGATCAAGAGGGAGGGAGTTTGTCTAAAAGAGAAGAAATCATGAAAGATTCCTCAAAAGAGGAATTTGGAGTTGAGTTACCAAAATTTAAAATTTATTTATTTGTTCAAAAATTGGTATATTATCAACCATTTTAAAATCATTAAAATCTGAAGCAGTGAATCTTTTTACTCCTTCATTAACCCTATAATATGTGTTAATTAAGGTTGTCCAGATTTCTTTAACAGTTTTTAATTTATTATATGTTTTAAAAGACAACTTAAAATTCTGAATTTACATATGTATTCAATTTTTTCAAATGAAGGTATTGAAGATTCAGATTTATCTGTTATGGAATCTGAGAAAGAAGAAGATTTTTGATTATTTGCTTCTTCATATAGATGCTCTATACGAATGGCACTAAAAAGTCTCCAGACAACCAACTATACTTCCATTTATATTTTCCATCTATTGAAATCAGTTCCATTGAATTTTTCTTATTTAAGTGAAAGAATTTCTTCACTAGACATCATGATTTTAATCAAGGAAATAATTAAATTTTTGAACTGCAGTTTGAATTAAAGTTTAATCAGAACAATGATTAAAGTTGTAGGAATATGGAAGAGAAGCGGTTTAAACTTAATATAATTTCACAAGATTTTGTGGGCGAGCGCGGGGTCGAATCTTCGCCTCTACAAATTTTTATTTAAACGCTATTCGCCAGACAGAACTATGGTAACTACTTAACAGCAGGATTAAATTAAGTAATACTCTATTAGCAGGGATTAAAATAATATGCGAGATTAACATACTAAAATAATTAAAATGAGCAAATATGATATGAGAAATATGCGAGATTAGTAGACTAAAATAACATATATGACAAGAGCTGATCTATCTCTTAACAAAAAGTTAAAAAGCAATTAACAGATCTATCTTTTAAGTATGTAGGATAAAAAATTGATTGCAGGATTACATTTAACGAATATTTGCCTAAAAAAAATTGTTGCACGAAATTCATATAATTATGTAAATCAACAAAAACATAAATTAAAAGAATCTAGAGGTGATTTATAGTCTGTCTTTAGGCAAATATTCGGTCCTTTGTGCGGGATGAAATTTGATTTTTTGCCAGAAGATTCAATCAGGAATCCGCTTTTGTCGGCGCGTCAGTGGAGCGGTTGTTGAAAAAATTCTTTTCGCGTTTTGAGAACAAAAAGAGAGATCTTTTGAGAGAGAAAATAGAGAGATTTTTTCTATTTTCTTCTCTCCCAAAGAGTTGCATTTTTTATCCTAAGAAGATCCACAACTTTGAGAGAAAACCATACCTATTTAGTTAGCCTTAATTAATGTCATAATTAATTGACATAACGGCTACTAATTAAAGCTATTTATTAACCTTAATTATAAATTAAATAGATAAATAAATTAAATAGATAAAATTAATAAATAGTAATTTTGAGGCCCAAAAATATATAAATAAATAAATAGATTTTTTGAGTTTTTTAGGTAAAACACCAACAAAAATTACCCAATTTAATCCAATATTCGATCCAACCCATTTATGATTGATTCAGGGACTCATTAGTTAAACAAGCTAGGTTTACATTTATATTTGTGGGCACTCAATACCCAATTTAAAAATAATAAAATAATTATTAGTTAATATAATTCTTATAATAATAATTTACAAAATTATATTTTATATACTAATTTAAAATTAAAAGTTTTTTATTATATCAAGTACCTGCGGTCCCCATTTAGATACTTGAGTGCCTGACTCAGATTAGATGAAATTCGATAGCAAGCAAAGAGTCGGAGTATTCTACTCATTGCCATCTACCTTTTGAGATGAGATACTGGTAATTCGATCCTTCAATTCTGTTTTTCCCTGTCTCTATTTCCTTATGGCTAGGGTTAGCTGATTAATTACACTAGACAATGTAGACGGCAACAAGTACTTTGGTAGTTGGATGGAACAGCTACCCAATTGATGTGCTAACCACTTTAATTTGGATATTTTGTTGGTTAATTAATGGCATTTTAGAGAGTATCATCACATTCTATTTCACTTAATCAATTTACTTACAGAATTAACTCAGTTGCATTATTGAGCTGATCATCATGTGGAGCAACATATCCATACAAAAATTAGGCCAATAGGGACAAGAGATCTTTGTCTCCTTGTGCCTGTAACATAATTCGCCACTAAGTTTGGGATACACGCCAAGCACTGGGACCCTTAATCAAGCTTGGTAAAAGTGAATACAAATTATAGGGAAGAAATGAGAGAAAAAAAAATTCAAACGAAACCCTAGCTACGTTGTTGATCAGGGATAAATAGCCAGCCTCAAGTTGCAACCTTTTCCTGTCGGCCACTTTAAAATCTAATCTCAAGGAGACTCCAGACTAAACAGTAGATCAATAGCCGGTGGCATTAATCTTTCTTAAAATCTTGGAGCACACTGCACGGAGACAGCACGAGGAACAACAAAAGGCCGAAGATGATAACTTTAACAAAGAACACTACTTTTAATTAGAAATGGCTTGTTGCCTGAGTGCATGAAAATTAGTACGGCTAATGAAGTCAGGAGACAACTGCACTATTGAGAATTGATGTCTACACACACCCATGCATGTTCTGCAGGAGTAGCAGCAACAGTTAATTGTATAATTCCCTCAAAAACAATCAAAAAAAAAATGATGAAGAAATCCTTTAATTATATTTATTTTATATATAAATCGTTAATTGTATAATACTGTCACCGGTACAAGAATTGAACGCATTACAGGGTGTTGGACCATTATATTTATTTTGCATATAAATCGTACCAAAGTTTTACATTTAATACAATAATATTCTAGAGTTCAGATGAAGTTTACAATGGTCCAATTGGTGCAGTGCTGTTGACTTTTCTTTAGGGGTTCATGATTTACTTCTGTCTCTTAGGCTCTACAACTAATTAATGCTTGTTTGAAGGACCACTAGAATGATTGAGCAAGTAATTAATTATCTGATTAGAATTAAGATTAATCAAATCTAAGATTGTCTTTTTGTACATATTTTTTTTTTTTTCTATTGTTCTAGCTATTGGTAATTTTTGTCTATTGAGCTAGCCAGTAAGTGTTTAGTGTAAGAAAAAAAAATTGTAGCCAAGGAAGAAATTGTTAAGTATTTATGTTTTAAAAAAATGTATCGAGTGTTTCGTGTATAGAGTTATCAATGGAAGGCCTAGCTGAAACGTTGAAAGGTACTAGTCATTGTTGTGAGAAAAACCTCAGCTCCTTGATTTGATAACCCTGACAGCTTTTTTCCGCTTTCAATCTTATCAACTACTTTTGAATGAGCTAGTAGGAAGGTCCTCCTGTGCGTATCACATGGATTTCACATCAATCATTCTTATTTCTTGTGCACAAAACTGTCTTATTGAATTGTAGAACCAAGTGTTCATCTTTCAGCCTCAAATTTCAATTTTGTTAATATTTTCTTCGCTATGATTAAGTTATAAGTTCAAGCATCAACATCATCCAAAAAGAGCTATGAAGGTTGAATGAGTAGCAGTAATACCAAATCACAAGAGAGAGTGTATTCAACTTAACCAATTAAAAAATATACATACTCAATTGATTGGACGGTAATCATACTAGTGCTGGTCCTAGCCTAAGAAGGTTGAAGTGAGAATTCCAATTTCCATAACAAGCTGAATGAGAACCAGATGAGGTAACAGCAGTACTGAATGCTGTCTCTGCGCAGAGATGCTAAAACATTGAGGGGCATGGTAATCAATGTTGCATGCTTGATCTGGCTTGTTTCCTTAAGCTTTGAGTTGTATCCACATGAATCTAAAAGATCATAAAAGTTTCTTCAGAAGAAAGCCTGGTGGATTCATCTGCCTTTTGGCTTCTGTAACAATGAATGCTTCTGCTACTGTAATTGCAACCTCTCTAAGCTTGTCAAGGCAAGCTCAGACTGAGGGCCGGCAGTTTGCCCTAGATACTATATATTAGTGTTATGAGCAGAGGGGTAGTTGGCTACTGGCTGCTGCTGCCTTCTTGAGCTCTTTGGACTCAACTGTGGGTACTGTCCATTCAATGGAAGCTTTTATTGACAGTGGACCGTCCTGATTCATAAAATGATGGTGAGTGACATCCATCTCAGTAGGAGGGGTCCCCAACTCCCAACCATCAACAAGAGGGAGGAGGAGGATCTTTCCAATGCGAAAGAATGGATTCTCTTGAGTTTTAATAACAAGCAAGGTTCTCCTGTTGGTGGTTGGACCTAAACTTTTTTCAAAGTTCCTACCTTGCCAACATAACAAGGTAGTAGTGTAATATTTCAATTCAACACTGAAATTAGGGTTAGTAGAGGGCTATTGTAATTTCTTAAAAAGGGAAGGCTGAATTGAATTCTTGAATTAAAGAAAGAAAGAAAGAAATCAATCATGTCATGACAACATAACCACAAATGAAACCCTCCTTTTTCTTTTTTTCTTTTTTTCCTACCTTATCTTTTTCCATATCTCCATCATCTTCTGTGCTTTTCTCCCCTAACCTAATTGAAAAGTTGAAAGCAACCAATCATGTCCCTGTCCTCTCAGAGACCCCCCTAACCAGTCTCTTGTTATATTAGTCCACAGCTCCTTGTTGCCCCCTGTGCAGAAAATGACCCACAGTAAACCCTAAAGAGAACAGGAGAGCAAGGCTCTATATGTCATTCAAGGGATTTGCTTGCTGCCACTCGCAGCCCCACTCCCCCATTTAATACCACTTGCCAGTTTGCATCTCCATTGTTACCCCTCACTGCAACTACTGCACTACCCATATGCCTACCTTTATACCTCTCCCTGTGCTCAAAGCATCATCATCATCTCAATGGGGGCGCTTGACATTGTGAGCAACGCATTTATTGCTCCATTGAATGATTTGGAGAGCTCAAAATCTCATCTTTCATCTACGCCTGTCCTATTGCTGCTGTGCTCTCTCTCTCTCTCTCTCTCTCTCTGGGTTGTGTAGCCAGAGCTGCTCCATTGGCCATTTGGCTTCTGCCTTTGTTGTACCTCCGTCGTTGATAGGAGTCTCTCTTCTGTTTCATCTTTGTTAGCTTCTTGTGCAGTCTCACTCGAATCATTTGTATATATGTTCTATCTTCGTTCGTGGATGGCTTTTGGATGGCTTTGCCAAAAATTGTTTCTATTTTATTTTGTGGGGGGGCTTGGTGGACTTGTTGATTCCTTTTGATTTGTTTAACGCTGTTCTGAGATTTTATCTTGCTTGACGCCACTTGAATTCCTCTGTTAATTAAGCAGATTTCTCAGCTTCTCATCTTCTCGCCTCGTTTACCAACTAAGGCAGTCTGCTATGTCTCTTTGTTGGGATCGTGAGTGGTTTTGGTCTGCCTGCCCGGTCATGGCCATGCTGGGATCTGAGGGGGAAGGCCAATGAGTTATGGCGTCAATTGGTGGGAAAAGTACAGGTTTTGACACATTCGCATAGAGAAAGTGTGGTTGGGTGTGAGAGGCGAGGGAGATAAAGGAAAGAAAGGGAAAGACAGATAAAAGGGGGGGATTTAGACATTGCTTAGTGGATTCCATAGCTGTAGAGCAGCTTGCTGGGGTCGCTTTCATGGACTGGGACTTGAAGATGCCTCCGTGGGATTTAGCCGAATTGGACCGCGCAACTGAGCAAAACCTCGGATCGGTGGTGGCTGGACCGAGCGGCGCCCCTGCCAAGCGGTGCCCTGTGAGCGGCGCCCGGGAGTGCTCCGTCGATCTGAAGCTTGGTGGAGTGGGCGACTCCGGGTCATGGTATAAGTGGAAAGAGCAACCTCCTAGGATTCAGTCATCGACATCGAAGAGGCAGCGAGGACCAGGCAATGCGAACATAAATGCTCCGTGCTCAGTTGACGGGTGCAAAGCAGACCTTAGCAAGTGCAGGGAGTACCATCGCCGGCATAAGGTTTGCGAGGCTCACTCCAAGACTCCGGTGGTTATGGTTGAGGGGCAGGAGCAACGGTTCTGTCAGCAGTGCAGCAGGTAATGGTTTTTCTTGCGTAGAACTGCCTGTTTGAGTCTTCTATGCAACATGATTGCGTTTAAATTGTTGGCCATTTCATGGGAAGTTCATAATAATTTCTTATTCCTCTATAGCCCATTGGTCTCTCCACCCTGATTATTCTTTCATTTTCTATGAAATAATCAAGAAAAAGGAATCTACTGTGGTTGCAATCATTTGTTATTCTTCCTCTGCTGCATGAATATTTTAAGCTTTTGCTTGTCATTGTGTTCAGTAATGCAATCAAGTGAATATCTGAATCGTATTGTTCACTCCCTTGGTGCACCTTTTTGTGTATTTCTTTAGTATTTTTTTTACCTGTTCTTGGATTTTTTTAAGAAAAGTTTTGTTGCACAAAACTAAGATACCACAAAAAAAAAAAAATGGCCGAGAAGCTTGTAAGCCTTGGCCATTAAAATTTTGTAATTATGTTTTGAATGATCAGGTTTTTGAAGACCTATTTCCTGCTAGTTTAGGAACAGATTTTTATGCCTAAGTTTTTGTGAATGAAATTTAGATGGCAAGTTGAGAATAGATGAAGAATGTATTTTCATCATTACAAGGTTATGTGATAGAGTAGGGGTGTTTCATATTTGTTACTAACAAGTATCGTTGAATTATTGATCTTTGCTTGATATACTTAACATATCAGGTTTCGTTACGTATATTATTCTTTTTGACAGGAAAAAAAATCAAGTTATTTACACAAAATTGGTGTGCTATATTTTTTGAGCAAGTTTTCTGCAATAGACATTCCCTTTGCATTAAATTAAGTTACATTATATAGGCGCAGAAATCTATTAAACGATAAGAATGTAAGCACAAGGAGAAGAAAATAACTACCAAGTTGCTGTGAACCTGGATGGTGTTTTGAGAACAAGGAGTGGTTTAGTGGTTTGATGGTGTGCACAATCCCTATAAACTTAAGGTGTTTGCTATAGATGGATCCTCGATTTTAAGACAGGATTACTAGATGCATAATTTGTTACAACAGGGACAAAGTTACTGCCAACATGAACGGAGTTGGTGGCACTGACTGTTCACAGATGAGAGAGGCTGTTGGCTACATGTTGAACTGTTGCCTCTCTATGCATGCAGAGAGGAGAGTGAGTAAAGGCAATGCTTTTTATAGTCTCTTCAGCAGCAATATG
Source organism: Costus lasius (assembly GCA_027563935.2). NCBI lineage: Eukaryota > Viridiplantae > Streptophyta > Magnoliopsida > Zingiberales > Costaceae > Costus > Costus lasius. The sequence continues at coordinate 16,548,808 of CM050452.1, read as the reverse complement.
AAGTGAAGTGTTGCCTTTATATTCATGTGTGAGAGAGAAAAGACATAGTTGTTTTCATTAGATATGTCAGTTTGAGTGAATGGATAACGTAATGCTTGTTTATGCATGTGAAAACTTCTATCTGCAAGTGGGGAGAAAAGTGTTTCGAGTCGTGAATGTACATGTGCAGGTCCCAGTGTTTGTGTACTAAGTTAGCTGTTGTAGAAAACAAATGCTGAAGAAGACAACATAGGAGATGAAGCTGTTGGAGTAAAACTCAATAAGAAAAGGAGAGACCAAAGGCTGAGAGAGCGCAACATAGTTGTCCATGGATTTTGCCTTAAGTTTGAAGCCAAATTCTGTTAATGTATAGGGCAAAAGGTAAGAAAGAGAAGAAAAATGAATAGAAAAGGGATGTTTTTTCTTACGTTTTGTAGCTAGCGCAGTCACTAATGGTGGTGGCTTAGGATTGCTATGGAAGAGCCTTGCTTTGATGCTAAGTTGAAAAACAAAGCAATTTAAATCACGTAGGCCTGCCTGATAATCTATTACATGATTGGGGGTACTTCTATATCACAATGCAGAGAAGGAAATAGTTAACAAGAAGTGGGAAACATGTAGGGAGTTAAAACATTTAGAGTCTGTTTCCTTAAGAGGAAAACTAGAGGGTAAGGAAATAAAAGTAAGTTTTCTGCTGTTTCCTTGGGTGGAAGGATAAATTTGAGTAGAAAAGTAGATGAAAAATTTTGTAACTTTTCCTCCAAAACTTTTCCGAATCGGACGAAAAAGTTAGAGAAAACACAACGTCACTTCGCCCGACTTTCGAAATTAATTTTTTATCTTCTTTTACTCTTTTACTTCTTTCCAAAGAAATAGGATATGAATTTTTTTTCCTTTGAGTTTTTTTTTTTTTCTTCCAGTTTTTCATTCCTTACAGTTTTCCTTCCCTCCAAGGAAACAGAGGGTTAGTAAAGTGGTAATAAAATGGCCAACATGGTGATAACTACATGATAACTATTAATTAAGAACGGAACAAGGTCCTTTCGCTTCAACTTCTGTGATCTTCAAAATCTTCACTTAAGCATTTCATGTCTTGCGTCATACTGAATTTGGTTCTTTGGTTGCCTATGTTGTATGGTTCTTTCTCATGTACATGGCTTTTTTTTTGCAATCAGATACCAAAGTACAAAAATCTGTATACTAGAACTTGCAGTTATTATTATTCGCAGATTCAACAAATCCCATCAGGCCTTTGTTTGAGTTGGATGACAAGGATCGTAAAAGCGATGTACCACGGACAATGTAAATAAGCATTCTAGGGAAACTTTCAGATTCTTAGAAGGATTGACCTAGATTGTCCTGGCCTTCAATTCATATCAGATGTACGGTAGTTGATTTCATCTCATATTCCAGCATAAAATATCCTAAATTTAATCCTTTTCCATCTCTTTTATTTCATTAACAGACAGATCCACTGATGTTTCTCCTTGGATATAGAAAAGGAATGTAGACATGAACTTTCGTAGAGTAAGTTTGCTGTGCTTGTATTCCATGTTGTTCACAACCTACAATGAAATTCAAGCTGCTTTATGCTCAGAATTGGAAGCTCTTCAGCCATTTTTAAGCTTGGAATTTTTTGCTTCCCCTGTTTGATGTGGATGACCTATCACTTTTCCGCTGCATATAGACATTTGCTGGTGCAATTTGATTCGATCAAGCTAATTAAGCTTGGAATTCTTTTCTTCACCTGTTGGACATGGATAACCTATCACTTTGCGGCTGCATATAGACATTTGCTGGTGTATTGTGGTTCGATCAAGCAAATCTATTATAAACCTTGTATGTTTTCATTGATGTATATCAAGTGTCAAAATCCTTTGTTTATTCAGAGTTTCCTTGTTTACTTTGTGAGATATGATGCTTTTCACCAAAAGGAAAATCAATTTTCTCAACCTAAGTTGTTTATGCAGATTTCATTTGCTTGGAGAATTTGATGAGGTTAAGAGAAGCTGCCGAAAGCGCTTAGATGGCCACAACAGGCGTCGAAGGAAGCCCCAACCAAATTCTGTCAATTCAGGTATAAATAACCTAGGTTATGGCATATTTCAATTGAGTTTTTCTTTTCTTTCAACGGACACAATAATTCCCAATTTTTTTCTTGTCATCTTCTTTCTACTTTCTACCGCCAATATCTTGACTTTTAACTAGTAGTCAACGAAGATAATTCAGTGATTAATTCTTCTCATATCCAGGAACCAGATACTTAGCATACTCTCAAGTCTTTCCAACTTCCACAATCGAGCCCAACTGGTCTAGCATTGTTAAAGCTGAAGACAACTCAGTATACACACAATGCACAGCTCCAGACCTGCCTTTCTTCCTCAACTCTTCGCACAATTTCGGCAAAGAGAGGAAGCAGTTCCCTTTCTTGCAAGCGAGTGAAGCCAACCTCAACAGCATAACCACACTCGGTTCTTTAGTAGGCCAATCACATCTTATGACAAGCACAAGCACTATATCTGTAGTTGGCAGTAGCAAGATGTTCTCCCCCGGGCTAACCCAAGTACGGCACTCCGATTGTGCTCTCTCTCTTCTGTCATCACCAGTGCAGGCTTCAGGCATCGACTTAGGCCATAGGTCAGCTGACAGGATCCCTATGGCCCAACCCTTTGTTTCAAGTTTGCAATACGACAATCTCACACATTACTCAGATTTGGCTTCCAAGAATGTCTCACCAACTGGGTATTCATGTTCGGTCAATGGCGACCAACACACCAGCACTGTCTTGGTTTCTGATGCTAATGTAGCTGATGTGCAGTGCCTGAACATATTTCATATTGGCGACGGCGGTGCTTCGGATGGGACCTCTCGAGCTCTCCCCTTCTCTTGGCAATGACTAGGCCATGCTCATCACTCTGAGCTGTCTCTTTGTCATTTGGCCCTTGGCATTCTTAATTAGATTCTTCCATGATCTCAATTCTCTTCAGCTTGAATCCTCATCACTGAGATAATAATCAAGTTATGGCTAGAACTAAGAATTTTTATTGTGTCTGCATCCCTTGGTAATGTTAACAATCATTCTCCAAGAAAAAATTCTTGTTTGAGCTAAGGATAGTGAATGCTCACCCCTGGAATGTTGGCTTTTGCAGCAGCTTATAAATTTGGAATCCTGAGATTAATATGAAGGCGATTGACCTGGTTTGATTACAGAATATGCATTTACATACTGCTGATTGCTGACCGACATCTTCCTAGGTTTCTTTGACCTTGCTTTTGGTTCATATTACTTTCATCGTGGTGATTAAAATGCTGGAAATTGAACTTAAAAGTGATTTCCTCAATTGAAGTACACACACTTGACAATGTGTATGTATAACAGTTTAAATTTTGCCTTCATTTGGGGTGAGCATCAAATGATGGTTCATGCTTTGACCTGTTGGAAATGCATGACCTATCACACAATGCTAAACTTTGGCTTTGTTTTTGGTAAATTAATTACTTTAATCAAAGTATCTTGATCTTCTATGGTTTTTTGAGGATATTTTCTACTAATTAGTAAATTGCATCAATTTTTTTGTTAGGGTTTATAATATCGTTCTTTATTTCAGTCCCACATGAAACTAAAAAAAAAAAAAATCTTTGTTGGATATGACTTGCATATAGTGGTGGATAAAGAGCTAGTGAGGATTTGTGAGGTACATAAAACTTTTTTTTTTCAATTAATTAAACCCAATTAAATTAAAATGAGCCTTATTTGAATCATATTTATGCAAGTTTTTAATTATCATTTATAAGTTAATATCTCATTTAATATCATAGGATTGAAAGAACAGGGATCGGTCCAAATTGGACATATTCATAATGACAACTCAATGGATAAGTAGATTTTAAAAGGAAGTTCAACAATCGAAGGATTATATATTTGTCTCCCTAGAAAATTCCACGAATAATTGTTATTTGTCTCCCTAGGAAATACTTTTTGATTATTATTATTTTTTTTATTCAACCACTATTTATTTTATCTTATTCTTTTCTATAAGATAAAATAAATAGTGGTTGAATTAAAAAAATAATAATAATGCTTATTTATCTTATTCTTTTCTGAATTAAAAAAAAAATTCTTTTCTGAATTAAAAAAAACAAATTAATGCTTAAAATGTACAACTTCCAATGTCCCTCTCGGAGGAAGGAGAGGTGGTGTTTCCCCAAAGCCTGTCGCTTCGATCATTTAATTAATTCAAATTCTACCCACTTCTTCATTTCAATCAACCTTGTCCTCCCCTTGCCTCTCATTCCTTGCCACCGCTTCCCCTCCTCCGTCTCGTCGTCGTTAGGGTTTCGTTGGCCCCTCCTCCGTCTCTCTCTTCTACGGATCCCAGGATGCCCGGCGACGACCAGCCGTCGTGTCTCTTGTACGAGCTCTGCGCCCTTCTACTGGGCGTCATCCGCACACCCCACATCGCCTTCCTGCCTGCCGACGCGCCGTTACAGCCGCTGCCGCCCGCGGCGGCCAGGTCCCATGCCACAGCGCGGCGGCAAGCTCGGCCCCAGATTTCGCCAGCGCGGTTCGCCTCGCTTCTCCTCGGGGCGTCGTTGGCGCTCATGCTCTGTGGGTCTGTTACTTTCGTGATCGGGTTCATGCTGATGCCCTGGGTTATCGGCATCGTGATTCTTCTCTACTTGGTCGGGATCGTCTCGAATCTGTCCGGGTTGTGGAGGGCGATCCTTTGCCCCAATACTGGTTCCCCGAGCCCTAAGGAGATGCCAGGTAGATATCTCAGATCGATTTTTAGTTTTTTTTTTCCCTTATTTTACATCTTTTGACGGAGTATTCTTAATCTCCGTTTGCGTATGTTTTAGTTGTTGCATGTGTCCCAATTGGGAAATTTTTTCTCTATGAAATTTATCTTCCTTAAAATGAAAAAAAGAAACCCTTATTTTGTTTGATCTGCTAGATAATTCTACTTCCTTTTACACGGAATTTCACATCCGCGTATTCTGATATTGAAATATGATTTAGCAATTGATATTTTTTTTCCTGAAATCATCTACCTTTTTAATCAATAATAAATATCCGTTTCTTTTTGTTCAAAAACATCTTTATGAGCGGTAGATATTGAATGTCGATTGATTTTCTGTTATTAATTATTGCTGCTAGAGCTCTGCATGAATCAACGTTACCGACCATGACTTTTCTGCTTTTGCACGATGCTTATGGCGTCGAGTGCAATGAATTTCTTTTCATGAATCTTCCATGTTTTATGTACTAGTTATGGTATCATTGATGATGACGTATGAGTTTGTTGTCTTCGCAAGTCAGTTGGCCGTCACAAGTAGGGAGATTTTTCGCAATCATCAAGCCTCCATCGAGTATATATCAGTAGACACGATTCATCTATGTCTCATTTTTCAGTCCTTATGTTTCATAGTTCAATACCGATATGCCAGACTTGTTTTCTTCCAATTCCAACTAGTTGTGCTCTTGTCATTAATGAACATGCACATGCTTGTCCGACTATAACTGGTCATATTTCATAATCGGACCCAGTATATTACTTTCACTTATATGCGATTGATGAATAAAGGCGGTTTTGAACCATGTGGCAAATTTACGGTGCAATAATGAAGTTTCCCTGAGCTTCTAATTTCTTATTATTTAACGAAATATTGAGAGTTGGTCGAAAACCATTTCACCTCTTCTTGAAGGTAGCTTCTTATAGTTTCCTCATTTTACTAAAAGAAAATTCATCTCCAAATTTGGGACGATAAGATCTGTATTCATGCTTGATGATGTGTTGTGATAATCAGTTTTCACATTTTAAATAATCATATGTAGAAAATTTATTATTACGCTTGGCTGCCCTCTTCTGTTTAAATAAATATAAGGAAATATTTTAATTTGCACATTTTTAGATTTCTGCCCTATGGATATCCATATTACACCTAACCATTTGCATGTTCGTGTAGCATCAGCTCTTCCCCACCATTTAGAGCCTGGCATAAATTACCTCTAGAATTCTTACTTTACCGAATAACGATCTTAAATATGTATTCTTTTGATAGTTCTGTTTTTGCTGTGTGGACTTGGAACAAAACTTTTATATGATCTCTTTTCTACAACATAAGATAGGAAGGGAAAAAGAATCAATTAAACAAAATTCCTATCATTTAGAAATAAAATTAAAATTATGAAAAACTAAGATCAATATTCATAAATAATTATCTTATTTTTATTTTTAGTTCTATTTTGTAAAAAAAATTGTTTCTGTGATTTTTTTTTCTTCATGGAATTTGGCCTTGGAATAAGGGGAAATCGTTTGGTTGTCTGTAGGAGAAATGTTGACGATCCTTTGCTTCATATTATTTGTGGTTTGGTCAGCTCAGTTATGCTGTCGTGCATTTATTTCTGTTGATAAAAGTGCAATCTAGAGTTTCTGATTTCTAGTATGAGGAATTTTTTCTACAAATCTAGAAGTGACTGTTTGGAGGACAGAAAGCATGTTTATTAATTGTTGTCCTCATTGTTTTTTACAGAGTCACTATTTTCTAAACCTCCAATAATTTAATGCGGAGCCGATCAATAGAGTAGCTACCTGACGCTGGTGGGAGGCGAAAACGATCTACTTGAGCTGTGAAAGAAATGTACCATACGGTGATCAACTTGATTCTTCTAATCAATCTCCTCGTTGCTCTTATTTGTTTTTTTTTTTCATAGTTCTATGTTAATAAATGCATTAGTTGATCTTTTGGCTTCCTTCAAGGAACTATTGTTATTGTATATTTGTGTAAAATTACAAAACTCTTGATATTTACGTGTAATAATTGTATTATCCCGGGCATTGGTTTTTGGAGATTGGCAACTTTAAATGCAGCCATTAATATGAAGGTATGGTGATTGCCAAATAAATGGATTTAGTTGGGTAGTTGGGTTCACCACGTTGGGCTGGTCCTTGGGTGAACATGGAATCTTAATTTTACTTTATGCGGTCTACCTCTTCGTATGAGACTATGGGTGTTGCTGATTGAAGAAATGATGCATGAGAAAGTATTTTTAGATAAAAAGTTGTTGGGTGGATTACTATCTTGTGCTATTGGATAAAAACACTAGATTTTTTTTTTTTTTTTTTGAAACGATAAAAACACTAGATTACAAGGTGGAGAAAACACTGCAAAATGCTATTAAGTAGAGTATTGTCCATCATTAAAGAGATATATGATTTTTGATAGAAAAAATTTAACATGATAACTATAGGACAACCCAACATGGCTCAATACGAGAGTTTAGGTTTGTAATTGGATGCATTGTGAATTAAAAATTAATTAAGTAATTTAAATCATTAAATATCTTAATAAGTTATTACTTACGTTAATATTTCTATCGTCGATGGATCAACATCCACATAATTAATGAAACATGAACAATTGGTGAATCAACGAAATGATGTAAAAGTAACTCCTCCAAAGCCAACATTTTATTTCTATCAATATTGACAGAGCGACGGTTTCTCCATATCCTAAACCTCTAATTGTTAGATTAAACCTAAATGTCCGTTAGTCTTATTTATTTGGAGTTTTAAAAATTATAATTAAAATTTAAAATTTTTTTATTATAAAAATTAGATATTAATATAATATAAAAATCCAATAATATATTTTTAAATGTAAAGTTATATATTAATAAATTAATAATAAAAATTTTAAGTTTATATTTTTAAATAATTAATTTATATTTTAAAATATTAATTAAATATATATCAATATCGGTTAATATGTATAATTTCTCACTTAGATCCTTTGGCGGCCCGCACACATTTGAGATGCTTCCCAAATCTGCTTCTCCCAACAAATATGTTTACTCTAGCAAAGCTAAAAAAACTTTTCTCCTCCTTACCTGCTTCTCTCGCAGCTATTATGGTTTTGGTTGGAGCTGCCGCGCGCCTACTCTTACGAGAGTGGCTAAACAATATTAATATCTTTGTTGGGAGCGGATTCGTTGGGCCCAACAGTAAAAATCAGTGGCCGAGGCAAGACCAAAGGTATATAAGGGTAATTGATATACGTGGGTAGTATTAAAAAGATTAGACTTTATCCCGTGAGATAAAAAAGATTAGACTTTATCCAGTGAGAGCGAATTAAAATTTATATATATATAATATTGTAAACATGTTTAAGCATTTAATGAATTTGAAAACTTGAGTAATGGCATTTGCCCACACTCCTTCCCATGTGGTAGGGGTGTTCCAAAATATCAAAAAATTGTAGTTAATCAATTGAACCACACCGAACGGGCAGTTAACCGAATGGATCTGTTCAGTTCACAATCACTTTTTAGTTTATAGTTTTATGGTTCGAAAAAAAAATTTTCATCGGTTAACCGAATCGATCAATATATATGTATATGTAACCCAAAAGTAAAAAATAATTGTTCATCTAGTGCAATGGTTATATCTTGTTATACAACTTAACAAGTTTTGGGATCGAAACCTATAGATTACATGACTGGTTAACTGAATGGTTTGGGAATAGTTCAAGATTTTTTCGGTTAACTGATTAATCGAGGTCAACGATTCGGTTAACGAGTAACGCCTGCTCAGTCCTCAACCTCTCACTGTCGATGCCGGAAGTCGCTGGAGATGGTGAAGGAGAACTTTGAACAAGGGAAGCTTTGCCGCCGGAGAACTTGGAACAGGTGAAGGAGAACTCAGACGATCACGTCGGAGAAGATAACACTGGCAAGGTAAGGGAAATTTCACTTGCTTCTCTCTCAAACAAGTTACAAAAACCCTCCATCTCTCCTCACGGCGACGACGCGCGACGACTCTCGCTCGTCGTCAACCCCTCTGGCACCAGAACCATTCACAAGGTTCTTGTCGCCCCTTCCACTCTCCGAGCTCGCTGCCGAAGAGGACATTCGCCACTACAAACGCTGATGAGGAGGAAGTAGTTTCGCACGCTACTAGTTCGCCGGAAAGTCCGCCTAACGCTCGTTGCCAGGGGAATGAGCCGTCTCCACTCCACTTTCAAACCCAGCTCTTGCTGCCCTTGGATGATCGTCCGCCCGGCATTTTAAGGGGGAGGGGACGCTTCCTCCGATGGAAAGGATCACCGCTAGCTCGCGCTCGCCCAAATCTTTCCATCCTAGCATTCGTTTCGTCCGCCATTGTTGATGCTCGTGAATCATGCCTCCACGCGTGATTCTGCCCGCTCGACTCGCTTCGCATCCTCCCGCTGTCTTCGTCGGAGAGGAGGTCGCTGATAGAGCCGTCGACCTCGCCAAGGATAGCATCGCCGAAGTTGTCGTCAATTGCTCGGAGGAGGGAGCTAAAGACGTGCGTCTCATCTGCCTCCACCTACGCATCGTCTATTCAACAAAGCCTGCGTGAAGCAGGTTGATTTGGCCTTCAGCGACAATGGCTTCATCCGCTCCATTAGCAACGGATTGGGCCACCACCCAATCCCTTTTCCCCCTTTGGCCCAATCCAAAAAATCTGGACATCACATTTATCCCCCGCCAAATCTAGACATCGCTCTCGACATCCTCCAAGGGATCCGCAGTCGACACTGGCATCGTAGCCACCGTCGCGATGTCTGCCACCTCGCTTTGCCGTCCACCAACGATAGATCTTCGAGACGAAGTGGTAACGAATTCTCGTGCACTCCCGCAGGATCCGTCGTTGCCCTCCACCGTCGCGATGTCTGCCACCTCTCCTGCACTCCCGCAGGATCCGTCGTTGCCCTCACCTCCACCAGACTGCGGTTGGCTAATTCTCGTGCCATGATTGCCGAGATCCGCTCCCAATTCGGACAGCCGTGCATTCAGTGTGGCCTGTTGCATAGGAAATAAGCTAGCTTCCTTGACTTGTCCGGCCCTCTCTCTACAGGTCGGTTAGCCTTCTCTTGAGCTGATTGGCCTCCACCTCATCAGAGAGGGGCTCTACCCCTATCTGGTACTCTCGTCCTCGTCAGAGAGCCTCGCTTCGGGGGCGACCTCGAATCTCTCGCTAGAGTCGGCCCCAAAGTCCTTGTGTTCACCAAACTCTCAGCCACCTCCGTGGTCTGTCTCCAGTCTGGTGAAGAATGTCACTGGACCTCCGCCTCAACTTGGATTTGTTGTTGTGCCTCTACTAGCTCCGCTACTTGCTCTTGTAGTGTTGCCATCCCCGCCAAAGCTTGTTGGAGTGCCAAGATTTGCAACCGTTACTGCTCAACCAGCTGTTGTAGAATCTCCAGTCGGGGAACAAAAATGTCTTCACCATCTCCAGTCAGGCCGAGCATTTTATTGACTCGCGCCAACTGATCTCCTTGCATCACCATGCTCGCCGGAAAATTAGGCTCTGATACGCTATCACACCCAGCCTGTTTGGCCTGTCCACGTCACCCAATTTCCCCTCGCACTGTGTGCCGAATTTGAAATCGGGATTTGATTGAGCGAAATGTAGCTGTACATTCGAATTTTGACCGCATTGACTGCGGCCTTGATTCGAACGCCGACCAAACGTCTGCCTCCTGCACACGTGACAAGCCGAACACCGCCCGCGTCCGGAACGCTTGCCGACGGTGCTCAGCGCCAGAGGGGAAAGGGGAGACAAGAGTATAAGCGTGCGACAAAACCGAGTGACGCCTGCTCAGTCCTCAGCCTCTCACTGTCGATGCCGGAAGTAGTCGAAGATGGTGAAGGAGAACTCGGAATAGGGGAAGCTTCATCGGCGAAAAACCCAGAGGATCACGTCGGAGAAGATAACTGATGCCTTGTATTTTGATAGTATTTTCTGATATTATTTTATCTCAAAACAAGGCATATTCTAGTGCTTTTATGTAATTTTCAGACTTATTTACTCGATTGCTTTAGAACTTTCACTTTTTCTTATTTTTGTGAAACTTTAGATAAAATCACCCAATTTTGAAGTCCTTTGAAGATTCTAAGGTTATGGGGTGATTCCCTACGTGAAGACGAAGCTGCACGTCAAATTTGGGCTCAATCGGAGTTATTTTGAAAAATACGACCAGGTGAACCTGGTGAACCTAGCGGGATTCACCCGTGATTCTTTCGAAAGGATCCTTAGCAGATGTCTATATGATGCTTCACTACCTGGTGAACCGAGCGGGGTTCACCAGTGATTCTCTCTCGATGGAACTGTACAGAAGACTTCATCACTTGGTGAACCTAGCAGGGTTCACCCATGATTTCAGCTGGGGCGTCCGACATTTACTCGGATTTCATTCGATTTTGAGCCCTAGAGATGTCCAAATTAGGCAAGTGAGTATGTTTTGGAAAGCTTATTCAGAGGCGAATTCAAGGAATATAAAAGACCTCTCCGAAACTTCCTAATCATCGAGAAATCGGCACACGAGCGGGCTATTTTGATTGGAAACGACGATAATATTGTTCGAAGGCGATTTTCGAGGGATTGAACCATCAGAGCTTGTCGATTCTTGAAGATTACATTTGGTTCATCATCTCCTTCCCCTCAGAAACGATTGATTGTAGTTTTCCTAATATTATAGAGAGATTTGTGTGTGATTTCATGAATACGATAGCGTAAAACCTATTTCAGGGCTTGGTTGAAGCCTACTGACAATTTCTAATCGCAAACTTTGATTTAAATCTGTTATTTAATTATTCATATGAGCATATTTTACTTTGTTGCACTTATTTTGTGATTTTGCTTTCGCCACGTATTATCATATTTTGGTCGACGCGATTCATACCGAGAGGAGAGTCGTGTTGGTGGATTCTCTTAGTAAGACTTGTAAATCCATGACACGAGAGTGCTTAGGTTTCACTCGAGGATGTCATAACTTTCCATCGAGCGCATAGGGTTTGCCTAGAACGATCCACCGTGAGAGTAGGAGACCGTTTTAAGTGAACACCGGGGTGTACCACCGAGAGGGGGCGGGCGCCTTGTACCTTAGGGTGAGTTCCTTTTGCAAAATTGTGAATTCTTATAATAGATCTTCTCTTACGCAATTAAAATTGTCAACGTGATGGATGCTAAAGCCCTGATCTTTCTCATATATACTCTCTCCCCGTAGTTGCCTAGATTTCTTGCTCTTAGATAATCGGCATCAAAACATTGCTTCGAATTGCTTAGCTATTAAAACTTAGACTTTCTGGTACTTAACCTTGTTCCATGTGGGTTCGACAACCTTTTGTATTACTCCGACATAACTGTGCACTTGTAGGACGTGTCAAGTTTTTGGCGCCGTTGCCACGGAACAACGGTTAATATTCATATATTTTTAAGGATTGGTAGACTAAACTTTAGTTAGTTTTTCTTACTTTATTACTACTTTTCTTTACTTTCTACTTGTCATCTGCCTTAGAACTTCAAAATTATGTCTGACACCTTTTTATGCAAAGAAGTTCCAGGGCAGGAGAATTCTTTGAAATAGATTTTAAGATAGAGCAAACATTCAGAAGAAGGAGAAAGCTTAAACAACTTCAGCAAAAGAAAGACATAAACCAATAAGAAGACAAGAACCAGATTGAGCACATTCCATTAGACATGAATAATGATCAAGCACCCCAACCTGTGGGGAACAACAACAATAACAGGACACTAAGAGACTATGCTGCTCCCTATGCTCATGTATTGCAATCAGGAATTGTCAGGCCTACTGTATAGGCCAATAATTTTGAGATTAAGCCTGCTTTATTATATATGGTTCAACAAAATCAATTTGATGGTTCTCCTCTTGAGGACCCTAACATACACCTTGCTATATTTTTAGAGTACTGTGATACATTGAAAATTAACGGTGTTTCTACTGATGCTATCAGGTTACGTCTGTTTCCCATCTCTTTGAGGGACAGAGCGAGAGCATGGCTTCACACGATACCTTCAGATTCAATAAAGACATGGGCGGAACTATCACAAGCATTTCTTTCAAAGTACTTCCCTCCATCCAAGACCATTCAACTGAGAAATCATATAACTAGCAATCCTGAACACATAAATGTTGTTGGAAATTTCAACTCCATCAATAATCCATATTTCAACACTTACAATCCAGGATGGCGCAACCACCCAAACTTCTTATACAGAACTACACAACCAGTGCAACCAGGGCAAACACCGCCACAAGCTCAACCTCCGCAAGGAACTTTTAGATAGCCTCCACAAGGAAATTATAGACAACCACTAGGATTTCAAGCTAGAAATTTTAATCCACAACCAAAGCCAAATATGGATGCTGAGCTGAGTAAGCAGATTGAATGTTTGACTGATATGATGAAGCTAATGATGACAATGATGGATTCCTTGGAAACTCACAACAAGATGTTGGAGAATCAGCTAGCCCAACAAGCTAGCTCATCCTCCAAGGCACCAGGGACACTACCATCACAACTCAAAGTCAATCCAAGAGAACACTGCAATGCAATCTCCACCAGAAATGGCAAATAACTAGAAGATCCAAAGATGCCAACTGATGACAGAGGAGAAGATGCAACACCTGACACCAGAGAGTTGAACCAAGGAACAACCCCTGTGACACAAGAACAGACTGAGGAGGAGCGGCCCTATGTCGAGCCGCCTGCTTACAAACCTCCGATTCCCTTTCCACAGAGGCTTGTTAAAGCCAAACTAGACAAGCAATTCGGTAAGTTATTAGAAGTTTTGAAGAAGCTTTATATTAACATACCTTTTGTTAATGCCCTTTCGCAGATGCCGACCTACGCCAAATTCCTAAAGGACATCCTATCTAACAAGAGGAAGCTCGAAAATCAAGGAACAGTTGCACTTACTGAGGAGTGCAACACAATCATACAGAACAAGCTTCCCCAGAAACTCAAAGACCCAAGTAGTTTTTTCATACCATGCCAGATTGGAGATATGACTTTTCAGAGAGCCATATGTGATTTAGGAACGAGTGTCAGCCTTATGCCTTTGTCACTATATAAAAGGCTGGGTTTGGGTGATTTGAAACTCACTAACATCTCTTTACAGCTTGCAGACAGATCAGTTCGTCATCTTGTTGATATCTTAGAGGACGTTCCTATTAAAATTGGAAATTATTTTGTTCCTGTTGATTTTGTTGTGTTGGAAATTGATGAGGATGACAAACTCCCTATCATTTTAGGGAGACATTTTCTTGCTATCGCTGGCGCTATCATTGATGTCAAAAATGGGAAACTATCTTTGAACATCGGTGACAATGTTATACAATTTGATTTGTCTAACTCTTTGAAAAAACCTTCTTTTGCAGGTACATGCTGTAGTGTAAATATTATTGAGAGAACCATATAGCAAATTGAACCCTACAGGAAGGAGATAGATCAGTTGGAACTAGCCCTGACTAACACTGAAGATACAGACATTGACGGCAAGGCTGAGAAGTATGTTTACTAGATGCTGACCCGAGCATGCACGCCAAGACAGAAGGAAATCAGGAAGAAGAAGGGCAGAAGAATCTTGAGTTTAAAAGCTTACCCAGCACATTGAGATACGAATTTCTAGGTGACAACTCCACATACCCGATAATAGTTAGTGCAGAATTAGACAAAGCGCAAACAGAGCTACTCCTTAGAGAACTCCATCTGCACAGGAAGGTAATTGGCTATTCACTTGATGACATTAAAGGGATTAACCCCTCTATTTGCATGCACAGGATTTTATTGGAAGAAAATAGCAAATCTTCTGTGGAATTTCAATGCCGACTTAATCCACACTTGAAAGATGTTGTGAAGAAGGAGGTGCTCAAACTTTTGGATGCATGAGTCATATATCCAATATCATATAGTTCTTAGGTGAGCTCGGTGCATGTTGTACCCAAAAAGGGAGGTGTTACTATAGTTAAGAATGAAGCAGGTGAATTGATCCCCACACGCACAGTTACTGGATGGAGGATGTGTATCAGTTATAGGAAGTTGAATTCTGCTACAAGAAAAGATCACTTTCCTCTACTATTCATTGATCAGATGTTAGATAGATTGGCTCATAATTCTTATTTCTATTTTTTGGATGGATTTTCAGGTTTCTTTCAAATTCATATCTATCCTGATGATCAGGAGAAAATGACTTTTACTTGTCCCTATGGAACTTATGCGTACAGGTGGATGCCCTTCGGACTTTGCAACGCCCCTGCAACTTTTCAACGGGCAATGATGGCAATATTTGCAGACTATAATGAGGACTTTATGGATATATTCATGGACGACTTCTCTGTGTATGGCTCTTCTTTCAACCATTGTTTGTCTAACCTATCTAAAGTTTTGCAGAGATGTGAAGAGGTGAATCTGGTGTTGAACTGAGAGAAGTGCCACTTCATGGTCCGGGAAGGCATGGTTCTTAGACACTTGGTCTCTGAGCGTGGAATCGAGGTGAACAGAGAAAAGGTTGAAATAATTAAAAATCTGAAGCCGCCCACAACAGTAAAAGGAATTAGAAGTTTTTTGGGACACGCTGGTTTTTACAGAAGATTTATCAAAGATTTTTTCCAAAATTGCTCGTCCTTTAACTAACCTTGTGGCTAATGATTCTATCTTTTATTTTAATAGGGAATATGAAGAAGCTTTCATAAAACTCAAAGATGCTTTGATTTCTGCACCTGTGATCCAACCTCCAGATTGGTCACTACCTTTTGAATTAATGTGTGATGCTAGTGACCAAGCCGTGGGGGTGGTTTTAGGACAAAGGAAAGACAAAAAGCTACATGTCATATATTATGCTAGTAGAACACTTGATGATGCACAGATGAACTATGCTACCACAGAAAAAGAATTACTTGCAATTGTTTTTGCTTTCAATAAGTTTCGTTCATACTTGGTTAATTCAAAAGTAATTATTTTTATTGATCATGCAGCTATCAAATACTTGATTAACAAGAAAGATACCAAGCCAAGACTTATTCAATGGATTCTTCTTTTACAAGAGTTTGATGTAGAGATCAGAGATAAGAAGGGGAGTGAAAACTTGGTGGATGACCATCTTTCTAGGCTTGAACGAGATGCTGAAAAGAAAACTGATGATGAGTTGGAGATCAATGATGTATTTCCTGAAGAACATTTATATACTTTACTGGAACAACAAGTCCCATGGTATGCAGATTATGTGAATTATATTTTGTCTAACATTCTTCCTCCTGATCTTACTTTTAAGAAGAAAAAGAGGTTTTTGCATGATGTAAAGTTTTATTACTGGGACGAACCATATCTGTATCGGTGATGCGCAGATGAGTTGTACAGACGATGCATGCCAGAGGTGGAGATACATGATGTGTTGACCCATTGTCATTCTTCACCTTATGGAGGACACGCCGGGGGAGCTAAAATAGCCTTTAAAGTTCTACGGTCAGGTTTATATTGGCCCTCTATATTTCATGATGCTAAACACTTTGCTTTAACTTGTGACAGTTGCCAACGGACTGGGAATCTCTCAAAAAGGGATGAGCTACCTCTAACTGATATAATGAAAGTGGAAATTTTTGACATATGGGGGATTGATTTCATGGGACCCTTCCCGTCCTCATGTGGTAAACGGTATATTCTCGTTACTGTTGACTACGTGTCGAAGTGGGTCAAAGCATCCACAGAGGCTACCAATGACTTTAGGGTCGTCATGAAGCTTATGAAGCGAACTATTTTCTCCCGATTTGGAGTTCCACATGTTTTGATCAGTGATGGAGGTCCCCACTTCATTGAACAAAAGTTTGGAATGCTCTTGAAGAAGTATGGTGTAAAGCACAAGATTGCCACGCCCTATCATCCTCAGACTAGTGGTCAGGTAGAGGTTTCTAATAGAGAAATCAAACAAATACTTGAGAAAACTGTATCGCGATCACGGAAGGATTGGGTGTTAAAACTACATGATGCTTTATGGGCCTACAGAACCGCATTCAAGACACCCCTCAGTATGTCTCTTTTCCAACTTATAAAATCCTACCACTTACCTGTTGAACTTGAGCACATGGCGTTTTGGGCTGTCAAGCAAATCAATTATTACTTCAAAAGCGCCGGGGAGAGGCGAAAGTTGCAACTTGACGAATTGGATGAGATGCGCCTCTTTACATATCAAAACGCTAAGATATACAAAGCACGAACCAAATATTGGCATGATAAGCGTATTGTGAAGAAAGAGTTTCATGTGGGGGACAAAGTGCTACTCTTTAATTCAAGACTCCGATTATTTCCAGGAAAGCTTCGAACAAGGTGGTCCAGCCCCTTTCTGGTATAACACGTGCAACTTTATGGCGCGATCACTATCTGGACAAAACGCACGGGAAGCTTCATTGTCAACGGGCATCGCCTTAAGTACTACTTTGAAGAAGAGCGGGTCGAGAAAGGGGAAGTTCTTGCCCTTTCAGACCTCGTGGACGTGGTGACTGGATAACTCTTTTGGTCGAGCTATTGACCTTAAACTAGCGCTCTTGGGAGGCAACCCAAGTTCCTACTTATTTAATTTTTGATGCATTACTTTTTGTTGCTATTAGATATATTTCTTTGTTTATTAGTTTTGTTTAACTTTTCGGTAGTAATATGGGGATTTTTGCTGATTATGCGTCTTTTTGTGTCGTAGGAACCTATTTGGAGGACAAGGCTTTCGAGACAGAATTTTTAAGTATATCAGCGGACTTCACGGGGATTCACCCGTGAAGTCTACTGTGTATATCAAAAAATAAGATTTTCAAGGAAATATTTGAAGCTTCAGAGTTGATTTGACGTTCGTAGATGGAGTATAGCATTTCAGGTTTTCCAGATTTCATCTAGTGGACTTCACGGCCAGGCAAGGGTTCACCAGTGAAGTCTACTATATCCAGACAAATAACTTCTCCACCAGAGAGCTTCACGATCTGGTGAACCCCATCAGGTTCACCCGTATTTCTGACTGAGCAGAACCATCTAGAGGACTTCACGGGTTAGTGAACCCCAGGGGGTTCACCCGTAATTCTGAACATACCGAATCCACCAAAATGCTTCACTGGTTGGTGAACCCCATGGGGTTCACCCATTCTTCTAAACCTTATTCACCTGTATTTAGGGCAACACACCAGTAGGGTTTTGCCAAACCCGTGCGCCGCCGCCCTATTGCTCGTGTCTTACTCTCTTCACAACCAAATCTCTTCACCACAACACTCGAAGATGCATTTTTCCTCCTTGAATCGTGCTTCCCCCAAGGTTTGAACCCTCATCGTTTCTGTTTACGACAAGTTTGGAGTTTTTCTGCCACTAGTTATCTCTTTTGCCGCCGATTTTTGCCAAATATTTCATCCGATTTTTCTTTCTCGGCGATCACATCTCGGTTTCTGGAGGACTTCTCTTATACATCCATGGCGCCGAAGAGAAAAGTCCTAGTTTCTCATCGCTACACCTCTCGCCCAGTGTCCGACTCATCAGGTGACGACAACGACTATATTCCATCACCGCCATCACATCCGCCACCGCCAACTGCACAGATTGCACGATCTTCTTCATCAAGGCAGGCGCATGCCTCAGTTAACCGACCACAACCCTACAATTCTCCACCGAACGAGTTCAGTATAATTTTTCAGAATGCTGCACAAGAGGAACGCTATCTCTTTCTTCACCACCGCAAGGTGCTCAACACACACTACCTCAACAGGGGAACATTGAGCTTACTTGGCCTCTTAGATGACGTGGAGCTCATGTATGCCAAAGTCGGTTGGGATCAATTCATGCAGCTATTCTCTCTAACTTATATCGGCATCACGCTGGAGTTCCTCAGTTCCCTCGAAGTCAATGTAGACACAATTATTGATGAGGATCCCGGCCGTCTTACCTTCATATTGGGCAACAATGAGCACACCCTCACCCTCTCCCAGCTACGTGGAGTGTACGGTTTTCCCGAGCCATGTACGTGTAGGACTCCCACAGAATACAATGAGTAGTGTTTTTGGGACGCTATAACTACATATCTACTCAGCACGAGTCGCCCGGGCTTTCAGCATTTGTAATCCAGTTATCCGATACGTCCACCACGTGCTAGCACATATTGTCTTCGGGCGCGGGGAAAGTGACGGTATGGTACGCCAATCAGAGTTATTTTATTTGTGGTGCATGTTACACAGTTTCAGGGTGGACTCCGGCTACTATTTGGCAAAGCAATTCAACTGCGTCGCCCGTTCTCAAAAAGGGGAGATCGTGATTGGAGGGCTTATCACCCCGTTGGCGGTTTCTTTGGGAGTCATCCCCTATTGCACTATGGAGGCCACTGGAAGCAACCGACTCGAGATCGAGTCATCCGTTTCCATGAAGCTCATCATTCGTCGAAGAGACTCCTATTGCTTAACATTTAAGGGGAGCCAGTTCACCCTTCCTTTGCCGAACCCTGAGCGCACCACAGTGCGAGTGCGAGCAATTTGGCGCATCCAGCTAATTGATGACCCCCATACTGATCCAGTTGACATCGCACCTCCAGCACCTGATGCCTTCCACTTTGGCGGCTCCTCCACTACTGGCTCGATGATGGCCATTTTACAGGAGATACGAGAGAAGCAACTTCACCAGAGGGAGGTACAGGACCAGATGGACTCCACCCTTTCTTACTTGCGCCAGGAGCAGACTTCTCGGTGGGAATCCATGGAGGCCGGTATGCAAAGACAACATAAAATGATGGGCTCCATGTGGGAGAAGCTCTCCGCTTTAGACACTCGGCTAGCCTTCCTTAATGAGGAGAACATAGAGCACGTCATTGTCTCTTCAAAAGAGGAGGACCAACCTAATTTTACTTGCGTGGTAAGGGCAAGAGTTGTCGGGCTTCTAGCTCTAAATCTCACAGGAGGCAGTAGCTTCCACAGAGCTCTGCATCGTCACCTGCTCCTCTCACGTACACGACTCCGCATAGAGGACTATGTGTCATTTAGAGTGGGTGAGCTGTCTCTATTCTGGTTTATTATCTTTGTTTCCATGTTGCTATTTGACTTGGTTATTTGACTTGTTGTAGTTGTGGTTTATTATCTTTGTGTGATGGATGGTTTTGGCATTGTACTTATAAGCCATTATTCGTGGGCCTGGTCCACCTCTACAGGCCCCTTTGACAGTTGTGTATGACATGTTGGGATTTGCTTTATCATTTATTTAGATATTTTGCTATGATTCTCCTATATTATGATTGAGAGTTCATTCATTGATTTATCATGGTAGTCTTGTTCCTATGATAGCTAGGCAAAATTTCTAAAGTTGAATGCAAGTTTGGTCAGGAATAATCAGGACCTATTAAATGCACCACCCTATTAGAAATATTCTATGATCATGTCCATATGTTCTATGATTTTGAAATCTTCTGATTTGGATTGTTTTAGGTCGTTCATTAGTGGGTCGAATATTCCTATGATTGTTCAATTAACTTAAGCTTGAAATTTACATGTGATTCATATTAAGATGCACATCCACTTATTCATTCCTTGAATTCACTTCTATTGTTGGGGAGACACTGCATTTGTTAAGAGAAGAAAGGATATGTTATTTGATTATTCAAAAAAAAAAACTCACCCTTAGATTCCTCTACTTGGCACTGCAAAAAATTGGCAGTGGTACCTAAAAACATGAGTTGAAATCTAAGAAATATGAGTTGAAATCTAAGAAATATGAGTTAAAATCTAAAGAGAGACTCCTCTACGTGGCACTGCAAAAAATTAGCAGTGGTACCTAAGGATATGAGTTGAAATCTGATGTAATAATTAGTTTATCGTATCCTAAATAATACATTTGAGTTAACTCCAACAATCTGATTTGGATGGATTGGAATTGCATGAGTATTGTGTATGCTTGATTGAATTCTGTGTTTACTGCTTATTGAGTTAGTTGACATCTAGAAATTGTGGGATCAAACTGCTGAACGCTTGAAACAACCAATTACTTAATTTCTTCTGATTAGATCTAGGATAACTACTAGACAATTTTCTAACTTGGATACATGCTTTAACATGATTGATTACTCTTGTGCCCATCATGTATTTTATCTTATTTTATTCCTTGAGGACAAGCAAAGATTTAAGTTTGGGAGTATTTGATGTCTTGTATTTTGGTAGTATTTTTTGATATTATTTTATCTCAAAACAAGGCATATTCTAGTGCTTTTATGTAATTTTCAGACTTATTTACTCGATTGCTTCAGAACCATCACTTTTTCTTATTTTTGTGAAACTTTAGATAAAATCGCCCAATTTTGAAGTCCTTTGAAGATTATAAGGTTATGGGGTGATTCACTACATGAAGACGAAGATGCACGTCAAATTTGGGCTCAATCGGAGCTACTTTGAAAAATAGGGCCAAATGAACCCGGCGGGGTTCACCGGTGCTTTCACTGGGTATCCGAAAGTTCACAGAACATTTCACTACCTGGTGAACCCAACAGGGTTCACCCATGATTCTTTCGGAAGGATCCTTAGCAGATGTTTACAGTACGCTTCACTACCTGGTGAACCCGGCGAGGTTCACCGGTGATTCTTTCTCGACGGAACTGTACAGAAGACTTCATTGCTTGGTGAACCAGGTGGAGTTCACCCGTGATTTCGATTGGGGCATCCGACCTTTACTCGGATTTCATTCGATTTTGAGCCCTAGGGATGTCCAAATTAGGCAAATGAGCAAGTTTTGGAAAGCTTATTCAGAGGCAAATTCAAGGAATATAAAAGTTCTCTTCGAAACTTCCTAATCATCGAGAAATCAGCGCATGAGCGGGCTATTTTGACTGGAAACGGCGACAACGTTGTTCAAAGGCAATTTTCGAGGGATTGAACCATTAGAGCTTGTCGATTCCTGAAGATTACATTCGGTTCATCATGTCCTTCCCCTCAGAAATGATTGATTGTAGTTTTCCTAACATTATAGAGAGATTTTTGTGTTATTTCATGAATACGGTAGCGTAAAACCTATTTCAGGGCTTGGTTGAAGCCCGCTGACAATTTCTAATTGTAAACTTTGATTTAAATATGTTATTTGATTATTCATATAAGCATTACTTTGTTGCACTAATTTCGTGATTTTGCTTTGGCCACGTATTATCATGTTTTGGCCGGCACGATTCATACCGAGAGGAGAGTCGTGTTGGTGGATTCCCTTAGTAAGACTTGTAAATCCATGACACAAGAGTGCTTAGGTTTCACTCGAGGGTATCATAACTTTCCATCGAGCACATAGGGTTTGCCTAGAACGATGCACCGCGAGAGTAGGAGACCGTTCTAGGTGAACACCGGGGTGTACCACCGAGAGCGGCACCTTATACCTTAGGGTGAGTTTCTTTTGCAAAATTGTGAATTCTTATAATAGATCTTCTCTTACGCAATTAAAATTGTTAGTGTGGTGGATGCTAAAGCCCTGATCTCTCTCATATATACTCTCTCCCCGTAGTTACCTAGATTTCTTACTCTTAGATAATCGGCATCAAAACATTGATTCGAATTGCTTAACTATTAAAACTTAGACTTTCTAGTACTTAACCTTGTTCCATGTGGGTTCGACAACCTTTTGTATTACTCCGACATAACCGTGTACTTACGGGACGTGTCAATAACACAGGCAAGGTAAGAGAAATTTCACTTGCTTCTCTCTCAAACAAGTTAAAAAAACCCTCCGCCTCTCCTCACGTCGACTATGCTAGCTCATCGTAAAGCACTCGTAGGGATCTCGTCGTGCCTTCCACTCTCCAAGCTCACTGCCAAAGAGGAGGACGTTCACCTCTGCGAACACCGATGAGGAAGAAGCAGCGTTGCACGCTGCTAGTTCACCGGAAGGTCCACCTGACACTCATCGCCAAGGGGAGGAGTCGTCTCCACTCTGCTTTCAGACCTAGCTCCTGCTGCCCTTGGACGATCGTACGCCTGGCGTTTTAAGGGGGAGGGGATGCTTCCTTCGATGGAAAGGGTCGCCGCTAGCTTGCGCTCGCCCAAATCTTTCCATCCCAGCCACCATTTTGTCTGCCGTTGTAGACGCTCGTGAATCACACCTCGATGTGTGATTTTGCCCGCTCGACTCACTTCACGTCCTCCCAATGTCTCCACCAGAGAGGTCGCTGATAGCACCGTTGACCTCACCGAGCACCGTGCCGCTGAAGTTGTCGTCGATTGCGGGGAGGAGGGAGCTGAACCGCGCATCTCGTCCGCCTCCACCTGCGCTTCTTCTATTCGACGAACCTGTGTGGAGCGGGTTGATATGGGCATTAGCGACACGGGCTTCAGCCGCTCCATCTACAATGGATTGGGCCGCCGCCGCCCAATCCCTTTTCCCCCTTTGGCCCAGTCCAGAAAATCTGGACATCGCACCTACTGTGGTGCCTAAATCCAACTGGGTTGGGCCGAGGAAAAATTCAAGTGAAGAAATTGGGCGACGGCCCACTCCCTTGACGAATTTAACCAAATTACGCGGATGCCAAATTGGGGTCAACATCTCAGTCAACGCCCAAATTAACCACGCAGCAAACGACGAGTTTCGATCTCGTCGACGGAGTCTTCGGAACAGGACGCAAACGCGGACAATGTTGCGCGCGTCCTCTTCTTCGGACGTGGGGCCGAAGACGTCGTTTCCTTCAAGGGTGCTGCGGCGCGGGTGATTTCTTCAGACGGCTTTGGTAGAAGCGGAGGAAGCGGGATGGCGTCCACGAACGCGGAAGATGGGCGAGAGGCGGTGGACGAGGTCGCCAACCTCTCCTTCTTCACCAGGCAGTCCGGAAGATTCGGACGTGGAGATCTCAGCAGAGAGGAGCGAATCATGGCAGAGGCATGATTCGCAAACGTCCCTTCTCCTATAAGAGTTGAGGAGCAGACAAAGGAGGGGAGGCAAATAGAGGACCTGCAAAAGGGAGCATTGTACTGTCGACAGCGAGGTTCGATCGTCGACGAGAGCGAGCGAGGGGTTTTGTAGTTTGTTGAAGCGAATAATAGAGGGATTTCCCCTGAATCCGGCGAGACTCTTCTCCCCTCTATTCTCCAGCATTTTCTTCTTCTGTTCACCTTCGTTGGAGATGATCTAAGTGGCGACGCTTCCAGCTGCAGCGACGAGGGTTGAGGGTGAGGCACGAGCTCCTCCCCTGCCAGCACGCTCTTCTGGCTTCCTTCTCCGGCGACGAGCGTCGAATGTGGCGTGCGTTCAAGCGCGTGGGAATGACAGCCGCAAAGACAAACGACGCGAGCGTTCGAATCAAGGACAAGATTCAATTTTGACTTAGTCAAAATTGAATTTCGAGCGAGATTGATTTCTGCTACGAAATCATACCGGCAGCGGTGGAGATTTCGGTTTCCGAGTGCACAATCCGAGGAAAACGTGCTTACGTGGAGGAAAGGGAACATAGGGCATGACAACACCTACCATGTGGCTCTGCCACTAATAAAAAATCAGTTGCCAACGAGAAGTAGTGACTCACATGCTTCCTAGGAAATCAAAAGTACATATCATTGTTCCATGACTTGGCTTGTGCTCAATTTCTACACACCTTCCTAGTGCTCCACTGCCTACGCCACAGCCGACCGTCCACTGCCTACACCTCGGCCGACCATCTGCTGCCTATGCTGCTGCCGACCATCCACCGCCTACGCCTTGGCCCTTCTTCACCATCGTCGCTTCTTTGGCGACCAATACTCGTCGACTGGTAGATCCACCGCCACTACACAGATCTACCACTTAGATTAGCAGCTTGGTCGACCAATCCTCGTCGACCAGTAGATCCCATTCTACAGTATGGGAGGATCTCTTCGACGGTGGAGTTTGATAGGGACACAACTCGCAGTACAGGTACATGATGGAGATGAGGAGGTTGATGACCTCATTGACGAGTGAGCAAGGCAATGGGAGCGAGTAGAACTCCGACAGCAAAGGGGAGTTGTTCAGCTCGCCGTCGACAAATAGAGATAAGATCATAAGCATTTTTCTCACAGTACGGAGATATACTTAGCCCATTCAATATTCCCCGATAATGCCTTATAACTGAGGATTCTGCTTAGGAACGCGTTCCGAAGCCATTTCTAAACCTAAAAAGGGTATTGACTCTTGGTAATATATTCTAGTAACATATGCAAGACATGGCAAAAAAAAGAAAAAAAAAACATATGCAAGACATAGGAAAGTGTTAGGACCATGATAAAAAATATAGCCTTATGATTTTTCACTCCAACATCAACATGCTCCAATAGTGTCCAACACTTAACTCACAAAAACCAAACTGAGCTTATGCTTTTTAGGTAGTAATGGGATGGATAGATGGCATGGTATCTTCCTGTGAAATATATCTCTTTCTTCTAACATGATATCACATTATTCATGCCATATTTTTTTGAACATGATAAGGAGAATTAAATCTCTTTATATATTTTAAAATCTTTGCATTTGAAGGTTGTTCTCATAACATAAGAAGATGGTGGGATCACAAAAATGAGATAGTCCGTAAAAAAGAAAGCAAAAGAATTTAAGAAAAAAAAAAGCATGATCTCTTTATAGTGGTATCTTTCACAACCAAACATGACCAAGGCAGGTATGTTAGTTTCCTTATCAATGAAAATGGTACACAAGTTACATTGTGACATAAAGAAATATATTAAAAAAGTGAACAATTATTTCATCAGCCATATGGGTATTATCTCCATTGATTAATTATCATGAATTACAACTAATATTGATAATTTTCAAGCAGTGGAAATTTGCGAAAAATACTTGATGCTATAGAAAGAACGAAATGCTGAAAAAGCTCAGACACTCAAACACGATCAAAAGGATCGGAAATAGGACAATACTTGGAATCCGTGATAACTTAAAGATCAAACTCAATGCGGATGGATAACACTAGTATTGATTTGAATAAGGAAATAAGATAGGATCTCAGACACACGACAACATCTGCTCAGCTCAATTGAAGTAATTGATTGTCAAGAGAAGCTTAAGAGTTTTACAACATTTGTATCGACATAATTTAGCATTGGAAAAGGCCATAAACTACAACAGCTTGCAGCAATAAAATCAAAGTCAAAATTGTATAAAAAATGGTTGTCCCACTTGGCTCCATAAAGGATAAACACAAGGGTAAAGGGAAGTAAAGCTTAGAAAAAGGTGAATTGAATGGTGATATGGAAGATCAACAGAATTTGAGTTGGTCCCTCAAATGATTATATGATTACTAGAGAGCCAAACTAGACTTAAATGTTATGGCCAATATAAAATTGAATGTGATTACTTATGGTTCTCTATTCATTAGGAACGACAAATCTCCTATCCTAGTTGGGCTTATAGGAGTACTCATCCAAGCCAATGGGGAGATCCTAAAATGCATTTTATAGTAGTTTTTGCCGATTCCTTGGAACTCAGAAGATTGAATCAACCCTATATTTTTCTTATTCTAAAGAAGATGTTTAGATGCTTAAGAAACCCTATGCTTGTTTTCTTGATCAATGTGCTCCTAAGATTCGTCCAACAGTGCAACCAAGATGAACTAGCTGATTGGCAAGCTTGGCATTTGACGTTAGCTGGAAGGTTCATTCTAGTTAACAATATGTGATTAGCTATTTCTACTTACACTGGCTTGGTTTTCCTGATTTCAAGCATGGGGGATTATAGCGATTGATGCCATAAAAACATGGAAGTGAGAATTCTCAACTCTCGTGGAAGTACACATGGAGATTAAGGAATCTAGCAATTTTTTTTAAGGCTTTGTTATGTAGGAAAGAATTTATGGTGGAAAGGATAAAAAGTGCAATGAATCTAAAAGCATTCTAGATTCATTACACTTTCTATCCTTTCCACTATGGATTCCTTCCTATAGAACATATGCTTCTAGATTCATTGCACTTTTCATCCTTTCCACTATGAATTCTTTCTTACAGAATATAGCTTAAGGGTGAGTAATATTTTAGGTGATAGGAGTTTGTTTTTCACGTCCATATGAGGCAAAAAGAAGAGAAACGATATAAAAACAATATTATGTTGTGAGAGAAAAAGAAACATCATATTCAAGGATTTCATATCCTATCAATTTCTAGGATTTCATATCGTGTCAAATTTTAGGATTTCATATCTTGATAATTTTAGGATTCTTATATCCGATAATTTCAGCCTTTTGTGGTTATGTGAGATCAGGAAGAAGGAAGTTCACGTAAAAAAAGTGGGGAGTAGAACTAGATGAAGTAAGGAGAGTGTAAAAAAAAAAAGCAGAAATCTGGGGAGGATAAATTTCATGATGCTTACGCTGATAAAAGCGTTGACGACAAGACTCAAAGCCATGAGATCAGAACGAGCAAAATAGAGGAGGAGAGAGAAAGAATATATGTTGCCAAGAACTAAGCCGATTTCCCATATTAGCGCTCGTTGTCCAAGATTGTTGAAGGAGCTGCAAGTGACAGAGTAGCAAAAATAAGAAAAAAAAATTTTCTTTACACACAGAATTAAGAAGAAAGTTAACAAAGAAAGGAGTTGGTGATGCTACTCCAAGAGGAGTAAATGAGATTACTTACGGGTATGTTCGATAGAACGAAATGCATGGTGAAAAGAATAATTATTTAGATTCATTATTTTTTCTATCTTTTTCACTATTGATTCTATTCTACCAAACATAGCCTAAATTAAACTAATTTTAGGTTACTGCTTAGCAAAGGAGGAGAAATACTGATCTTCGCATGAGATCGAATCCAAGTGAAGCAAACCCGACCCGATTTGCAGCACAAACTCCACTTTATTAAATTTATTGACAAATCTTCCCCATTGGCAGCACCATCTCTCCGTAGACAAGTTTCACTTCATCTCCCACGTTCTCGCCTTCTTCGCCACCTCTGACGGCATCGCCCGCGAGAATCTTACTACACGTGCCTTTTACGGCTTCTAGATCTGCCTTGTGATCTTCTTCGCACTCACCATTTGCCTTCCTCTGCTCTGGATCCTTGCTCGTAGCCCTATGAGCACACTTCGCCGGTGCAGTCTTTGACGTTTGTTCGCCCTATGCTCAATTGGATGGCATGACGCCTCCTATGGGCGAGCCGGTGAACAAGATGAGCATCTGCACCACGCTCGCCTTTGTCTTCTTTGCCAGCTTCGTCATCAACACCACAGGCATCCACATTGCTTTTGGCATCATTGTTCCCAAGGATGGTCCCCTTACCGGCGTTTCGATCAGAAAGATTGGAGGCCTAATTTCCCGCCCTCTTCTTCCTCTCTGTTTCGTCGTCACCTCATCGCGTTGTCATTGTTGCCCTAGCCACCCTCATCGTTGCTAGAGGTCATCACTTGTCTTCTCCCCATCACAGCTACTACTCATCTTCTTCTCTTCCCTCTCCAGTTTCTCGCCACAAGTAGCATCAGTTGATGCCAAGGTGGTGTACATAGGAGATGGTGTTCAGAGTAGGAAGAGTAATTTTACTCTTTGGTTAAAAATAAATAATAATAATAATAATAATAATAATAAAATAAATAAATAATAAAATGTGGTGCACGCAGGTGTTCTGATGTAGCCACTCGCTAGATTTGCAAAGTGAACGTAGACTCATGTCTAAAGACTGCAATTTGAATGACAAATTATTCATTCTAAGCCTGAGAATTCTTGATATTGAATTATTCTGAGCCACTAAGCATAGATGTTTTTTTAAAAAATTACTAAAAGTTTTAACGCACCACAATGAAATATTATTTGAGAGGTATATATGTCAATGTTTATCATCGGAGCGTAACTCCTCAATATGATATTGTATTCGTTCAGGTTAAAGTATTCTCTTTCTAAAAAGATTCTAAATCTAAAATATCCAGCAAGCCATCAAGACTAAATATTTTTCCAATATAAATATTCAATATGC
Organism: Costus lasius; assembly: GCA_027563935.2. Lineage (NCBI taxonomy): Eukaryota > Viridiplantae > Streptophyta > Magnoliopsida > Zingiberales > Costaceae > Costus > Costus lasius. The sequence goes on along the minus strand of CM050452.1, from coordinate 16,520,110 downwards.
TGCTAAGGTTGGATATTTTAATCAAAATATCCAATTAGCCATTTGATGTAGGATCCAATTTTAGATGCCTTTAGATTTAGATGATGGTCTTAGGTCTTTCCTAAGATATATAGCTTTTAGAAATAATCAAGAAAACACACAAGCATACACAATTTCTTCAAACAATAAGTAAAAAGTAAAAAGGGTAGAGATTACCAAGTAGCCCCTTTAAGGAAGGGACCTAACCCCTTTCTTGGAATTCCCCTGCTCTCGGATCTTGGCGTTGAGGCTTATAAGGGGGTAGTTAAATAATTTACAATGCAACAAAGCAGTGGGTTGGGAGAAAAAAAGCCCCAAGCATCCACAACACTAACACAAAGTCCTTAGATGGAGGTCTTGATCAAGTCTTCTTCACTTGGCCGAATGCTCCTTCTAGAAGTTCCTACTTCATGTCTCTAGAAGTTCCTACTTCATGTCACTAGAAGCCCCTTCTTCCACCACAAGAGCTCTCCACAATATGCCAAGCAATGAAGATCACTCAAGAGGGTGAGGATGATGGAAAGAGGGTTTGCGCCTAAAAAGAAGGGAAGAGGGCTAGAACTATCGGTTGCAAGTCACACACAAACACAATAGTTTCCAAAGAGTTTTATTTTTTCATAAAATGTCAGAATGATGCATGAAACAAAATACATGCAGCTTATATCCTTTATCCCTTAACATTGAGTCTAAGACAAAGTCCTTTTTACCATCCAACATTTAGCTCCTCCATGGTTGGATCTTACTTGAATTTGAATCAATGGTGGATGTTGTGCCTACTCCCTTTGGTGTTTACTTGGGCTGGTGGAAGCTTGGCGTGCATTTGCTGTCTTGGGTGGCCAACCATGCAAGTTTTGAGTGGGGAACATGGAGTCAAAGCATGCAACCTTCATTGGATGAGAGGTAGGTGCATGTGCCTCATTAATGCAATGTTGGAGGTTGGTTTTCTTTTGCATGCGCCTCCTTGATTGCTCGCTGATGCGTCTTTGAGGGTCTCATGACATAGCTGATGAGTTGTCAAATTTTGGTCTCCTTAATGTTGACTTTGACCCTCTTGACTATGCTTTGATGATTGAGTTGTCTTGCTTTGTCTTTATTGCTTGATGTTGACTTTGGTTGACATCCTTTGGCTAATGGGCTTGATGTTGTCTTTTGATATGGGCTCTGATGTTGACTTTGACTTTTGATTAAGGGAGAGGAAGCGGCTTGTATGTTTACACATGCAATGCAACCTATGATATTTTGTGACTTATTACATAATTCTATGAATTAAAAATTCTTTAAAAGAAAATAACTAAAACCTAGCTACCTAGCTATATGGAATGCAAGATGATTAATGATAATTCAAATATAGCCAAAATGTCTATTTGATCCAAGATTATCCAAGTCTAGGATAATTTTGAGTTTTCTTGCATGTTGACTAGGTTTCAGTGTGACAACTATGCTCCTGCATCAACTTTCCCTAATGGCAAAGAATTCTTCTCCAGAGAATTAAATTTAAAACTCAGCAATGATTCTGGTGGCCATCCCAACGTGTGTAAGTTGTCTTGAGCCTTCTATGACATTCTAAGTGGTCCAAACTAGATAGCTTTAAGTGTGAGATCAACTTGCTTATATTGCTTCCTTCTGTCCCTAAATATAAGTAGACGATCCCTTTTGAAAGTAATTGTTTTTGCATGCATGTTGTGGGTAGGTAATTGGAAAACATGGTAATAAAAGGTTGACATTGATATTAAAGCTTCAAAAGACAACGGTAAAAGTGATAGCCTTGTGTTTTTCCCTGGTTGGTACCCTATATAAAAGTTAAATGTGGTCCCCATTCATTGCCATAAAATCATCCAATAATTACTAACAAATTTGGGGTAATGTGGTAGATATTGCCATAGAGACCTAGGGGTTAAGCTAATGGTATCTTGTAGGTTATGGTCAGGAAAGATGAAGCCAATGTCATGTTCATGGGGTCTAGGAGCTAAGGCATGTTGTATGTTATGAAAAAACAGAACTAAACCAAAGTCATATTCAAGAAAAATTTTACTATGCAACTTTTTTATGTAAAGCAAAAGATGATTTCATGTGTAGTGTGTGCATTGTCATGGATTTATCAAAGAAAGATTGTTGAATTATAAAATCATCTAGGCAGTAGGTTTTGTATAGCAACGAATAGTCCTTAATCCTAGGAAGTGTGTCTACTAAGGAAGAACTTAGGGTTCGGTGCATGGATGGCTCATGGAATCTTTCACTAATCTCAATCCTTAGAAGGGTTATTTGTTCATTACACATGGAAAATATCTTGAAGAATAGACTCCTTGGGGTGGCACCTATGACCAAATGTGTACATAAAGCTTTACTTCGTGGTTCAAGAATCAGTTGAATGAGGTCTTGATGGGCTCCTTTTGTGTGGCTTGAGGTTTAATCAATTAAAGTTTAGGAATGGACTATGGTAGCCCTATAGATGGTGATGTCTTATTTTCAGTTTTAGGACCTATAGGTAAAGGGAATAAAGGTGGTCCTAGAAGATACTGATGGCAGATAAACTAGGGACACTAACATGAGTTAAATTAGGAACACGAGCATGGTCAATTACTAGGCCTTCTATTCTTGATTCTAATCTAGGCATAGTCATAATTGTTGTTAAGGTTTGGAGAGGTGTCTTCCTAATTTGCTCATGGCTGATTTCCTTATGTGTAGCCTCTATATCTAGTGGTTCAGATTCCTCTTCTAATTGATCTTTAGTAGGTTGAGGTTTGGGTTTCCGTCTTAGGGCTTTTTCAAGCATTTCAAACATCTTCTCTATCTCTTCCATATTGGGTAAAGGACTCAGTGGTTGACATTGTGGTTCAGAGTACGGTTGCCCATAAACTTTTTGCTCTTCAGTTCTAGAGTAATAGGGATCTCTAAATTGATTATCATCATAGGGTGTTTGAGTCATTGTCCTACTTGTAGATGATCTCAATGCTTATAATCTTGATGGTACCCTCCTGACATATAGTGATCATGTCATGGTTTGTTAAAGATGATCTCTTATAGTCATGTGTCCCCTTTTGATAAGTGTGATCCCAACTTGGTGCGTAGCTATAGTTTGTTGAGTATATGGAATCGTTGTAATGCAAGGGTTTTCTACCATGAAAATAGTTGACCCCTTGTTTCCACTTAGAATATTGTGACCTACATTTTTTCCCTTCATGATATTGATTCCTATAAGAATATTGGTTTGGGTTGTTATCCCAACTTGGTTTAAAGTCTCTCCTAGAGGTTGCTCATAGTGTTGATGATATGGCCTCGTAGGTTCAGCCCTGCTAGGTCCTTCTTTCCATGTTGATTCTTGGGTTCTTCGAGGTGGGGGAATGTACACCCTACTTGATTCCTCTTGTGATAAATTTAGGTTATTTTCATTACAGGATGTAGGGAATCTTCTTGATAAATTATGAATATTAGTTTCCATTTTACCCATTTGCATTGACAAGGTTCTTATCATTTCTATTACTTCAGATTTTGAAGGTTGTCTTTCTTTGGGGTCATCAAAGCCAGGTTGGCTCCTAGTGCGCACCATGTTTAAAACGAAATCTCGCAATGTCACAAGTATACCCCTTGATTTTGTTCTTATGAGTCTTAAGAATTCCACTAAGATTTCAGACTTAAAACCCTCAAAGCAAGTACACAAAGTAGATAACAGCAGCTGCCAAGAACTCAGCGTGTAATAGAAATTCATAACTTGTGTAAACTTCAGCAAGTACAAATAAATCCAGCGCTCAGCTTAGGTCAAACACAAATAGAAATCAGCCTCAAGTTCAAATCCACTACAGCAATTGTAACTTGCTGGGTTCGGTATGAGTCAAGCTTGATGAGAAACACCCCTAAGCAGGGAGATTTCCAGATGATACAGCTCAGAGACCCACAGCAGAGGAATCTGAATTTCAGCTTGCTGTATGGTAACAGTGGCTGAGAATTTCAAATTCTGGATCTTATCAAGCTGCAATGATCCCAACAGTTTGGGTCTTGATAAGTTCCTGAAGTGTGCAACTTGGGAGGCTCTTAGGGGACCAGCTATTAGGTGAGTTGACCCCTAAGGTCCTCGGTTGATGAAGCAGCAAAAACCTGGAAATTCAGCAGAACAGCAGAGATGGGTACTGTAGCTGAATCTCAGTTTCAAGGAAAACTCAATTCGTTCAAATGGTGCTGACCCAAAGGCAATGGTATTTTTTCTAAGGGTCAGATATGTCAGGAGTGAAGAAATTTGGAGAGCCAACCTATCAGATGAGATGGTATCCAAGTCTTCAAGGAAGCAAACAACCGGCAGAAATCTTCAGCTGGTAAGCTACAGTACCGAAACTTGAAATCCAGGAAAATTTTCAGGTGGTCAAGGATCTCGCCCAAGCAACCTGCAGGATTCACCACTTGTTCACAGTAGAGGTGTTTGAAAGTCTACCCATGAATCTAGATAGCTTCAAAGGCCCTCCAAACACACAAGCGAAGCTTAACTCAAGAAGGGGCTGATAAACAACAGTAAACCAGAATTTCAGCCTTCCTTTAAAGTTTCCAAATCAATAGCAATTGTTTCTTGCACTCAGTTATGCGCAACTCAAAGAGCCCTTCAAGTCTATCTAAATAGTGAGATAACTTTGAAGGTTCCATTAGATCAGAAAACTTGGAAAATTCCAGAAGTTCCAATGAACAGAATTCGGCAAGTTCAAAACTGACCAATTTATGGGTTGAGGGGTTTGTCCTTAACCAAAACTGAGTAACAATGGAGTAATCTTCACATAAACTATATGGGTATAGTGCTGCTTGGATCCAGCATTAAACAGCAATCTATCACCAGAAAATAAGAAAAACATGGCAAAAACGAGAATCTATTCAGAAAAACCAACAAGTTGGGGGGGTTTACTTCCCCTTTCCTATCTAAACCAAAAAATCAGAATCTTTAAGGTCACACCTCGACAGACCTACATTGATTATAGGCTATAGACGTCAAAGATTTTCCTTAAAACAAACTCAGCACACAAACGTTTCACACTAAAACAGATTCAGCCAAAAATCAGAAAATTTGTTGTGCAAATTCAAGAGCACCTTAAGTATGCTCTGATACTACTGAAGTAGGATCCGATTTTAGATTCCTTAAGATTTAGATGATGGTCTTAGGTCTTTCCTAAGGTATGTAGCTCTTAGAAATAATCAGGAAAACACACAAGCATGCGCAATTTCTTCAAACAATATGTAAACAGGAGAGAGGGTAGAGATTACCAAGTGGCCCCCTTAGGGAAGGAGCCTAACCCCTTTCTTTGAATCCCTCTACTCCGTGATCTTGGCGTTGAGGCTTATAAGAGGGTAGTTAAATGATTTACAAAGCAACGAACCAGTGGGTTGGGAGAATACAAGCCACAAGCACCCACAAAACTAACACAAAGTCCTAAGGTGGAGGTCTTGATAAGTCTTCTTCACTTGGCCGAATGCTCCTTCTAGAAGTTTTTCCTTAACGTCACTAGAAGCTCGTAGCTCTCCACAATTTGCCAAACAATGAGGATCACTCAAGAGGGTGAGGATGTTAGAATGATGCATGAAACAAAATACAAGTTGTCACTGTAATACCCTGGCAAATCGGCTCACTAAGTTAATAAATAGTTTGCTTACTAAGTGGGTTGTAACAAATGGTATTAGAGCAAAACTTAATCCTAAGCATGGTGAAAAGCTAATAGGAAAGGGCTACCAAGGATGGTGGAGCCGCCATTGGGCTGACCTCACATACTGCCGACTAAGGGATGTGGGCTTGACGAGGATGTCAAGTCTTAAGTAGGGGAGATTATAATACCCCGGTTTAGTCCCACATTGGGAGTGGGAGGAAAGATTATATAGTATATAAGGGTTAGTGGGCTTGCTATTGTTAACTTAGGTAAATAGTTTGCTTACTAAGCAGATTGTAATAGTCACGCTTATGCCCATCATTTTATTATCAAATATGCATTTAGCCCAATATAACCATCCAATGGGCTGTGCAAGTTGTCACGCCCACTTATTATGGAACTATCCTTTTGTATAAAGTTTTAATTTTTGATATTCTCTCTATTTCAACTATTACTTCTTTATTAGTTTATTTATCCCCCACGGGCCCCGCGTAGCGCTAGATGATGCAAAGAATAAACTAAATTTAATTAATACATGGGCAGATTAAATTAAATTAAGTCTTTGGCCTAAAAAAAATCCATAAACCCAATGCCTATTCGGCGTCGGAGTCGGAGTCGAATTAGAAATTCGAATTCCGACTCCGAATCGGAATGCTTGGCGGCGTCTTATAAAATGTAAGGGGAGCGCGCAAACGATCTCCATCGCTGGTTTCCTTCTCCTGACAATGGCTCATACTCTTCATCGTCCTCCTCGCCATTAGCAGCACCGGCAGCATGTGGTGGTTCGCCAGGTCTGGGCCTGGAATTTTCGATTCGAGTTCTCCATCATCGCCTCCGTCCTCCCCCTCTTCCACTCTGTGGCCATCGACACTGCGTTTCCGGGCTGCATCTTTCGCTCCGCCACGCCCTACCACTAGCAATCCGCATACACCCGCTACTCCGTATTTAAATCCAACGTGGATAGCCTCAAATTGATTCAGCTTGGCCTCAGCTACTGCGTTTCATGTGGGAGTTTAACTTTCGAGATTTCGACGTTCGCTGCGACACCCACAACCCCGACTCCATCGCCTTGCTCCGCTCCTGCGGCATCGATTTCGACCGCCTCCGCCTTCACGGCATACATTCAGACGACTTTGCGGCCCTCTGCTTCGAAGTCGGCCTTGTCTCCGATTGCCGCTTTTGGCGCTGCCTCTCCACCGACTGGGTCGCTTTTAGTTGCTGCTACGGCTACGGGTATCTCGTTAAGGTGCTCACATGTTGAGCTCTGCCCCGTAGCCAAGAACAATTCATGGACTTGGTGGCAATCATATTTGGGAAGGTGATCGACATCAAGAACCTCATCTACTCCTGCGATGGCCTATATGGCGGACTGGAAACAGTAGCTATAACCCTCAGAGTAAGTCGTGAAGCTGGAAGAGCACATCAGCCGGGCTCCGACGTCCTCCTCACCTATGGAGTATTTCATAGGATCAAACAACTCTTTATCCGGGACAAGAACGAAAAGCTGAATGAGCTGAGAGGAATATCTTTTAAGCAATTCAAATAATATTATAGCAAGCAACAAGAGTGTCAACTAAATGACAATGAAATAATATTATAAGTAGATACTAGTTATAATTTTATTTGCATGTTAACTCAATTTAATAAAGAATAACTAGAGTAGTTTAGTTCATAAATTTATGATCAAATTTAAGATATATACCCTATTATTTCAATTTATGACTTATATTATTTCAACATAGGTCACTAAATTAGTATTGTATCTACTAAATTTAGAAATTAAATATGCTAGTATAAAATTTTTCTATTAGCAAGAAAGAGGTAAGGAATCCATTGCTTTAGAATATAGTTCTTGTATTATAGGCCAACCATAATTTTTAACAAGATGGATGAAAGAGTCATAAGAAGTGCTACAAAGTGAAGAAGTTATATGAACAAAATTTTTATATTTTAATAGTATAATAAGATAATGAGGTAAGATTTTATTTTATTTTTTTTAAGAATTTCATACCTAAAATTATATTAATGTCCCCGTTCTTCATATCAAAATGTTATAAAACAAAACTTTTAACATCAACAATCCAATTCAAGTCATGATAATGAATTAAAATATCATTCACATATACAAAAACAATAAGAATTAAAACTTGACTTTTTTTTAATAATAAAGACATTTTATTTGAATTGTTAGATACATTCTAGATTTTATATTTAGTTTTATTGCACTTAGGTACTTGATGATGGTCTTGAGAGTATATTTGGAAATAGCAAAATTGAAGCTAACAAAGTGGTCACTCATTTGTTTTAGAGAAAGTAGATAGTACACACTTTATCATACAAATATTGAGGTTGTCAAAAGGAAAATCAATACTATATTAGAACCTACTATATATTTATGACATGAAATTGGTAGGAAAATTTTATCAACAAAGGACATTCTTCCTAAATGCATGGATATAGGTCTTTATGATTATTGCTTATTTGGTAAGCATCATAGAATTTGCTAGATAAAAATGACAGAAAAAGATGTCATGCTACTTGATCTTTTATTTATTTATTTATTTATTTGGCAAGGGCAAGTAATATGTTGATTACTAATAGGATAAAAATACAATGTTGAGGACATACATTGTGTGGATGATTTCAAAGAATTAGAAGTCAATGCCTAGACCATGCACGGGTAAATCCCTACATCACAACACCGACTCATGTTTTATCACATTTTGCCAAAACATAATACCACATCCCATTGATATCCATCAACATACATGACATTTACATTGGTTGTATTTGGGATACCATTGGTCAGATTTGTTGGGCTAATCTGATGTTACCCATGCTTAGTGTCATGACTCAACTACACCCTCCCATGAGTTCACGATACTATTGATGCCAAAAAGTTTTTATCTTTCTCCAAATATAAAAAATAGTCTGACATCTAAAGAATAAACGATTCATAGTTTCAACCTGGTGGTCGCATAGAAGCAAGTCAGGTTAGATATAATTCCCTATTTATGTAGTTGGTCCCATGTGGTAAGTCATTGAGTACATAGTAGCCAAGTAATAAAAGAGAATCAAGGTATTTGTTCAGGAAAACAAACCAGATTATTCTAGGCAGTATTGATCAGTTGTTGAAGTTGGCCTTCATACATAAAGTAGATAGTAAAGTTCCCTTTTTGTGTCAGTTTCTATCTGATTTTGTACTCTTCCATAGATGTAGTCATTGAGGCAAAGGACAAGGACTTGTATAGCTCATGAAACCCAATAGAACGTGAGGCACTGGGGTTGTTATGACTCATTCCTTATTAAGAATTATCAAGCTTTATAGTGTGTACTTCCCTGGGTGTACTAAACAAGTATTCTTGATGGTGTTGATTAAAGTTTGGGAGTTGAGTCATAGGTTAGTCATGATTTTTATAGAGTTACCATTAGCAATCTCATAGACAAATCATCGGTTTCTAAAATTCTCTTATCCTCAACATGTTGTGCATTCACCACAAGGGGCAGTTTGATGTTTTTAGTGTTGATATAGTGTTGTGTTTTAGATAGGTCTCATGTACACACTTTACCTACAATGACTCCTTTACAAGAGCAATATGCCAAAGGTAGTGCATGACAAGAGCTGAATTAATAGTGCATATGTTCCTTAAGCCCACCCCATCCCTAAGGGTATATTGGATTTGTGATTTTACTCTAAGAAACCTTATAAATCCCCTTTTTCAGGCTTGAGTCCTAAAGAAACTTAGATAACATCAAGTTGATTTTTGTTCCCATCCTCAAGGGAAGCAGAAAGCACTGCACCAATAAATGATGTTACCGAAGTTGATCTAATGAGCTCAATTCATCTAGCATAAGACAATGATTTCTATTTCCACACAATGAGATACTTTGTCAATCTTTCAATTAGTGGCAAGTAGTCTGCAGTGGATGGTTTTTTTGCTAATAACCGAGATACCCAAATATTGAAATGGTAAAGATCCCATACTGATGCCCAATAGCCAATAGCGGGACATTTTTTTCTTTGATGCATGCTTCACAATCGAAGAAGAAAACTTGAGATTTGTGCTTACTTGATATGCAACACAGTCTTATTTACAAATTAGGATAGTACTCACCTGATCTCTAGGGTAGATTCTTCCATTACCTTGCAAAAGATAATCACAATATCCACAAACTAAAGGTTAGTGATAATTGGATGCTTGCATTTGAAATGTGTTAAAACTAACCAAAAGTCTAAAAATAATTTTATAATTTAGAAATATGTGGTCAATACAATACAAAATATAACAAATAAAAAACTCTACTCTAGAGAAACTATAAATTATAGAAAATAAACACAACTATATGACCTTTTTGAGAATCTAAAAGGTTTGTATTACTATTCTTCACTAGTTCAATAGTTGATGTTAGGTACATTGAGGTTGGCAAAACCAAGTAAGAATTTGCACAACCATGGAGTTTAAATTCCAACTTAGAGGGGAGGTTAAGCTCCAAATTCGTCTACTAATAATTAACTAAAAAGAGAGGGAAGAAGGGAAATTGTGCTAGCTCTAGGGATGTCAATGGGTCGGGTACCCGCGGGTTTTGGCCAAACCCGAACCCGACCCGACCCAAACCCGAACCTGAACCCTACTAAACCCGAGTCGGGTATTTAAACGGGTACCCACGGGTACCTGTTTAAATTAAAATATTTATTTTAAAATTATTTTTTAAATTATTTTTATAAAATGTAACTATAAAATAATATTAATAATAATAAATATATTTATTAAAAATTATTTTATTATATAAATATATTTATAAATATAAAATTTTATTTTTTATTATATATTAATTGGGTATCAGGTATCTTAATCGGGTACCCGAACCTGTGAGAATAAACCCAAACCCGACCCGATTAGCTAATCGGGTACCCGAACCCGCCATAAACGAGTCGGGTTGGGTCGGGTCGGGTACCCACGAGTTTGGGTACCCATTGACACCCCAAGCTAGCTCCAAGAAGAGGGAGAAGATTTGTTGCGCCACACGGAGAAGAGACAAAGGGGCTTTGGATGATTTTCTATTATCACCAAACCCTTCACAGTAATAAATTAAGTAAGATGTAAAAATAGTAAATGCAAAACACTAGCACTGAATAAGAAATAAATAGAAAAAGGAACAAATAGAAAAAATAGGGGAAAGGTGAGAGAAAGAGGTGATCCAGAATGGAAAAGGACACCAGAGCTTGGTTGCTTCTTGCGTCGCCTGGACGGATGGAGGAGAAGAAGAACAGCAGCCATTGCCAAGGATTAGATAGGGTCAAGAGGGGCAAGAGGGGCGGACGTCCACTCTTCGACACTTTGTCGGAGTCCTTGTTGGGGAGTTTGGACGCTAGCAGCATCTCATAAAAGGCCATAACCTCTTTAAGGACATCTTGCCCACTAATATTACACGGGTCTATGACTGAGATTGTAATGAAGATACACAATTGAATTCAAAAGAAAAAAGTCTTCGTCAACTTGGGTGATTGGTGTCTAAGGAGATATCCGGCTTTAATGGCTTATTGGATATTCAATTTGACATGTGCTTGGTTTTGATGACTTGTAAGCATTTGAATTTGACATGTGCTCGGTCTTGACGATTTGTGAGCATTTGAGTTTGACATATGCTCGGTCTTGATGACTTGTGAGCATTTGAATTTGTCATGTGCTCGGTCTTGATGACTTGTGAGCTTTTGAGTTTGACATGTGCTCGGTCTTGACGACTTGTGAGCATTTGAGTTTGTGAAATATCTGGCCTTAGCAGCTTGTTGGATATTCAATTTGAGAGATACCCGGCCTCAATGGCTTATTGGGTAAAGATATTCGGTCTTGACAGCTTGTTGGATATTTGATTTGAAAGATACCCGGCCTCAACGGCTTATTGGGTAAGATATCCGGCCTTGATGGCTTGTTAGATATTCAACATGAGAAAATACCTAGCCTCAACGGCTTATTTGGTAAAGATATTCGGCCTTGACGGCTTGTTGGATATTCAATTTGAGAAGATACCCGGCCTCAACGGCTTATTGGATAAGATATCCGGCTAGACAGCTTATTGGATATTCAATATGAGAAAATACCCGGCCTCAACGGCTTGTTGGGTAAAGATATCCGTCCTTGATAGATTGTTGGATATTCAATTTGAAAAGATACTCAGCCTTAATAGCTTGTTGGGTAAAGATATCCGGCCTTGACGACTTATCGGATATTCAATTTGAAAGATACCTAGCCTCAACGGCTTATTGGATAAAGATATCCGGCCATGAAGGCTTTTGGATATTCAATTTGAGAAAATACCAGGCCTCAATGGCTTATTGGGTAAAGATATCAGGCCATGACGGCTTGTTGGATATTCAACTTGAGAAAATACCTAGCCTCAACGGCTTATTGGGTAAAGATATCCGGCCATGATGGCTTATTATATATTTCAGTCTTAACAAACACAACATCATATTAAGGAGTTATGCCTCGACAATAAACTTCGATGTACGCACCTCCCAAACAATACTTTATTATGAAAATTAGAAATTCTTTATCGGGCTTATTGGATACAAAATGTCCGGCCTTGATGGTTTATTGGATATTTCAATTTCAACTAGCTCATATTATCCTCAGCTGTCAAATATTTGATTTTCTTATGTCTATGGATTTAAATTCATATATCTGTCTCAATCCAAGATTTGGATCAAAAATCTGATATCAAATTCAGAAGGATCATGTTCAATATAATAGGGATCGACACCTTGATCATGTCAAAAGTTACCGATTGACCAAGATATGCTTAGATCAATTTCAGCCGTTGATTTAGATTTAGATCTGATTCATCACAATCGTTCATTTAAATTAGCAGATATGTATCAATCCGATTCTCGGATAGAAGATCTGATATCATATATGGAAAGATCAAGCTCAATTTGATAGAGATCAACTTCTTGATCATGTCAAAAATCAATCGATTGACCGAGATATACTTCGATTATTCTTAGTCATTCATTCATTTTATATTCAAATCTGAACCATCAATTTGATTTGAACAGATCTGTACCGTTGGATTAAGTTTATTAAATCAGAGATATCTCAACTGTCTGATGTAACTCGAAGTAATCTGGAGCATTGATCTGATTTCAGATCTGGATTGTCAATTTAACTTGAATGGATCTGGACCATTGGATTCAATTTCTAAACTCAGATTGATATCAGCCGTCCGATTTTGCATGAAGTGTTTTAGACTGTTGGTTCTGATTTAGATCTAGATCTGGATCGTTGATTTGAATTGAATGAAGCTGAACCGTTGATTCAATTTATTTGATCAAAATGATCTCAGCCGTCCGATTTCATATGAAGTAATCTGGGACGTTGATTTTGTTTGGATCTGGACCGTCCGTTTGATTGGATGAATCTCACCCATCCAATTTTATTCTCGTCTCTCTCATCAACAGCGGCGATGGATGAAACTAGGGTTCGTTGCCGCCGGCTGCTCTCCGCTCCTCTGGCCAATTGGCTCTGGGAGAACCTTCTCTAGGTCGAGAAGGACTTATGGCTAGAGTTTGGAGCCATATGGTGGAGAATTAGTGGCGAATCGAAGTTTCATTCAAAACAGGGGTCGCCGATGCTGTTTCACTTGATTCCAGCGATCGGATGGATGGATCCTTTTGGCTATAGATTCGCGGGCATGAGGAGATCAAACAGTTATAATTTGAGTGCAATCCGACAGTCGAATACGGAGTTCTTGTGGTAGGGGCGTCGGCAGACGAATAAAGCTTCGGTGTTGACGACTTCGTACGCAAGCGTCTGTCTTTGGCGTTTCAAGTGACGATAATAGAATTTTTTTTTCTCGTCCAGATAAAAGCAGCAAGCAAAATGTGCAATCTTGCACGGTCTTCATAATCAGAATAGCAGCAGCATCGATGAGGGGATATAAAGATCCTAGAAAATATGGGGATATAAAGATCCCAGGAAATCTCACCTGATTAGAATTCTCGTGAAGAGATTTCTTATGCAGAGTCTTCTCGTCCAGCCGTGAGAGTCTTTTCTTCTCTTTCTCCTTTTCTCTCTTTTTTTTTCATGAGCCTAGCCTCTTTTTATAGGAGAAGAGAAAATAATTATTATTTTATTATTATTTGATTTTATATTTTATTATTATTATTATTTATTTTATTTATTATTTTTATGATTTTTATTTGATTTTGTCTTTTATTATTTTTTATTTGATTTTATCTTTTAATTTTTTAAGTCGTTGACTTGGTTCTATTTATTTTTTTTTTCAACATTTTGGTTTTGCTAATTTTTTTTAATTATTTTTTAGCCATAAACTTAGTTTTTTTATTATTATTTCATCACCCCTTTTTTTCTTTTTTGTTAAATCCGAATTTTCCCCTTTTTTATTTTTAGTTTATTTTATTTATTATTATTTTTTTATTTTTTTAAAAAAATAATTTGTCCAACACATTGTTATATTGTTATTTGCACCAAGTAGAGCTATTATTCCGGTGAATCAGAATTTCTTGGCAAGTAATACTGCAGAGGTGAAGATCTGGTGCTCTGTTTTCATCACCATTGTGGCCGAGGGACACTACAAAAGAGAAGAGTAAGTAAAAAACAAAAAAAGTTGAGAGGGGGGCTAAAGAAGTAAAAGTTGGGCCTCGCTAGAAAAATGGAGGCGGAGGCTTAGAGAGAAAAAAAATTCGTAGGGAGGAGGGCTGCTCAAGAAATCTTAAGTGCAATGACCATAAATCACAGAATTTTTTTTTTCGTGGACGGACATATCCATGATGATCTACACACTCTAAGCTATTTAACAGTACCAACATTATCATGGATGGATATATCCACGATGAGGAAGCGTGGATTTTCAGATCGTGGATGGATGACATGTTAATGTCATCCACATATGAAAATCCACGTTTCCTCATCGTGGATACATCCATCCACGATAATATTGGTACCGTTGGATAGTTTAGAGTGTGTAGATCATCGTGAATATTTCATCCATGAAAATTTTTTTTTTTGATGGATTTATTGCCACTATGCTTAAGTTTGTCCTTAGCAGCCCCCCTACCCAGGAAATTTTTTCCCTCGAGAGGGTGAAAAACTCTTAGAAAAAGAAACAAAATGCCAAGCCTAGAGAGGTGAAGTGCGCCAAGGAGGAATAAAAACAAGGCTCTCGGATGACAAGAAAAAGAATAAAAAAGGAAATGTTTTTTAAAATAGGAAAACATGATGTACTACTTGCATTATATAAACCTCAGCCATTTTATTGTTATTGTTATAAGTTTTTTTTAAGTAGGAAATATGATGTGGTACTTGTATCATCCAAACCCCCTCCTCTTTTTTATGTAGAAGGCAAAAATAAGATTCAACCTCGGATTTTTATGACTAAGAAGAAATGAATAACTTTGTTGAGATTCATAAATTATAATGTTAGAAACTTATCTTGCAATATTGCAAAAATTGAAGATTCTTAAAATAATACAGTAACTTGCTCACATAAGGAATTTGTGCTTCTTTTATCCACAAAAAGAGGAAATAGAGAATAGAGAGATGATGAATAAAATAAAGTTAAGATAAAACGATGAACAAGAGAAAGAAAAAGAAAAAGATAGCTGAGAGGCTAGAGAGCTTAAGGGTCTGTTTTATTGGGGAGAAACAAGAGAAAAATAGAAAGAATTTTTTTTTTCTTTTGATTTGTTGAAAAGACTGATTTGGAGGGAAAAAAAAAGGACCACTTTTCTCCTCTTTTTTGTTCTCTCCAAAAGAGAGAGAAAACACTTTTCTCCCATTCTTTACTGCCAACCTCACTATTTTTCTTCCCACTTATTTTTTTTCCTTTCCTTTTTACTCTTCTCTCTTTTTTTCTTGCCCCCCAATAAAACAGGCCTTAAAAGGGGAGAAAAAGATGCGGGAAAGGAATAAAAGTGGAGGATGAATAAAAAGAGGAGAGGAGGCGCCAAAAAAAGGCTCATTCACTACTTCTCCCCTCATATTTTCATCACCAAATTTCTATTACAACTGTTACCATAGCGAGTAACAACATGCACTATTGTATCACTACTATATCTCTCCCTTAATTTTCATTGTGGTGCTACTGGAACACAATCAGATTCTCAATGCTGTTGCTTTATACCCAAATAACTACCCATTTATTTTTTGGAACCCCTAACTCTTCCCTACCCTATTAAAAATTTAGTTACCTGTTTAATACTCAAACTCTATAAATACCTACTCTAGAAAATTACAATCTATATATATGGTTACCGATTAAAATTTGGGTACCAACCTTATAAAAACCCTAATAATAGTTAAATTTCGGGTAGGGTAAAACGGATAGCCGCAAACTCAACATATATGTTAAAAAATCATAATTTTTAGTACAAAAATTATATATATATATATATATATATATATATATATATATATATATATATATATATAATTTGGTTTGGGTAGTGGGTATCTGCCCTATGCTACCCAAACCCGAATTAGGTAGCATGTGCACTACCCATACCCTACCCAACAAGAATAAAATATACCCAATTATTTTTAAATGAGTTCGAATAGGGCGGGTACCCGCTAAATTACTATCTAATTGCCATCCCTACCTCTGCCACTAATTTGCCAAGTTAGTGCAAGAAACAGAAGAAAGTGTGCAGCGCCTCCCAGCTACCGTGCCCTATTATTGGTGGACCAACTATTATCTAATCCAATGACATTAAAATCCAAGATTGGTCTTGAATAATGATCTAAAGCTATTGACTCAATCTACTAGCATGTAGCTCAATCCACTAACAGACCCCGAATCCAATTCTACACATGAGACTCAATCAAACATCCAACTTAGGAAACTATTTTTTTGGCCCAGTCCATTTTATTCGATTTAATACTATGGGCATAACTGGTTCCACTCAGTTTGAGCAGCAAAGTACAAAGAGAATAAATGAAGAATAAAAAAAGGAAAAGAAAATGAAAAGAGAGAAACAAAGAGGGAGAAAAAAGAAGAAGAAGAAATCAAGAAATGAGGGAATTCCCTAAATCGAAACGAATAGGGGAGAAAGATGTTTTGGTCAGCAGCCACAAGCCATCCTAAAAAACTCTATATACAAATTAAATGATTATTCATGACTCGCATTTGGTCAAATGTTCATTCCTTTGAGCCAAGTCAAAAAATATATGCAAGCTCTTCACAAGTCGAATGTCTAACAATTTTAAAAAATAAAGACTTAGCATGCTACAATGTAATATTATTTGGGAGATATATACGTCGATACTTGTCATCAAGGTGTAACTCCTCAATATAGCATTATACTTGTAATGTCAAAACCAAAGCGACCAATTTTAAATTAAATATATTTACAAGCCATCAAGGCTGAGTACTTTCCAAATATATATATTCACAAGCCATCAAGGCCGTGTACATACCAAATCTAAAATATTCACAAGCCATCAAGGTCGAGTATCTTAAATTCAAAATACTCACAAGCTATCAAGATTGAGTACATATTAAATCCAAATACTCACAAGCTACCAAGGCAGAGTACAAATTAAATCCAAATTCTCACTAGCCATCAAAGTTGAGTGCATATTAAATCCAAATACTCATGAGCCATCAAGATCTAGTATCTATTAAGTTTAATTACTCACAAGCTATTAAGGCCGAGTATATATAAAATCCAAATACTCATAAGACATCAAGGTTGAACACATTCCAAGTTCAAATACTACAAACCATCAAGGCTGAGTATATGCCAAATCTAAAATATTCATAAGCCACTAAAGCCAAGTATTCATCAAATATAAATACCCACATGTTCTCAGAAAGTTGGACATGCATCGACAAGTCATTTTTTTTACTAATGAAGATTACTTCAAATTAAGTTGTTCATGAGCCATATATTAATATGATATTTACAAATTATTTTGTTATGCAATATTGTTCGCTTACTTATATAGATTTATTAATCAAATATGCCCTAATTTTTGGAGTAACTAATAATGAGTGCTCGAATTCATTAGAAATGATGACCCATTAAGCAAAAAGTCTTATTATTATAAGGTGAATTTGATAAGGTCATGTTATATTAAAAATGTAAAACTTTTTTACCCTCACAAAAATAAAGCGTAAATTTGCTATTTTCGTAATGTGGATAAATTTGCTATTTTCATAATGTGGATGAGCGTTCGAATCGGCCCATAATTGCCATGCAATTATATTGTGTTTTTTGTTATAGAAAATAGAAAGAAGAGAAATTTTATTTTAAAAATTAAATAAGAAATTAAGAAAGAAAAGAAACATAACTTGAACTTAAATGTTTATCTCACTTTTCAAGTAAATTTATTTATCTAACTTAAATGAAGAGTCCTATGTAGGCATAGGAATTTAGCTGTAAAATTTAGGAGATTAGTGGCAATAAATGGATAGTAAAAGCCTTGAAACTTTGTTATAGGAAAATCAGCCCATACATCATCTAGTAACTAAGATTAAACGATTTTTTCAAAGTGACACAAATCCTCCATCATGTCTAACTTAAAACTTCAAATCAGTTTTATGTATGTAGAGCTTATAGGACTCCGTGACTAAAAGAGTTGTTATTCCCATCTCTACTAATTAGCTTATGCACATCCTGATGCCTCTTGCTCTCTTAATGAGGCCAACAAAAGTGATTTTGTGTATACCCTGGCAGTTTGGCATAGCTGAAGCATTTAGCTTTTGTTGGTTGAAAAGTAGCTAGCTAAAAAAGTTTCAAGGTGTTTGGGTAAATAGCTAGTCATTAGTTGTGTTGTGCTATTAAGTATATTATTTTTATAAATTTTGCAAGAATTTTCCTATTATTTATTACACGTGCTAGGAGATCAATAAGCTTTGGGGCATTTTCATATGCGTGGAGAAAAGGTAAAGTAATTTTTTTTGACAAGCCAAAAGTAGGAAGGTGGCAGCTTTGGAGGGAAGCAGTTACTTCTGAGTTCCAAACCTAGAAGCTGATAGCCAAATATCTAAACTTTCAAAATTCTCCTTTTGTGGCCAGCAGAAGTAGCTAAAAAGCTACGCGCCTGATTGTTAGGGAAGCTACCCCAAACACCCTTTTCAAATCACCCTCGAAGGGCTAGATCATACTTAATCTATAAACTAATATCACTGTAGAGGAATTCTCAAATTAATTACTTCTTGAGCATGATATTCAATATGCCATTGACCTTATAACTATTTTTCATAACCAAATCTACCACAGGATGAACCCCATGGAACATATTTTGCTAAAAGAACAAGTTGATTTACTTCATGAAAACTTCAAAAAAAAGCTCAAGTCCTTATGTGGTACGTTTCCTTCGTATTGAAAAGAAGGATAATAGTTGGAGAATATGTATTGAGTACATAACCATTAATAAATTCCCTATTAAATACTAATCTCCTACTCTATGATTGGATGATATGCTCAATCTACTCACTTGGTTCTAGTAATTTAACCTAAGTAGTAGATACCATTAGAATTCAATATTACATGACCTTCAAAAATAAGACAACCATTATGACTTGTTATGCCCTTGTTATCTACATTTGTGCAAGTTATAACCTATGATTCAGGGCCATAATTAGGAAAGTTTGTAGTCGCATATTGCGAAGACAACCCAATTTATAATATTTGTAGTAAATTTGACAAGAACGCCTTTTGCTAGACTCTTGAAACATTAAACATAGAAAGTTTTATATAATCTCATAAACAATTGAGGGCTGACCCAAGTAGGATGGCAATTTAACTTGCCCCACATGGATACTCAACCTGACCTGTTTATGTCGGTGGGATATGGGCATATGTTTATTGCAAGTCTAGTGTGGTCGCTAAATTAGCAACACTTTAGTATCTGACCTCGACAACATAAGAAAATATCTGGCCTCAACGGCTTAGTAGATCTTTACATTATAAAGAAAATATCCGACCTTAATGTCTTATTGGATATTTAATTTGGAAAAGTATATGACCTTGACAGCTTATTGGATATTTATATTTGAAAGAACCCTCAAAGGCTTATTAAATATTAATTTGAAAAAATATTCAGCCTTAGAAACATATTTGGATATTTATATTTTAAAGAAAATATTTGACTTTGGCGGCTTATTGGATATTTAATTTGAAAAAATATCCAACATTAGTGGCATATTAGATATTTATATTTTAAAGAAAATATCCGGCCTCTACGACTTATTGGATATTTAATTTAAAAAAAATATTTGGCCTTGATGGCTTGCTGGATATTTATATTTTAAAGAAAATATCTGGCCTCGATGATTTATTGGATATTTATATT
Source organism: Costus lasius (assembly GCA_027563935.2). Classification (NCBI taxonomy): domain Eukaryota; kingdom Viridiplantae; phylum Streptophyta; class Magnoliopsida; order Zingiberales; family Costaceae; genus Costus; species Costus lasius. Next base: position 16,500,159 of record CM050452.1, on the reverse strand, counting down.
TAAAAAAAAATATCCAGCCTATTGATATTTTAATTTAGAAAAATATCCATTCTTGATGGCTTGTTGGATATTTATATTTTAAAGAAATATCTTGCCTTAACGGCTTATTAGATATTTAATTTAGAAAATATATAACCTTACGATATATTGGATATTTATACTTTAGAAAATATTCGACGTCGACGTCTTGTTGGATATTTTGATTTGAGAAATTATTCGACCTTAGTGGCATAATGAATAATTATATTAGAAAAATATTCGGCCTTGACAATTTGTTGAATATTTTAGATTTTTTAAAATTTTTTAGAAAGAAAATACATCAGCTTAAACGAACGCAATGTCATCTTGAGAAGTTATGCCCCGATTATAAATATCCATGTATGCACCTCCCAAATAAGGACTTAAGATTTAAGGGAAGAGAATTCAGACAATAATATTTTTCAAGCAGGATGATGTTTCAAAAAACAAGTTTGACCTGTGTCATGGTACAATGATATTTATTATTATTTTTTTGCTTTTGCTTTTATTTTATTTTATTTTTTACTTTTTTTTAGCGTAGCTAATCTTGCAAAATTTGATTTTTTTTATTGTTAAACACATTTGATGATTATTTTATTTTATTTTTTTAATTAATTTTGTCAAAATTAATTTTGACTTTATTAATTCTATTTTATTTTTGGTAAAAGTAATTAGTCCAACAGTTTGATCATTTTTTTTTTTTGGACGTTGAGATTATCTAGGGAAGGGAATTCAAATAAAACTAATTTTCTAGCTGGGTGGTGTTTCAAAAACCAATTTGACATGTGTCATGATACAACGAGATAAAAGAGAATTTTCCTTCTTTCATTATGTGATTAGATCGTAGATGTGACTCTTAATAGCTAAAATATTTTTTTGTGATACTATCATGGAATTCACAGTAACAACTATAGATATATCATCATCAACTTCACCTGACTGGACATTCGATGTTATGCCAAGTGACCTAATTCAAATTTCTAGAATGACATCTAGAAATTTCGACTTTCATGCCAAGCGAATTAATGCTAACTTATTTTAATAATAATAATATCGTTATACCATTATTACCACATCATCATTACCGTGTAGCCTTGTCACTATATGACAGAACTACTTGCGCACATAATATGAACACGATCAAATGTTGTAACCTGCTTGGGCTATGTTTCGACAAAAAAATTTTTACGAAAGGACCTTCTTCTGCACAAAAAAAACGCAGCATTGTGAGAAGCTTTATACAAAATTTTTTATTTAAAATAGTGTATAACAATTTATATAAAATTTTATACGGAAAATTTTATATAAAGAATATTTTTGTATAAAGGCTTTACACAGTATTTTTATATAAAGTTTATATGAAAATTTTGTAAACAAGATGAATAATTCGAAGTGATGTCCATTTCGGTCATTACACAGTAAAATGTAAGCAAGATGAATTAGTAGCAGTTCGTTTCCTCGCCTCTTTACTGTGTGTGCTGTTTCAAGTCGAGATCGCCCCATCTCGCCTCTGCAACCGATTCAATTAGGGTTTCCTTAAACCTCGCCTCGATCCCTCGATCCGGTGGCATACGAAGATCCGATGGCGGAGAACGGCCTACTGGCTGCCGATGAGCCGCAGGCCGCAGCGGTTGGGCCTATCGGTCATAGCGTGATCCCGATCGTGAACAAGCTCCAGGACATCTTCGCCCAACTCGGGAGCTCATCCACCATTGACCTTCCCCAGGTTGCAGTCGTCGGGAGTCAGAGCAGCGGAAAGTCCAGCGTTCTTGAGGCTCTCGTTGGTCGGGATTTCCTGCCCCGGGGCACCGACATCTGCACCCGGAGGCCGCTGGTCCTGCAGCTGGTTCAGATTCAGCGGCGGTCAGATTCAGCCGCATCCGGAGGTGTGGAAGAGTGGGGGGAGTTCCTCCACTTGCCTGGCAAGAGGTTCTATGATTTCTCGGCGATCCGCCGCGAGATCCAGGTGGTTTGGCTTTTGAATTATTCTGGACAGTTTTTGATTGGTTGCACCTTTTCTTTGATCCTATTGGTAGCTGTATAACTCCTATCCTGTTTTTGCTTTGGCTGTGTAAACTTTCAAAACTGTATATTGATATGCATCTCTCTGATCAATAATGCATATTTTTAATAGAAGATGTCACTGTATTGGATTCTTTTTTGGCATGGTGACGGAATTATAGCAAAGAATGCGATTGAATGAACTTTATGTTAACGTGCAATTTTTTTCCTTAAGCAACTTTGCATTCTCTTTATTAGCCATTTAAACATAATTGCTGTTGATATCTTCATGTTGGTGTTCATCTATACTGCACATTACTGATTGTTTAGTTTACGTAATAATAAATTGTCAGCTGGCTATTTCAGTTTTATGTAGTAGCACCTGTTCTACCTTATAGCTTGACATGCATAAATCATTTTTTTTATTTATAGATCTTGATTATGTCCCATCATTCTCTTTCATTGTACTGCAGTATCATATGACTTCCAAATGCCCCACATTACTTGGCTTTGTTTGGGCACACGCATGGACAAGATTACTTGATTCTTCTGGAATTTCAAGTGTATAGTGTAGAAATTGAGCAAAAAAGTAGAATAAGTGACCCAAATTTCAGATTTTTTATGTTGTACTTTTTCCGTAGAATAACCCAAGATTTAAATACTAGTCTGTACCTGGTATGACTAGTATGTACCGGTTAAAACATACCAGTCCGAGCAGTGGAATGGGGAAGAGGAAAGAAGAAGAAAGAAGAGGAAGAAAAGAAGGAAAAGAAGGAGAAGAAGAAAGAAGAGGAGAAGAAAGAAAGAAGAGGAAAAGAAGAAGAAGAAAAAAGGAGAGGGCTGTACCAGTTAAAACATACCAGTCCGAGCAGTGGAACGGGGAAGAGGAAAGAAGAAGAAAGAAGAGGAAGAAAAGAAGGAAAAGAAGGAGAAGAAGAAAGAAGAGGAGAAGAAAGAAAGAAGAGGAAAAGAAGAAGAAAAAATGAGAGGGCTGGGCCAAGTGGACCCTCATGTAGGTGGACAGCAGATGTGAGCTGTGAGCAGGTGCTCATGCAGGCGAACAACAAAGGTAGTTCGCTTGTGTTGGTGGATGTAATCCAATCTTCTTCCTCTTCCTCGCCCTATTCCTCTTCTATGCTTTTGTCTAGTTTTGTCTAGTACATACCGATCTGAGCCAAGAGTACCACTAGGTCTTGGACCAAAATTGTAAACCTTGATAGTAATATACAAACATTGTAATTATGCTAATTATAAATGTCCAAAGAACCTTAAAGAGAATAAAACCCCCTCTGTTACTTACACTTGAAATCTGATTATGTATTTGTCTGATTGTTTGCTAGTGACTGCGTGTGGTTGGTATATGGTCCAGATAACACCACCAGTATTAATGATAATCTACAAATTGCATGATTTGACTAGTGACCAGAAATTTTATGATTCTTTACTGGGCTGTATTTATTGTTCTCCTACCAAATGTTCATTGCAGGCAGAAACAGACAAAGAAGCAGGAGTTAAAAAGGGTGTTTCTGATAAACAAATTCGTTTGAAGATTTTCTCCCCCAATGTTTTGAATATCACACTTGTTGACTTGCCTGGAATAACAAAAGTGCCAGTTGGAGACCAACCTAGTGATATTGAAGCCAAAATCAGAACAATGATTATGTCATACATCAAACATAAGACTTGCATTATATTGGCAGTTTCACCAGCAAATGCAGACTTGGCAAATTCTGATGCACTTCAAATTGCCAGAAATGCTGATCCAGATGGTAATCCATACAAATTTTTATTATTGTTTTTGCCCTTATCTGTTATGCTTTCATTTGTTAGCACAGTATTGGTCTGTTTACGGCTTATAATCAGATTAGATTGATTGATGAGGAAACTGTTATTTTGGCAGGTTCTCGCACGATTGGTGTAATTACTAAGGTCTTGTTTGTGGATTTTGTTAAAATATAATTCTGGATAGTCATTTAACATTGACCAAGTAATACTACTTTTTTTTCCTATGGTTACAGTTGGATATAATGGATAGAGGTACCGATGCACGCAACTTTTTATTGGGTAATGTGATTCCCTTGCGGCTTGGCTATGTGGGTATCGTCAATCGCAGTCAGCAGGTGCTCCGTTCATATGGTTGATATTTTTTTCCCATAAGTTAAAATTGTTGTATGTATGACTTTCATATGTAGTTTAAGAAACCCATCCGTATGCTGGTATGTATGGTATATACTGATCTAATCTTGCACTAGGATAAGGTTGGTATAATAATATCATTATTATTAATACCAGTCGGTACTAAATGATATAGACCAGTATCTTGAACCTTACTTTCATCACTTGACATTTTGTCTATAGGCATTCTACCTTTGAAGGTTTTCCCCTTTGTACTACTTGAAGAACCATAAGGAGAGAGTAAATTATTTACAGTGGGTTCAAAAAGCATTATAAAATAACTGAAATGAGTCTTTCGAATTAGTTGGTTACTTGGTTGCCAATGTAGGAAACTCAAGTATATATCCATTCCTTCATTTGCTTATATATATCCATACATTTACTGGAGCAGAAAAAAATAAATATTTTTTCCTAAACTCATTACTTACGTATGCTTGGCCTTGGACCAGGCGACATTGAGACTACTGAAGTAAATAAATTTTTTTTTACACGCACTTGTATTCTGATATCAAAAGGTTGAATTATCTTTTATTTTTTGTACATGTAATCACTTGCATTATTTCAGTAACATTTTAGATATTACTGCTAGATCCTTTGTGTTTATTTTGTATCTAATTTAATGCTAATTTAAAGGACATAGGAGATCAGTTCAAGAGGACAATTTTTCATTAACAGATTTCCTATTACTTTAGTCTTGTGATCTTGAGAATCACACAGAATATCCTTTTAGGACAAACTTGAATATATATGTACCCTAAAGTGTAGCGGAATATGCTCTGTTGTTTAGATTTGACTGTAGGTTACTCGAATTGTATTTTGTTAGTATTCAACACCAGACCTTAGGAAAATCTCAAGGATGCTCCTTTGACGGTATGGTGCCTGTTCTAAAATTTGCAGGTCATCAATTACACTTTTTTTCAACTTCAATATCAACTAGTCTAATGATCTGTGCAGTTGGAGATACCACAAGATTGTTAAACTGGAGGTTGGCCCGTGTAACTCCCCTTAGAGATGGAGCAAAATAAATATGAATTCTAAACAAGGGGGATTTAGTTCTTTTTCAACTAACTTGTAGAATTTGCACAAAATGCTTAATTTATTGGTTCATTTTTCTTATATAGTCTCAGTCGTGATTAACACTTGGGAAGTTCTTTGTTCCATTATGTGTGTTATAAGGGTCTTGTGTAGATGTTATCAACCATCATGATATTCATTCATGGATTCAAGTTTACAGGTTCTCATTCTCCATGCTCAAGAACACCTCTGCTTCACAATTCTCATCTTAACTGTTATTTAGCTCCTCCACTCCTGATTGTATCGTCAGTATTTATCTGCCATGGTCTGTTACTCTAGGTTTGTACTTAATGATAATGGTCGTTTCATGATGAAGCAGGGGCATGAACTGGAGTAAGAGATTTAGGAATAATTAACAAAAAACTATTTAACAACTAAAAGTTATTTATTATTATTTTTTTAAATTATTGCTTTCAATATGTGTTGCTCTTTTGACAATGATGGTTTTTTTTTGTTTTGTTTTGTTTTGTTTTTGTTTTCCCAATACTTGACTCTAGAAAAATTGTTTGTATGGGGATTAGGAATTTCTTTTGCAAGTAGGTTCATCAAGTGTAGAGTGGCCCTAGTGCCAAGGTTGTTGCCAATGCACCTGGTTGAGAGGTTTGGTGCATTCAATTCATATCCTAAAGTTAGAGACGTGATTTTTGCATTCAGACCGTGACACTTGAACCTCACAGCAATTCTATGGTTTGCCATTAGTCTTCTGTTTTGAATATATCTAATTACTTTGGCTCTTCAAATGCAGGATATTACCTTAAACCGTAGTATCAAAGATGCGTTGGTTGCAGAAGAAAACTTCTTCCGCAATCAGCCAGTATGAATTTTCGAATACTTTGGTGGCCTTTCCTATTTGATCTTTTCAAGCTGTTGAACTACTTTTATGGTCAAATGCAGGCATATCATGGTCTTTCTCACTGTTGTGGGGTCCCTCAGTTAGCGAAGAAATTGAATCAGGTAAATTATCTGAATTTAAATTATTATTTGTTCCTTCACCTAGCGGTCTTCTTTTTCTGGAAGAAACAATGTTTCTCAAGACTATAGTTTTGGACTATTCAAACTTTGAAGGATGCAATAAATTGTTTTTTTCTTTTATTTTAGTTCTTTGTGATTAATTCCTACTATTTTCTGTTTTCTTTTTCACAATGGATGCTAAATCAGACCACCAACTCCAATATTGTTTTTTTGCAGATTTTAGTACAACATATCATGGCTATCCTTCCTGGATTGAAGTCACGAATAAATGTTCAATTGGTGACTGTAGCTAAGGAGCATGCTGCCTATGGTGATGTAGTAGAATCGAAGGTGAGTATTTAAGTTTGTTTCCCGTCACTCAGTTGATGTCAATGAGAGGAAAGATCCATGCCACTGATGATATTTTATGGATAACATATAATTATACTACTAATTCCCTGACATCTTATTGTGGTACATTATTCCATCACTGATGGAAGTTTATAATTTGTGAGACTTCTTGCCTTTAAGTTTGAACGACTTAGGTGAGAGTCATCCTCGCTGGGGTTATTTATCTGTAATAAACTACTCGTTCTGAGCCCCTTTCACATTCCTCTTTCTCCTTGTTTGCGGTCTTTAGCTATACTTTTGTTATGTCTTATTTGTTTTACTCAATTTAATGTAAGACAAAAACATGTGTCAATTCCCATTTTACTTCATCGATGGAGATAGTATCATTAATAACTGAAGCAACCAATTTAGCACCGCAGCTACCAAAAGTGAACTCGAATACAAACTCTCTTGGAGTTGCCATACCCCGCGAAAGGCTCGTTGATTAAAATTGAGAAAAGTAATATACACTTATCTTTGCTTTCCATGTTGGCCATTTTTCTTATCAAGCTTTAGTCCATTGAAATGCATGTCCAGTGAGTTTACAATGTGAACGGTTGGATCTTCTTTAGGCAAGTACATGTCTAATCTGATTGAAATGCAAAACTATAGATTTGAATATTTGATGAACTTGATAAATTATCCAAACTTACAAGCTATGTTTGTCTGGTTGTATCTGTATAATGTAATTTGCCTACTTCATTATTGTTTGGGTATTCTTGTTGGGAATTTCTTAGTGTTCCAATTGGATAATTTGATATTTATATGTTTAAACAGCATTTCCTGTTTTCATGTACATAAATGTCTGAAAGGGAAGGGATCAACCATTTTTTTCTTGATTTTCTATATATATGATATCAAGGCAAAATAATTCCATGTATACCAAGTGACATTATGATATACTTGGGTAGTTTCTTACTATGTCTATACATGATGAAATATTTGCAACTTCGGGATCTGCATAATCCATGCATGTTAGGGGTTTGATAGTGACCTCTTCTAAAAGGAAAAAAAATGCGTAAAAAGGTTTACTGCACTGATATTGTTGCAGGTGCGGCAATCTAATATCAGATTTGACTTTCTGTATGAGTCCCATCGCAAGAGAAATTTCAGGAGAACATTATTTCCTTTCTTTTCTTTTTTGCTTTTGATATGATTGGCCCGACCAAGTACTAGTAAATTGACTTATTAAATTAATGGCTACAACATTATCCAACATAAAAATGCTTCCGCCCAAGTAAATGACAGTAGCAGCTAAGTACATTAATCTTAGAATGCTAGTACTATTCTTGTCTCATCTTTCATGTGAGACTAAATTGGTTCCTTTTAGCAAGGGCTACTTTGTTCCATTTCTACTTGTTTTTCTTTTGGCAGATTATTGCGGTAGTGCTTAAAGTTGCTCTTATTTTATACTTTGTTGTGTTTCTTTGCTGTGTCAAGCTTCAATCACCATCTCACATCTTTTGTTTGTTTGTTTATTTACCTTTATTAATTTCTTATGCCTTTGGTGCGTGATACTGACTTCAGGCTGGCCAAGGAGTCAAAATATTGAACATTCTTGCTAAATACTGTGAGGGTAAGATTGGGTTCTACTACCTTTCTTAACTATTTGATTATTATGTTATTATGCCTTTTCTCTCTACTCTTCTTCTATAAAATTCATTACAATTTTTTTTTTATTATGTACAAGTATCATATGTCCAAATTCCTATATCATGCAGTAGTTATCCTTGGACTACACACATGTTTGTGGATAGACTCAGGCCTAATTAGTTCCTCTGTATCTCACATCAATCATTGAGATTTGCAATATAATTTGGTTTCATGTAGCATTTGATGCAAGAATGAAAATTTAGAATTTTTTTATTGTAATTTTCGTGTAAAGATTAACAAGATTGTAGAAGTATCAAACAATGGTTGTCTCGTGGATTTGATCCATGTGATTTGGATTAACAAATTAAGGTCATATTTAAGCAATTATGAAAAATCAAAGTAGCTAATAGTTATTCTTGAAAGATTTAAATTTAATTTGCAATATAAGATTTAATCATACGTATGAAATTTAACTAGGAAAATAAATAGATATAGAGAACTAGAAAGTAGAAGACTTCAGTCCAGATGGCATTGCTTAGTGATAATGCAAAAAAAAGCAATTAACTCCATTTTATGTTATATTTTGGTTTAGTCCCACGTGGGAAGTTGGTGGTGATTTGTTATGATATATAAGATGTAATGACTTTATTGCCACTTGTGCTTAAGTATTTTTAACTAGGCTACATTGTTTCAGGCCTATTAACTTGAATCAATTTTCTCATTGGACGTAATGTAACAACTGATACTAAAATATATCTAGTTGTAATCATGAATAGTGTTTAATAGGAAAGCGTCACAATATATTTTAGAGTCGCTATTGGACTGATCTTAGATGTTGCTGATAAGAAATGATTTAGAGCCAAGTTAAGCCTTGAGTTTGACACAAGGATTAAGAAACTGGTATGAATCGGGCAAAATTCCCATTCCGGTCCGAGCATGGTCTAGTTCCGGACCATCAAAAAATCATGCGGAACACGAGTGAGCTTTGCAGTGGAGTGCAGCAAGTAGAGAAGAAGTGGAGAAGAAGAGGAGGGGAGGTGGAACCTTCGTCTAAGCTCCACCTCATGCACCTCATGCAGGTCAATTCTTCCTCTTTTTCCTCTTTTTCCTCTTCTTCCTTCCTCTTTCTCTCCTCTCCTCCCCTCTTCTTCCTCTTCCTCTTCTTCTACCACACACCACGTCAGTTTCATCCAGTTCCATTTGGTACCAGTACAGGGTACCGGAATGAATTATTGATCCTTGGTTTGACAAGGACTAATGTTTTAATCTCATATGGAAGTGGAAGAAAAGTTGTCTTGATATATAATACTTAGTGAGACTACTATTATCTTGGGTTTAAGCATATTCAATTTAACTGCATTTGTTAAACTCATCAAGTTTGTCTTTTAATTTTCTCTAAGACATAACTAGTTGCTTGTAGAGTTTGACTATGGTCCTAAATCCTATTTATTTCTTCTCTACCTTGGTGTTTTTGGCCTCTTCATAGATTTGCTTCTCTTCTTTTCCTTCCCACCTTTTGCTTATCACGTGTAGCAATTGCAATCCTCTTTATCCAAGGTTGTCATAATAAAAATTCCATCTAAGATTGATGGTAGCTCCATAAGATCATAATGTGGAATCCAAGTGTAGGATTGTAAAGTTGCACCAAATAGTTTAAAAATGTATTGTAATGGGAAGTATATTTATGTGTTAAGAGCAAACTTTGAAAAACCGGTTCAAGTGTAGAATTGTAAGGTTGTACCAAATAGCTTAAAAATGTATTGTAATGAAAAATATGTATATATATATATATATATATATATATATTTATACACACACATTAAGAGCAAAGTTTGAAAGACGGGTTCTTGCCAAGTGGTATAGCTAGTTTGTCCCGGTACAAGTAGGGACTGGTACATGGGCCAACTTTGAATCGATGTAGGAGGAGAAGAGGAGAGGCTTGTTGCTCGCTGGAGAGGAAAAAGAGGAGATGGCAAGTGGGAGCTCAATGAAAACTGCTCATGGTGAATGAAAGCTTCGACTTCCACTTCCGCTGCTGCTACTGTTGTGCTACTTTTGCTTGCTTTGCTTATACTTTCACTCACTCTTTTACATCGATTTTTTTCAGTATGTATTGGTCCAAGCTTGGACCAAAACACTAGTTCGGAGAAGTATTTCAAACTTTGGTTGAGAGTAAATTGAATGAAAATGTTTCTTGTATGTAACTAGTAATAATCAACATGTAATTATGAATCTACTACTCTTGCAACCTAATAAAAAATTAATTCTTGTAAGTTTCCAAACTTTCGCACATATTAAGTTTAAAAGAGGACATGAAATTAGATAGAATCAAAAGTCAAAATGTACAAGTAAAGTCAAAGTATCACGTATCAATTATGACCTCTTATGCAACATCAATTAAAGTCTTAAATGTATCAAAAATACAAATTAATATCAAAATACAAGCATGCTGCGATTGTATAATTGATCTTACTGATTCGCCTGATATTATTGATCTGGAATGACAATCTATCACCCCTCTATGTGCTATGGTCTTGCTATATATTTGATTGGCCTAATCTGGTCAGGATTATACAATCCTTTGAACTAGATGTGTATTTGACATTGTTGGTGCTTCGACGACTTTGTTGTGGATGAAGCCTTGCTAGTGGCAGAAGCAAAGCCTTGGTACACGTCAGTTCTGTCCGGTATTGGACAATACATATGAGTCCGAGCTTGGACCGGAACATTGCGCCAATATTTCAAACCTTGGTGAGAAATGGTCTAAATTTGATCAACATAGTTAATTCTGGGAGCCAACTAGGGCCATGCATTTTGGAATTCCTAGTACAACAAAATTGTGTCTGACATTTTCTTACAGGTCTATTGAACTCAGCAAATCTTGCCAATGTTTTAACTATTTCATTTATTGCCTTTATTGCCTTCATTTCTTACAGTTTAGTTCTTTGTAAGTGCGTGTTTGTAAGTCATAATTGAGATGCCCTGCAAGTCCTATTTTTATGATTATTGCTTTATAGCGTTGATTTGTATGATCTATGACATCTCATGTATTACAGCTTTTTCTTCCATGGTGGATGGGAAAAAACGAACTATCTACAGCTGAGCTTTCTGGTGGAGCTCGAATTCATTACATTCTGCAATCAATCTTTGTCAAAAGTTTGGAGGTTTTTTTTCTTGTTCTTTAAAAATTAATTTAGTGGTCTAGTGATGTAGATTAGATGATCTCATGTGGGGTTCCTCTTTCTTACATTGCTGTTTTCCCTCTATCTGTTTATTCTATTGTTCGTCTGGGCACATGTAGGATGTTGATCCTTGTGAAGACATAACTGATGAAGATATTCGCCTAGCTATTCAAAATGCCACTGGTCCAAGAAGTGCGCTATTTGTACCAGAGGTACTCAAGTGTTAAAGGATGATATACATATTTTGATGTCACGAAAATCTGTTACAAGTTCATATCTTTTATTTGTGGTCTACTGTCAACGTTAGGTACCTTTTGTAGTTTTAGTGCGAAGGCAGATAAGTCGCCTGCTGGATCCAAGTTTACAGTGTGCAAAGTTTATTTATGATGAATTAATAAAGGTATGGACTCTTTTATGTCTTGAATTATAAATTCTACCCAAAATTTTTATGTTTTTTTTATTATTTGTTACTCATTTCAATATGATGATTACTCTTACTGTAGATGAGTCACAGGTGTTTAGCTAATGAACTACATCGTTATCCTGTCCTTCGGAAATGCATGGATGAAGTGATAAGTAATTTCTTGAGAGATGGACTTCAGCCTGCTGAGACAATGATAACTCACATTATTGAAATGGAGGTAATGATGTGATTTTAATTTCCTTTTTTCTTTTTTTTACTTTGTGCAGAAAGTACTATGTAACTGCTCGAGTCAAGGAATTTATCAAAGTTTACCTCTTATAGCCACTTTAGTTAGACTGCCTCAGTAGTAGTTGTACTGTGATTGCTGATATAGTTGACCGTACCTGCATAACACCCTTCCCTTCTGCATTAATCATTTAATAAAATTTGAATTTGGCGGTTACTTTTTATTTTAGGGATATTCCTTCTAATTTTGCCTTCTGTTCCACCCATGTTTTATGTGGCATGCTTGAAAAAAGAAAAATATTAGGAATAGGGGGTGTTTGGATGTAAGTTTATATTATTTCTAGAACAATGATGGTAAAGCTATGGCGGTTTAAAATTATTGAAGTAGATTAAGAAGGGAGAATGAAATATTCGATTGATTCTAAGGTTATTAGTTAATTGTTAGTTTTGAGAACCTTTGTTCTGTTTTGGTGAAGGTTCATGATATATCAAAGTGCTTGATCTATTTGTTCTTTGAAATTTCTCGGATCTTGCATATTAATTATGTGCATTTGTTTCTGTCGTGGTATCTATCAGGAAAAAAACAAGGGCGGCGGAAAAGTAACTGTTATGTGTATATCTGCTGCATAAAATAGGGTAATTTAGTTGCAATTTAGAAAAGGAAGACGTTCTTTGATTGAAAATGCATTGGTGTAAAAAAGTAAGCATAACCATGTAAAGGATTATAAAAAGGCAAAAAATCCTTTTTGTTTTCTTTCGTATGGAGCAAATTAAAGAGCTTCTTGTCAAATTATGTTGGGAAGCCACATGATTAAAATAAAAGAAAAGTATTTAATCATTTTAAAATCATCAAAATAAGTTTTCCAAGAGAAGTCAATCTGTGAGTTATTTTCCTCTGACTGATGAAACACTGCATTTCTTATTTGTTGGTTTTTTATTATTTTAGTATTTCTTTCAGCAATACTTCCCAGGATTCATAATTACTGATTTCTGAAGAGAAAACTATTTATGCATTCATTACTACAATCTGTTGCAGATGGATTATATAAATACCTCACATCCAAATTTTATTGGTGGAAGCAAGGCCATAGAAGCTGCCCAGCAACTAGTCAAGTCTTCGAGGCTTGCTGTTTCAGTTCCCAAACCTAAGGTGCATATTTCAAAACTATAGGAAATTATCTGTCTACTAAAATCTGACAAGAGTTGGTACTTGCTGCTCAAATATTAGATCAATTTGACTCTGTTTTGATGAATTTTGCTAAAGTGAGCAACCCTTAGGATTTTGACTGTTTGTTTTGTTACTGCTTAAGCTCAAACATTTTATTAAAATGTCAAATAATTTATAAAATGTTATGCTATTCCAGTTGTTGGTGGAACCTGATGTACTTGGTAGTTATGCTTTGGTTGAATCATGCAATCTGGATTATCTATAGTTCAAATATTTAAATCCTGTTTTAGACATGGCTTCTCACATCCTATCATTACTTTGTTGAATAGAACCCACCAAGCTCTTGATTAGGAGAGGGAATTAGGACACCCTGTTTCTGTTTACTGGTTTCTTGCTAATGTTTTTATGAAAAAACAATGTTGAACATCTTTGGTGCAATGACGAATTCTCACGTTTGTTTTTACGATTATGAAGCACAGGTGTGAGGTTGATACAATGCAATTGTCGTGTGGCATTTGTTGTGTTCCCAGCAGCAAGTAAAATTTTATTCAATTTGTGAGTTCCTGAATTCAATAATTACTTGAAATTTAGTCCAAGTGGATAGATCCTAAACTCCAACTTGTATAATCACTAAATTCCGTTAACTGACTGTCCCAGTTTCCAACATCTCTAGGGAATGACACACGACCTGCACAGGTTAATGACGTTAATAACTTCCATCTTCTTTGGTTCTTCCTACATCCTTCTGCCATCGCAAGATAGCTAAGACGATTTCCTACTAGTTCATGTGATGCAGAATTGTATGGATCGAGAAAGGGGAGAGTTGGTGTGTGCGTGTTGTGCGGGGTGGGGAGCATAGAGCATAATAGAGTAGGGATTTGGATAGGAAATCATAATACTGCTACATTAAAAAAAACCAAATCGGATTACATAGCGGATGTAGCCTCTACATATAAAAGTTTTTAAGTGCAAAAACAATAAAATCTTAATTATTGTTTACTATATGTAAATGGCTATCTAATTTGTCTCTTTTTAATACTATATTTCCAACAATTGGGAAAAGGCTGAGAACAAAGTGGGTTTTGTCATGACAGTGATGTGGTGCGTAAGAGTGGCATGTTTGGTACAATGTTGAAGAATAGGTGATGGTGGCTGGTTGTGGTGTGTACTGTGTAGTTGGGGATGGTGAAGAGAATGTGATTGTGGACTGTTGGCAACACGGGAAGCGTGGTTGGGCTTTAATTCCAATTGATGCTGGACAATGTAGATATAGAAAAGTGGGAGAGTAAGAGGAGTAAGAATCAAAGAGAAGCTACCAGAGAGAATATTAATCCATTAATCTAAGTCTAATCTATTACAAATTCTAAGCCTTTACATAGACCTTTTAAGAAATAATAATAATAATAAATTGAATACTACCCCCTAACTCATAATCAAATAACTCTGACACAATCTAAATAAAATTAGTATAATAATTGATACCAAGGTTTGAAATTTTGATGCGAAAAGCCGAAATTTTCGGTTTATATAGATGGGTCTGGTTTACTATAGTACATTGGTTCTGACCGATTTTCTAAACCTTGATTGATCCTATGTCATAAATAATATACTAATTGCACTATCATTATGCTTTTATGCACTATATTTTTCCTATATGAATCAAAGTGTTTCTTGCAATAAAAGTTGATCTTACTTTTGTCAATTTTTATTTCTTATGTAACCAAGTCTTCAAATTTCTGTATAATTTCTCCATATCACTAAACACATCATTCTATATTTGTATAAAATAATAAGGTAAAATAAATGAAAGATACCTTTAAGTTCATGTTATTAAGCTCACCATAACATGGGCATGTTAGTAAAAATAGTTTGATTTTTATATCGCCACCAAGAGTTACATATTCTTGGAATGTTAGACCATCTCTGATTTCTGAACTAGCGGACAGGTGTCTGGCTTTCTAAATTGAATTATATCTGTTTATGTATTTAAATAGATGAATTAAATCTGAACTAACTTTGAGAGAGCTGATTGTAAACGGCTGACTGTTTTTCTTTAATGTTAGGATGGAACTGATTCTGATAAGCTGCAAGTATCTGAAAAGGTTTTAAAATCACGAGGAATCTTTGCAAGATCTGGTGCAAATGGTGTTGTTTCTGATCATCAACAGGTGAATTTCAGTAGTTCCGTCAGCTATTATTACCATTATGCGAATTTGTCTGGAGTTCAGTAGTTACATTAATATGGTTCATTTGCTCAAATTTGTTTTTGTTTTCTCATTTTTCTTCTTTTCAGGGTGTTCGATCTCTTGCTGACTCGGACAAACCAGGTTCATCTGGTCATGATAACCTTCTTATATCATGATTTTTGCAATGCTGTATTCCTAGTTATATTTAACTTATGTCTGTAAAGAAATCTCGGAAAAATTCTTTTTTTTTTCTTGTTAATAAGAATAATTATGTTTGTTAAAAAGAGGAAGTAGATCCTATTACTCTGGACGTTTGTCTGCTGAAGGAAATTTATCAGTTTAAGTTTCATTATGTCTCATTTTGTAGATAAATAAGTATTATGCTCAACTTGATTCTGCTATTGCTTATGGTGCATTCTAATTTTGGAATCTGACAGGAAGTACAGCTGGATCTAGCTGGGGTATTTCCTCAATTTTTGGTGCTAGTGAGGACAGAATGACTGCAAAAGAGTATGCTACCAATAAGCCTTACAATGCACCACCCATTCAATCGTTGGAACAGTCATTCTCTGTGATCCAACTGAGAGAGGTAAAAACATGCAAATGATTAACTGTTTCTGCTGTGTCCTGCTAATTTCAATTATCTTCTTCGATTTAAATCTGGTGTTTCTCATTATGCAGCCACCACTCATCTTGAAACCCTCAGAGAATCTGACAGAACAAGAAGCATTGGAGATTGCAATTACAAAGTTGTTGCTGAAATCTTATTATGACATAGTTAGGAAACATGTCGAAGATTCTGTACCCAAGGCAATTATGCACTTCCTGGTAAAGCTCTCTGTTTAGTGGTCTCCACGTTTTCCTTTCTAGCTGATAGGAACCGCTTATTCCAAGTTGGAAGTAAAGAATTTTTCCCGAGCAATTTTCCTTTTTTAAAAACTAATAATATTGAAGAAAGTAGAAGGTATATTTGACCTGCCTTAATGGATGGCTTCGTGTAATATTCTCTTCAAGAATCTGTTTTCTTTTGGTTATTGCGGTAGCTGGACAAACTTAGTAGCTTCCTATGGTTACTTCGTGTTTTGTTATAGCAAGTGGTTACATGGTTAGTGATCTTGATAATAGTGTCTATTCTTTCCTTGGCAGACGTTTAGAGTTGTAATTGATGTTATCTATTTTAAAATCACTGTTAAAAGCAGTCGTCTAAGCTTGATGCATCTTTGAAGATCTTACGATAAATTGAACCACAATTTATTTATTATGCACTAAAGCCCTCACTAAACATGATAATCATTACATATTATCTTTTATGTTCTCTCTTATTCTTTTGTTATGACTACCTACTCATAAAACTAACCTATTAGTTTCACAAGCCTGAAACAGTTTATCCCTACTCAAGCCTAACAATTGTATTAAGCTCGTTGAAGTACAATTATAATCCTCTCACCTTTTTGTGTAGGACTAAACATCATTATTACAAATTCTCTTTTTTAAGACTGCTGTCCTCATTAAAGTTTGTTTGATTGATAGTCTACGTTTATCTAGTTAACCGGATGTGAAGCCTGAACCTATAACATCTATTACAATCCGTTCTTAGTGGATGTCACATAGTCTAGAAATAAGGTATGTAAAACCGTTCCATATTGGGTATCGTCCGAGGAAGGACCGGTATACAGACACTGAACATCGAGCCTTGAGCCTTGACCCTTGAGCTGGACCGGTATAGTGGATGTCACAGTCTGGTTCGCTTGAGCTCGCTGCAAACTTCCATGGAGCGGCGGAAGCATAGGAGGAGGCAGTGGCGGTGGAAGCTCAATGCGAACCTTGCAGGAGCTTGCTATGTCACAGGAAACGGACAGAGTCCAGTCCTCTTCTTCCCTCTTCTTCCTTCTCCTCCCTGCCCTGATCGTAAGGTTCTTCTATAGTTTTGCTTGGTTCCGTACAGACTGGTGTGGTACGGGTCTGAGCCTGGACCAACAGCTTGAAATGGCATTTTAAACCTTGTCTAGAACTAGACCCATTTATTATCAAGAGGTTCCCTATTTTGAAAGAATAGAATGTTTATTTTGTTTGTATGACATAGCAACTAGGGTAGAATTAAAGCACCAAGATCCAAATCATCTGAACTGCAAGGCATTTGCTCGAGTGAAATGCAAAATTTCCAACATTATTTAATCTGATACTTCAAATACATATCTCGTCATATTTCTAAACTAAAACTTGCTTCGAATAAATACAACATTATTTAGAATTTAATTCACTTCAAATAAATACCATAACATACTAGACTAAACATTAATAATAAGATTCTAAACTAAAACTACAAATATAATCACATAATTAATGTAAGTTATAAAAGGTCCTTAAGCATGTCATTTTAATATAGATAATCAATTCCATACATACACGATTATCACATCATAACACCAATGAGTAATCACATTAACAAAATAATCAAAGAATCATAGTGTTGCACGTTACAATCACAAAAATCGATGCAAGAAAAACTATTCATTTATAATCATTAGCACTCTCTACAATATAACTTTCATCTGTATCCTGATAATAATTGCTTTCTATATTCTTCATTCGCTTGTATTGCAGAGTTATCAAAATCCTAATCGGCAGCCAAGTGCTCGTTCACTATGGCTTGTGAGAGGGGTGCCCTGATGTTAAATGTTCTTTTACCTATTCATTGCTTGCTTTTTGGATAGACGTGCACCTAATGTGCCATTGAATCACTTGTATCACTCCATTTTGTCCTTATTTGCTTTGCGTGCCCTGATTTTAGATTTTTTTTGCCTATTCTTTTCTTGCTTTTTGGATAGACGTGCACCTAATGTGCCATTGAATCACTTGTATGACTCCATTTTGTCCTTTTTAGCTGTGTGCCCTGATTTTAGATTTTTTTTACCTATTCTTAGCTTGCTTTTTGGATTGACGTGCACCTAATGTGCCATTGAATCACTTGTACCACTCCATTTTGTCCTTTTTAGCTTTGTCTGATTAGATTCAGGTTTATGAAAACCCTACGCTTTTGTTAGTATTATTATTTTTTGGCTTCTGTTTTATTGAAAGTTGGTATTTGTTTATGACTCAAATCCAACCTTCTCTTCTCAAAGGTTAACCACACAAAACGGGAGCTGCACAATGTATTTATCAGAAAACTTTACAGGTAATAATATGATCATTCTATCCTAATCAATCACCTGCATTGAAGTTCTAATTGGTACGAGAACAACATTTTAGGTTATTCTTTCTTGCTAATTTAAATTAAGCCTAAGACGTTGGCTGGTTGAATAGGGAAAACCTCTTTGATGACATGCTGAGGGAACCTGATGACGTTGCAGCCAAAAGGAAACGACTCCGTGAGACGCTGAAAGTTTTGCAGCAGGCTTATAGGGTTAACTTTCTTTTCATGATTTTTTTTTTCACTCATTCTGTGGTTGTGCTTTTGCCTAATATTGAACTAGCATTCTACCATATTGATCTTCCATTGTTTTGTTAATGACCAGACATTGGACGAGATACCTCTTGAAGCTGAAACTGTTGAGAAGGGGTATACTTTGGATTCTGATCCAACTGGTCTTCCAAAGATTCATGGACTTCCTTCATCCTTTTATGGAAGTAGCAATGACTCTGCTTCATCTTATGCTGCTCCGAAGAATCCTAGATCTAGAAAGTCTCATTCAGGAGAGCAAATTTCGTCACCATTATATTCAAACTTTGAGGCCAACGGGTTGGGATCGTACCCCCCAATGGTTGATGGATGAAGATCGCAGTTAACAAAATTTTTGTGGCAGATTTAGTATGGTTACAGTTGCATTCCAACGCTGGTTCCTTATTCTTTAGTAGCAGCTCAATGATGAGCAGCTTTTAGTCCGTTTGGTTGGGCCCTGTATAGTGATTCTTTTTTCATAATAACGCCTTTGTAAAAAAGTTCAGACAAATAATATGGCTGCTGGTTGTCGACCAGTAACAAGCTACATTTTGTGCTCACATTTGTTTGATTTCATTAGCAACACGAGTATATAGGTTTCTAGCTCATAAGTACCTACATCAGCAATTTTTGGAACGTGGAGATACGAGAGGTGTTTTGTACTTGGATGATTAATATCTATACTAAGTCGAAGTCAAATTTGCGAAACTGTTGTAGCAAATCATTTTGTGCTATGATCCAGACTCTGCTTGGGATCGGTAGCACAATGTCTTCAGTCAGCACATAATTTTCATGTTTACTATGCAAAATATAGGTTGTTGATTAAGAATGGCCGAACCAATGCATATTCCAATACTAATATGCCGACTTCGAGTGGTTCTTCGATTCTCCAGCGTATTGGCAGAATTATCTACTACAGACCAATCTCTCTTTGCCGTTGCATTTTAGCGTTAGAGCTTTTGGAAGAGCACTTAAGTTGCTGTGAGAGTGAGAGATCTACGAGGATTTGTGCAGAGGACTGGTGTTATTTTCCACGCGAAAAATGGGGAATTAAACAGAATTAAAAAGATCTTGTACTTCACCTATGTTGGTAACTAAGGCAGGGAGCAAAAATGGAAGTAGACAGCATTTATCTTGTACTTAATATAAAGGTGATGTTAATTTGCAACTAAGATATGGGGAACGTAGATAGCTAAAAGGATCCTGTACTACTACACCTATGTTGGAAAATGTGGAACAGAATATACATGGTAGAATTGGACATCATTAATTGTACTTGAACAAACATGGAAGAATCGGACAACACCATTAACTTTGTACTCTGTAGAAGTGGGCTCATGTTTTTTAGGGAGGGATGGGGAGCAATGGATAGAATTAGAAGGATCTTGCATTTAACATTTGTTTGGAAAAATTCGGCAGCGAATACAAATAGAAGAATTGATCTTTTCAAAAAGTTACCAGAACACAAGCAAAAATAATGTTGGGTCATCTGTTAATCAATGGGAGATATTTCAGTAGTCGTTGAGACAATATTTGAAGGCTTCATTTTAGTCATCTAATTCATAGAACACGCCTTTGAGTGTTAAATAGCTACTTGACATAGAAATGGGCTTTCTTTCCCTGACTCCCTTGAGAATGGGGACATGGATAAAATTAAAAGGATTTTGTACTTCACATGTGATGGAAAATTGGGCAAGGGATGGAAATAATAGAATTTGACAACATTAATCTTTCCCTTGAACAGAAGTGGAAATGGTGATGAGCCCATCTGTAGCCAAGGGGAGATCCATTAAACAAGATTGATCGACTTAGCAGATAACTTGAATAAGATTGTTCACTTGAAGTGCCTCTATTGTTCATTCACAATGAACCAAATTGATGATTTTTTTTAAAGAAAATTTATTGGATTTATATGCTTTATTTAATTGATAATCTAAATGATGGGCTCATTGCAGGTGCATGACCTATTGGCATAATAAAATTATCATTCTCTTATGGACCAAAGGTTAAATACTGACTTATCTTAGGATTGCTAGCTAAATAGATCGAAAACGAGTTTGATGTAAGATCTACTAGATTTGAATTACTTAAGTTAAAAAGCAAGGACAGTACACTAATGTAATCAATATGATAAGAAATCAGAACTTTGGGTTCACCATTGCTGTGTTCGCAAGTGCACGGACAAATCGAAGTAATAAAAATATCGATCTCACAGGGACCAATGATCAAGTACTGACTCTACTTTAGATTGTTAGTTAGACCAATCTAAATAGAAGAGTTTCTTTATCTTCACTAAATAGAAGGAACAGTAAAACAGACTTTGGTTGTAATCGATTTGATGGAGAATTCAGGGATTTCGGGTTCACCATACTATGTCTCATGACTTTCTATAATTAAAGGTATCTTAAGAAGGATTTACTGTGTTGAAGGGGATTTATTCGCATGTGCAGATTGCCCCCTCTCAGTAGTAAAATCCGGTGTCTATCTGAACTAATCCTTACTCTCGTGGTTATTAACTCAAGATTGACACGAAATTTGATAGATAACTTCATCTTGACTTGTAGAATTCATCTGTGCACTTGGATCCTTCAAATTTTATCAAAATTTGGTCTTTTTTGCTTAAAACATGCCAAAAGTAAAGAATGGTGAAGATTCCAAACAAATAAAAGGATTTGAGTCGAAATAATTGAAAATATGATAAGAATCGGATAAATTATGCATGAAAAGTATAGTAAAAATACTATATAAAAACAAGACATCAAATCTTCCTACACTTAAACTTTTGCTTGTCCTCAAGCAAATCAATAGATCAAAGAACAATGTTGAGTATAGAAAATATAACTTTCTTATAAAAAATAAATTTCTAAAACATAATCACTCTTAAAAATTTCCAACTCATGCTACATAAAATTCAGATAAATACACCATTCTCAGAATTTAATCCTTAAGGTCCACAATCTTAATCAAATAAAACTTCACAACTTGTATAATAAATAGAATTTCAATCTCATGAATTCACCTTTATCTCAGTTTAAATCTAAAATACATTTGTTTACAGGAATAAGATATCCACAATCTTTTTTCCAAAAAATTTTTAATTTTGTTTTTGACATTCTCTAAGTCGAATACCACCTTTTTTCTGGTGACGAATTTAGAGTACATTGACCACTTAGCCAATGTATTATAACTCATATCTTATTAACAAGCAGAATTGAGATTCATGGCCTAAGATAGAGGAGAATGTCAAATAACTTTTTCTTTGGCTTGTACGTACATAGATACATACTTTTATTTTGGACTTCAACTCTTGTCTTCGGTACCACTTCCAATTTTTCGCAGTGCCAAGTAGAAGAGTCATTCTCTTTTTTTTTTTTAATTTTATTTCTAGATTTTAGATTCTTTCTACTCAACAAATAACATAATAGGTCAAACATCAACTAGGCTAATCAATCAATGTTAATTTAACAAATCATACTCATATGCTCATTTTATTTTAAAAAAATTTGCTTCCCTCTCAAATTGCATTCATCAAACAACATACCTACCAGAACCTTGTGCATCAATTGTTGAAAAATTAAAATGAGACAATATACATTGAAGAAATAAATTCAACACAAGAGGCATATTTCTGTCCATAAGCACTGCTTTATGAATATCATTTTAGAAAATTTTGAAAATTTTTGAATCCAACACACATTATTCATCAATATAGAACAAACCATTCATCAACATCATTAGACATCACAACAAAAAGAAAGCATATCACCTAATATCATCATCACAATATTTAAGTGCAATGTGAGAATATGTAAGTGTAGCGTCCACACATGACGCTAAAATCATAATACAAACCAATCCTAATAAAATCATGCGCCTACACATGGTGCCAAATAGAAAGCAAGTCATCACAACACAAATCATAGTAAAAAGTTATGCAATCCACTGAAATGAATAACACGCAGATAGATATAGAAATATAGAAGCACATATCTCTTCCCCTACCATAAGAGTGCATCGTCCCTAATGCAATAAGCATAGAATGAGAGAGAGTAGTAAAAGAGATACTCACAGAGTGCTAATCATCAGAGTTCGTCCCCTCGTCATTCTCCTCACCAGAAGCAGCCTCCTCCATATTCTCATCCTAGTCCCCCTCCTCCTCAAAGTAGAAGTAATCCCCTAGAAAGCTCTTGATATCGTGGACGTCATTGTGTACATCTTGAATAAAATCAAGTGCTCTCTACAAAAGGTGTCCCTAACGGAACACCTCTCCAGACAGGGCTTGGAAGCCTACGTCCTGGGCAGAAGACCAACTCCTCTGAGGCTGTGTTGCACCATGGGTGGAAGAACCAGCTCTACGTGGCAGAGAATCATCCATACTCATGCCAAAGGGGTCACTACTACCACCCCAAGTGAGCGGTGGTGGCACTGAATCAAGAGGTGTAGGAGTATCTCAGACACTAGCATTAGAAGGAATCTTCCAATTTAATTGATTACGAACTGTAATCCATTCTTTGTTTGGCAAAGGCAAGGCCAGGAAGTTCGGTCCAAGGATAAGGGAGAAGATATCTCCCTCACGAACAATTATCCTCATCGCAATTCACGACTCTAGGTCGATCCTACTATTTCTCTTTGCAGTCTCTGTTCCAAATGGTTCCACATCCAAAGCAATAGCTAAAGTTGTGATGAACCCTCCTAACACTATCGTACCCTTCTTGGCACGAGCAACTTCATCAAACTGCTTAATAAGATAGTATGCCACATCTACAGGGTATCCGTGAAGCATGCACCATAAGAAAAAGAGTTCGGTTTGTCGAACCATACCATCACTCTCACCTCGCCCAAAGACGATATGTGAGAGAACCCTGTGTACGTATCAGAGACATGGGTTGGAGATACTCGTTGCCTATGCTGCCTTTGTTGAGAAAGTGTATTCCGAAGTAATTTGATTCCAGAAAGCATCTTCAATATATGCTCGCGATGGTTGAACACCTCCTTATTCTGGCAAGTGAAAAATAGTCATAACATCCTTGAGCATGAGGCTCCTCTCAATATTTGCAAGTCTAAAAGTAAGGCGACCCTTCCCTGCTTGATGGTGGCAATTAATGAGCTCGACCTCCAGACTACTAAGAAACTCTAAAATAGAGGGGATGAACGTCTGTGGCTGACTTTGGAAAAACCTTGAGCATAAAATTTGCTCGAACATCTAGTTAACATCTTCATCTAGTCCAAGGATTTCCAAAGTTCTCTTATCTGCATATTTAGTGTTCGCAATCCGCCTTGTATGAAGGTGGTTATATCTGGCTTCTTATGCAGCATTCTTGGAGATAATGCCAAAAGGATTTGGAGGTGGTGCTGCTACAGAAGCTGATGTTTTACCCTTTCCTTTGCTCACTACTTGCTTCTTCTTGGGTGCCATTCCAGGTAGTAAAGGTGAAATAAGTGGAACTTCAAAAGTTGAAAGCAGAAGTGTTACCCGAAGCAAGTGAACAGGGTGCTGGAAACAAAACAATCTCAAAATGCAGCACTTAAATCCGTTCTTTCAGGATGAAATCGGACTTGGAAACCTTCAGGGAAGAGATCCTCTTGTTCAATTGACACCTTGGAAGAGAAATGGCAGCTTTGACGAAGATTGGATTGTTGGGGAATGCCGGGTGTACTTTAAAATTTTTTGCAGTCCCAGGACGTAGCGGAAGAAGCATTACACCCGAAACACATTCCTTTCCCAAGGATCCATGCGAGAGAAAGAACACAAGGATGTGTTAGGGTTAGTACCTCTATTGTTTGTTAGGATGAAGGTGCCAAGTTGAAGACGCTCAAGTGCTCATCCTCTACAAGTATCCACGCGTTGACCTTCTCAACGTTGCTCCCTTCTACGCTTGGTGCTAGCCTCGGGAAGAGAAGATCACCTCTTGGATTTTCCTTCTTCTTCTCCCTTTGTTCTTCACGCCAACAAGTCCCTTGCTTGGAGACTCTCGGCCAAACAAAGCTGAAGAAGGATGGTGGCACAACACTTGAAGAAGAGGGCGGCTAGGGCTTGGAAGCTTGCGCAACTTCAAGTGGAAGTTGCCTTGGTCTCGGCTTGAAGTAATGTATCAAGAGAGGGGTGCAAACCCCCTTCTTTTATAGCCTTTCAAGCCTCCACTGTCCTATCCCTTTCCTTCTATGGATTGGTGCAATTCCTCCAAGGAATTTGCCCTAATAGTTCCGCCGCAACTACCCTTGAATTTGCGCAAGAATAAAGCTTGGAAAGTACCAATCTTCTTGCCAAATTAAGTGCTAGTCTATTAGTTGAATTCATTAGGTTTTACCGTATATGTTCTTGGCACAATTCTTCCAAAGAATTGGCGCAAGAACTCAGCCACCATATCTCTTGAATTGGCGCAACTTGAAGCATAGAAATAATCTAGCTTCTTGCCATATCAAGAGAGGTAATTTGAGTTCAATCATTATTTGACTTTCCATATGTGATTGGCCAAATCTGTGCTTGAATAAATCAAGGCATGCTTGCCATTATATCAGCCTCACACGTCCAAGATCTTTCCAATTTGAGGAAACCGAATTCCATAGGGATTCTTCATGGCAATTGGCGCAAATTCCATGTATGGAATTAAAGCATGCGCCAATGATGAATCCTACTCCCTTTAGGATTCCAAACTTGCCTCAATTAGATTTAAATCCACAACTCTTAATTGAATTTGGATTTTAATACTAATTAGGAACATGGAAATAAATCCTCATTGGATTAGGATATGCGCCCAATATAATGAGCCTTATCCAAATCCAATTCTCATTAGGATTTGAATCCTAGTTGGATTAGGATTCCAACTCCTAATTAAATTAGGATTCCAATCCATCATGGTTTATAGTCCCAAGTCTAAGTTCAACTCCCATACAGAGCACAAACATGACCAGGATATACATAAACCCATGAATCCCAATTGGACTCAGATTCAACCATGAATCTGTTTTGGACTTAGAATCAGAATGAACTCAAATATATTCCTAGATATCCAGATCACAAAACAACGTCAAGAGTCTATTGCGTGTGACCCCGTAGGATCCACATGACGATGACAATGATGATGAAACATCATAAGTAGTGAGAGGTATCTAGCAACACATCACTATTACCCATGTCATAGGACTAAAGTCATCTGGCAATAACTCCTTGACAAGCAATGAGGATTCCCAAGCATCCTAGATCCCTTTGCCTGAACTGATATCCCGCTATTGGATTTAGTCTCAAGTTTCTCAATCCAATCTATTGGTCATGACTCAACCAGTGTGGCCACACATTCCTGTCATGCACCAATGAGGTGGGGCGCCCCAAAGTGGATATCATGCTTCCAATTAAGGAAGGGGCAAATCCTACTATTGGTCATCCATATTTCTACATGACTTATGATATGGCCAATGACAATCGTTTTGGCCTCCCATTTACGGAGAGATGTAAGACTGCATCAAAACATATCCATTATCAAATCTAGACATGAATACCTCAAGTCTAAGGATCAATGCAAACCTCTCGCATGTGAGATTGACTTGTTGACTAGACAAGTCAATCCTCACGGTGGGTCACTCCAGTGCATCCAATGCACCTGTATGTCTGCATTACTGTGCCCCGCACCTAACCAGCCCATACACCAGTCTCATATGCACCAAAGTTGTCCCATATCGACTAAGGCACCTTGACTCGGGATTACTTATGAGAATGGATCCAACCAAACTCATGAGACATTAATTATGCAATCCAATACATGAACGCAGGTAAAGCAATCTGCATAATAACGACCATGCCTTAATTGATTATATCAATTCTATCCAAGTACATTCAAATAATGCCGGACCAAATCCATACATTGGTCTACAGGGCATTAACACTAACATGGATAGCTAGAAATGACGTTCGGCGAAAATGAATGGAAATAAACCTTTTGGACCGAATTGAGACTGGAAAGTGATCGGATAAGGTCGTCAAACGATTTGGAAGGTTGGAAGAAGCTAATTTGAAGAAGCGGTGCGAATGCGAGAAGAAAACAGGGAAAAACCCTAGAAAATACAGCCAGATATATATATAGGCAAATGAAAATCGGCCCATGAAAAGAAATACGGCAGGGCCGCATAACTTTTTGTGAAGAAAGCCAATAAAAATACAGCCGTAAAAATAATTACAATAAGGACATGACAGAAAATACACTCCTACCGTGAAAGCTTCTGGTTACTTAGAGCACAGAAATACGACCCGTAAAAAGAAATACGACAGTGCCGTATTTTTTTCGTAAACTTCCAAAGTCATCGTATCGATGTGAAATCAACTTAGAATACTCCTACAATATAGAAAAACAAGAATTAGTACTAGACAAACTCAGAAATAAGTAAAAATGAATCAAATCAAATAAAAAAAAAAATACAAGAGTACGAGTGCTTAGGTTGCCTCCCAAGAAGCGCGAAGTTTAATGTCGCTAGCTCAACCAAAGATAAACCCTGATCAGGTAACGGCTCCTCGAGTTGTTTCTCCATGATTTTCTTGTTTTGTTCTTTGATCTCTGAATATATAAGGCTTATCCCAAAAATAGTATTTTACTTTAGCTAAGAATTTATTTCTTCCCTTATCTGCATCAAGCACTTTCAACCCCTCCATTCTTTTTTGTCTCTTCCTTTGAATTTCCTGCATCTTTGGAAGTAAATTAGTCTCCTTCTTATTAAGCTGGCATTCTTTATCATTAGAATATGCAATATAATCCATAAAAGTATAACCTTCAGAGTTAGAATGTTCAGCAAACAATTTATGCACACCAGCCAAAATATCATTCACAGTACTATTACCACAGCAAGATCCATTATATGAATAGTTTTTTGTAGTTTGAGAAGCATCAAGATTTGCATTAATAATTACAGGAAAAGTAGAGTTCTCTCCAAGAAATTCATATCTGAGGTTGCTTTGGAGAGTTTTAAATTCATACCTCTTTCCTTCATCGGGTTTACCTTCTTGCATGCTCAAGTGTTCTTCTTTCAACTTTTTGAACTCAAGTGGTGATGCAGAATTTAACAATATAGAATATGAACTTACCTCCTCCTCTTCATCACTGTAATCACCTTTGATAAGACACACTTTGAGCAGATCCTTTTCCATCCTAGAATTAACAGTCATCGGTGAAGTGTCTTCCAAGACTATTACACTGCAACAAGATCATGCAAAAGAAAGCTTCTTTAGATTTTCTGTCAGATCAAAACCTACATAATCCTCACCTATCTTAAAAGTGAGCTTCTCATTTTGCACATCAATATTCGCACTAGCAGTTGCTAAAAAGGGGCGGCCTAAAATAATGGGAATTCTAGAATCCTCCTCCATCTCGAGGATAATAAAATCAGCAGGTATAAAAAACCTACTGACCTTCATAGGCACATCCTCAAAAATACCTACCAAGATGCCGTACAGAGCGGTCGGCTAGCTGCAGAGAAACAGAAGTGGGCTTAAGATCTCCAATGTCCTGCTTCTTACAAATAGAGTGTAGCATCAAGCTGACACTAGCCCCTAAATCACACAAAGCACGGTTAATAGACATATCACCAATCAAACAAGGAATAGAAAAACTCCCTGGATCTATAAGCTTCGGTGGCAATTTATTCTGAATTATTGCACTGCACTTTTCAGTGAGTGCGACCGTTGCATGCTCCTCCAACTTCCTCTTATTAGACAAAATCTCTTTTAAGAACATGGCATACGAAGACATCTGTGACAAAGCATCAGTGAAAGGTATATTAATATAAAGCTTTTTAAGTACCTCTAAAAATTTTTCAAACTATTTGTCAAGTTTAGCCTTTGCCAATCTCTGAGGGAAAGGTACTAGTGGTTTGTAGGAAGGTGGTGGTACATAAACTGGCTCTGGCTCCCTATCCTGCAAAGATGTTTCGCCATTGTTTCCTTCTTTCTCTGTAGACTCAGAATTCTGCACCTCTTGATCTTGCGTTGAGTCTGGTGCTCGTAGCTCCTCCAATTGTTTTCCACTGCGTGTGGTGATGGCATTACAGTGATCACGTGGGTTTATCTCTGGCTTCCCTGGTAGTCTACCTGTAGGCCTGCTTGAAGAACTAGCTTGCTGAGCTATCTGAGTTTCCAACATCTTTTGATGGGTCTTCATGGATTCCATCTCAGAAGTTAGATGTCTAAATTCTTCCCTTAAATCATCAAATCGATGTCTAAAATTATCATTCTGCTTTGTCTGTGTGGCAATAAAAGTCTCCATCATCACTTCCAAGTTCGATTTCTGAGGAGCTTGATGCTGAGACTGGTTGTACTATCTTTGCTGAAATCCAGAGGGCTGTTGATTATTACCCTGAGGTGCTTGATTTTGATTGCTCCTCCAGGAGAGATTGGGGTGGTTCCTCCAACTAGGGTTGTACGTGCTTGAGTATGGGCCGTTCTGAGGTCTTCCATTAAAATTCTCAATTGCATTAGCTTGTTTAGAGTCGCACTCACTCTGTGTAGAGACTCCCAACTGACAATCCTGTGTGTAATGTCCTACATTACCACAAATCTCACACAAAATAGCATTAACAGAAGCAGAATTAAGACTCAAAGAATTTATTTTGTTGGTTAGAGAGTCAACCTTGACAGCAAGCAAAGAAATAGCATCTAAGTCATACCTACCTGGCGCCTTGGCAGATGGTCCTCTCTCACTTACCCATTGACAATGATTCAAGGCCATTTCTTTAAACAAATTAATTGCATCATCCACATCTTATTCATGATAGCGCCTCTAGCAGCAGCGTCAACTGTCATATGAGTATTATAATTCAATACATTGTAGAAAGCATGAATGCTTACCCACTTATCGAGCCCATGGTGCGGGCACATTCTCTGAAGCTCTTTAAACCGATCCCATGCCTCGTACAATGATTCTCCTTCTTTCTGAACAAAGTTCATGATCTGGTTCCTAAGCTGTGCAGTCTCACTTGGTGGAAAATATTTTGCTAAGAAAGCATTGGAGAGCTCTTCCCAAGTTGTTATGGAACCTGGCTAATGGGAATGAAGCCATGCACGAGCCCTATCCCTGAGAGAAAAAGGAAAGAGTCTAAGTCTCAGAGCATCATTAGAAACACCATTCATCTTTAACGTATCACAATATTCAAGAAATATTAAAAGATGCATATTAGGATCCTCAGATGGCAAGCCTCCAAACTGGTTTTGCTGAACCATTGAAAGTAGAGATGACTTGATTTCAAAATTGTTCGCCTCAATATTGGGACGAGCGATACTAGAGCGAACCCCTTGCAGGTTCGGGTTGGCTTAATCTCTTAAAGATCTTGTGTCACCCATCTTAGATTTCAAATTTCCTTTGCTAATTGCTTTCTACACAGGCGAAAGGTTCGTTCTGGTTCAGGATCTTCCTCAAATAGTTTTCTGGAACACCTGGGCATAAACAATCAACAAGTTAAATTGAAGATGGAAGACAGACAATGAATTTCAAAGAAAAACTGCGAATAAAAAGAGTTAGATTGCAAAGAAAAGAAAAACAAAGGTCTAGTCTATCAATCCTTAGATTAAGTCAATATTGATAAAATTGGTCTATGGCAACAGCGCCAAAAACTTGATGTGTTCCGCAAGTGCACGGACAAATCGAAGTAATAAAAATGTCATTCTCACAGGGACCAATGATCAAGTATTGACTCTACTTTATATTGTTAGCTAGACTAATCTAAATAGAATAGTTTCTTTATCTTCACTAAATAAAAGGAACAGTAAAACAGACTTTGGCTGTAATCGATTTGATGGAGAATTCATAATTTCGGGTTCACCACACTATGTCTCATGACTTTCTATAATTAAAGGTATCCTAAGAAGGATTTACTGTGTTGAAGGGGATTTATCTGCATGTACAGATTGCCCCCTCTCAGCAGTACAATCTGGTGTCTATCTGAACCAACCCACTACTCTCGTGGTTATTAACTCAAGATAAACCTAATTAACTCTTAATAAATCTATAGATCCCTCAAGACAATTTAAACTACTCTTGTGTTCAAATCAACTTGTCCAAAAATTGTACATACGACGTCGTAATTCACCTCTCAGTACTTTTTGCGACGTCTCAAAACATGCAAATCATGGCCAGTAATCAACATGTAAATAAACACAACAATAATGGATTCTAATACAAGTAAATTGCTTCATAAGAAAGAAATCAATGATTAAGGCATGAAAACATAGAGGGTTGCACTCTAAATCTTGAATAAAAGGTTTACGCTGACATGTTCAACATGTTCACGTTATAGAAATCTATGTTTGTGATTACAAATTGGCAAATAAATATAAAATCAAAAAAAGGAAGACAAGGATTAAGGCTTCCTGATGAAGATTGACGCCAACAATCCGGGAGATCGAAGCTTTTCTGGTGAAGAATCGTCGTTCGCCGCCTGTTGCCCTAATTCTAGCCTCTTTTTTGAATTCACCTTGAAAATCTGCCAAAAAGTCCTAATAATCGGTCCAAAGTCTGCTTATATAGTTCTCCACCCTCAGAACAGGTTTTCCCCAAATTTAGGCACGACAAGGAATCAAATCGAGCTAGAAACCAAGTCAAACATGAGTTGGGCGGACGAAAATATGGCCGTGAAAATAAATATGATAGTCCCGTATTTTCTCCTGTGTTCTCTGGAATTAACACCTGACAAAAATACGGCCGTGAAAATAAATACGGCTATGCTGTATTTCTTTCTGTAGATTTTCTTCATCAAAATACGGCCGTAATTTCTGTCACGGTACTGCCGTATTTCTTTCTGTGGATTTCTGGTGTTTTTGTGCTAATAAAAATATGGCTATGATAAATATCACAGGCAGTGCCGTATTTCTTTATGTGTTTCTTCTAAAAGTACGGCCGTAATAATAAATACAGCAGTGCCGCATTTTGAAAATAAACTCTAATTGGCATGAATTTGATGGACAGCTTCGTCTTGACTTGTAGAATTCATATGTGCACTTGGATCGTTCAAATTCTATCAAAATTTAAAACATGCCAAAAGTAAAGAAAGGTAAAGATTCTGAACAAATAAAAAGATATGAGTCAAAATAATTGAAAATATGATAAGAATAGGATAAATTATGCATGAAAAGTATAGTAAAAATACTATATAAAAATAAGACATCAACCATAGTAGTATTTTATAACTTAAAAAGGTATTCTCTTATATGAATTTTACTATGTTATAGGGAATTTATCTAAGTGTACGGATTGCCCTTTTTCAACGACACAACCTAGTATCTATTCGAGTTGATCTCCCATTTTCGTGGTTATTAACTTGGGATAGATCCATTAAGCACATGATAAATTAAATAATCCCTCAGATCAATTAGATCTACTTTCGTAATCCAATCAATTTGTTCAATTATTGCATATCTAACATTGCGATTCACCTTTTAGTTTATCTCACAATGTCTAAGAGCATGCATATCTTGGCTGGATAGAACACGGAGTTAAGTGAAGCAATAATCAAAATAAACACAAATAAAATATTTTAAGAGACAAAACCATTGTTTTAAGCCATAAACATTTTAGTGGGCTGCCCTAGTTTTGAATAAAGGTTTATGCGATTGTGTACATTGTTTGAATAATCAAATCTCGCAAAAATCAAATACAATGGAAAAATAAATGGAGAAAACTTCTAGGAGGCAAAGGTCTATCACTCATTCATGAGAATCAATGAAGATGATGTAGATCTAAGCCTTTAGATGAAGGAAGTTGGTGCAATTGCCGCTCTCATTGCCTTCCCCCAAATCTCCACTAAAAACTTGCCAAAAAAAAATAAACTGTTGAAAACCTTCCAAAACGTCTATAAATATATTAGGGACCTCCCATATATGTTTTCCCCAAAATTTGGTTTGAAAACGAGCTAGATAGGATAAGAAAACAAAGGGATGTCATGGTTGGCGGAAGAAATCACGGTCATGACCAATTTGATGGGTAGGCCATGATTCTTTATGTGGGTTTCTACAAAAGTAGTCCAAAGAATCACGACCATGACCAATTTCATAGGTGGGTCATGATCTTTTCTATATAAATCTGAGAAGGTGTTCTGAGAGGATTATAGCTATTATAAAATCACAAGTAGGTTGTGATTTCTACTGTAGAGATATTATAATTTCTAAATTTAGAACTTTGTAGCCATAAAGATTATCACAACTGGCCATGATTTCTTTTGTGCTCATTTGAAGATTATGGTCATGATGGATTTTATGGATAGGGCATAATTTTTGTGAAGCTCCGGTTTGCATAAAATTTGATAGACAGCTCCATCTTAACATCTAGAATCCTTCTATAGTATTAGATCTTTCAAATTCCAATAGAATTTGACCATCTTTCCCTTACTCTTCTATGATCACCTCCATGCCACTACTCACTTCTCTCTTTTCTTCATGTGCCACCATCATCTTTCCTCCCTCAATGTTTGCACACCCATAGCTACATCCTCCACAATCTAACTGTTTGGCTAACCAATTATGATGGTTCTTCACCACCCCGCCCCGCATCTATTCCTTA
Source organism: Costus lasius (assembly GCA_027563935.2). Taxonomy (NCBI): domain Eukaryota; kingdom Viridiplantae; phylum Streptophyta; class Magnoliopsida; order Zingiberales; family Costaceae; genus Costus; species Costus lasius. The sequence goes on along the minus strand of CM050452.1, from coordinate 16,466,802 downwards.
TCAATGCTCAACATCACCACCATTGCTACCACCTCTAACTCCACCTCTACCCATCCAAGAGTTGTGGCCTCCTACTATGCGCTACTACCTTCGCTTCCTCACTACCAAGTTGTTGCACACCAAGATCTCCTTCAATGCTTCAACCTCGTTCAGCCTCCCCTTCCTCTGCCTTATGTTGGTGGGCTAAATTGCTGCTTCCTCCGCTTCCTCATTACTAAGCCGTCTTTGCTCTATCTCATTGCCCTCGCTCTTATCTCCGCCGCAACCTTCCTCAACCTTGAGGACTCTGTAGTACTCACTGACCCTTTCCCTATCACCGTTCTTTGCCCACATTGATTCATCTTGGAAACCACCCTCCAACCCTAACTCGCTCCTTGTTTGACATCACTTCTAGCCATGTTGCACACTTCCAATGACACGGAGATGATAGTTGCATTACTAGAATGTGTATTGTCATCACACGAAGTCGCTAGATGCGAATGCTTATCTTGCCTATCACCAATCACTCCATTGATTCACCATCTCCAACCGTCGTTATCATCACCATCACTAGTCGCCACTATTGTCGGTGTCGACTAACCTTTGACACGGTTTGGCTACTAAAAAGAGAAAGGGGTTTCGATGTCGTTTTTTGAGATGAGTCACCAAAATCCAACTAATTGAATTGGTTTATTATGGTTCAATTAGTATTCTAGACCGGTTTAGTTCTTCACGCTAGGCTTGTTCACAATTCTCTCAGACAGTCCAGCCAAGCGCTAAGCCCATTCTAATTAGGTAAATCACTTAAGTTGGCTTAACATAAAATCAATAGTTCATATTATTTTTGTTAGATCTCAGTCAATCAAAAGACATTTTTGACAATCCAATAGCCAATTCCTATCAAATTGGACTTAATCTTTCCAAATCAGACCTCTGATCATCCATCAGACATCATCCTCTCCTTCAATCTATTATTGGCACTGACAGTTGTTTCAACAATATTGCTTCTTGGTGCAGTTTAACATCTCTAGACAATTGGTGCATCTGGTGGGCGTTGTACGCTTGCCTTCTAAGGTGACATCTGTTGGAGATAGTGAGCCTCCTTGATGGTGATCTACCTCTAAGGCTACCTTTGACCTACTGATAGGTGTTATTTTTATAGGATTTAGAATCTTATTTATACAATCATTATAGGCTTAAGTTCTATTTTATGTCAAACTTTGATATATTTTCCTGTAAAGTATGGAATCTTTACTCTTTTTCGTTTATTTGTGAAATGTAGGTCATTTCTCTACATTTTCGTGAAGAATTTTGAAGATTTAATGTTATGAAAAGATTCATCACAGTTCGGTGAAATCACAGGCAAGATTTCAGAGTGATCACGGCCGTGTTCATCACGGCTTCAGAATCTGCGTTAAACGAGTTGAACATGGCCTGGCCATGATTTCCATAACGGTCGTGCTCAACAAAAATCCGAAATCCGTCGAAGCCGTCACCGTCGTGCGCACGCCCGTGTTCGGGCATTCCAAAATTACAGAACTGAACACGGCCTGCCCGTGTCCAGAAGCACGGCCGTGTTCACTTGCCTGCAGACTGCCAAGACCGACACGGCCTGGCCGTGTTCATCGGCACGCCCGTGATTGTTGGGAAACCCCGGGGACATTTTACAATTTTCAGAGCCATGGACATACATTTTACGCAGCGGAAGAATGTCCCCGAAACAGGCTAGTCCCAAAAACCCAGTGAAGATCTCTTGCGAGGGGGTTGACACGATGTGATAGTAAGTACCTTTAAGCAATTGGAAGCCGATGTCGATGAAGGCGCCCAAGTGTTCGCCCTCTGCAGTCTCGCACACACGGATTCCTCAAGTTTTCTTCTTCCTCGCCCGGTGCTAGCCTCGGGAAGAAGATCCATGCCTTAGGAGAGTCCTCCAAGCAACTTGCGCCACCACCAAGATGTGATGCGCCAAGGAGATGGAAGGAGAAGACAATGCCGCAAGCCTTCTTGTTCCTTTGCGCCAAGGAAAGGAAGAGAAGAAGCATGCTTGCGCCCTTGATGGAAGAAGAAGAGCTCTAAGCTCTCCAAGCCGTCGCCCTCTAATGCTTCACGCCTCCAAGGAATTAGCATCATCAAGAGAGGGGGCGGCAAGGGCTTATTTATAGGAGCAATAGGCGGTTAGGGGAGAATGGCAAGTGTTGACAATTAGGGCATGATTCTAGGAGATTATCCAATCAAATATATTGATTAAATCTCCACTCCCATATGCGCCTAAGACTTGCCAAAGCAAGCATCAGCCATATGCGCCCATATCATGCCATATGAGGCATTAATCCCATCCATGCGCCTAGACCTAGTCAAGGCAATATGATGGATTGCCTAATGTGGCTTGGGCGCAAGTCCTAATCCAATTAGGACTCTAATTATGTTAATAATCAGCCCACAATTGTCAAACACAATCCAATCAATTATCTTGTGTGATTTAATCAAATCCAATTTGATTTAATCACCTAGGAGATACCAAACAAGGCATAGGCGCAAATTCTAGTCCAACTAGAATCCCATATGCGCCTATCCCATTAATTCATCCCCATTATACCCTTCAAGCCTCTTAGCCCTTCAATACAACTTATTAGCAAGCCCAACTAAGCAATGGGCCAAGCCCAAAGTCCATTATGCATGTTAACCAAGCTATTGGATCCAATCCAATTTAACCCATGGTTAAATGAGGCTAACCATGGTTAATTTGATCGATATGCCAAAAACAGAAGTTGGCCCCAATAAGTTTCTTCCATCTCATCAGGCCCATTGGCGCTGATGAAATCTCCCAAATAGATCAGAATTATCCAATAACTCGATCTAAAGGCTACCCGATCAATATGAAAACTCGAGTATCAAGGTGTGCGACCCTGTAGGTTCCTCTAACGCTGGCAGTGCTGACCAAAGGTCATCACAAGCAGTGAGTGGCACCTAACAGTGCATCGCTGCTACCCAGGTTATTGGAATGGATATCGACATCGACATCCCCATCATCGCAACTAGGTACAGATGCATTACAGTCTCTTTGCCGTACTGATATCCGATTGGACAAGTGTGTCACCACTTGTTTTCATCCAATCACATGGCTATGACTAAAACAGGTTCTCACCTGGGTATGGCCATACACTCTCAGTCATAGAACAATAAGGGAGCTCCATGGATATCATACTTCCCTAAGGAAGGGGCAAATCCTATGTCTGTCCATTGACCTTCTCATATGGGTCGTGACATGCTCAATGACAACCGTTATGACCTCCCAACTACGGCAAGGTGTTACGTTGCATCAAAGCAAGTCCCTAACCATATAGAATGGTCAATGACCTCAAGTCAAGGGATCAATGCATCTCCTGTCACTTGTGAGGATAACTCATGACACCAAGTCATAGCCTCACAGCGGGTCTATCCAGTATATCCTCCAATGATATACCCATGTGTCTGCATTAGCACCACGTGCCTAACCAGCCCACATACCAGTCTCACAAGTACCAGAGTTGTCCCATATCCACTCAGGTACATCGACTGGGGACTATAGTTCGAGCACAGATCCAATCTGTCTCCAGGGACATTATCATGTAAGTACACAATCGCAGGTGTAGACAAACAATGATAACGACAATGCCAGAAAGATATATATTAATATCAGAGTCAAGTAGTACAAAGATGGACAAAAACTAGGTCCTAGGGCATATACACCAACAATCTCCCACTTGCACTAAGACCTAGAGGTTGAGCAACCTCAACCCCATATCTCTAGTACGACCATCATGCTTCTGCTGCGCCAAAGCCTTGGTCAGTGGGTCTGCTAGATTGCTCTCTGTGTCAATTCTGCTAATCTTGACATCACCTCGATCAATGATCTCTTTGATCAGGCGAAATCTCTTGAGTATGCGTTTGGACCTTTGATGAGACCGTGGTTCCTTATTATGTGCAGTTCCCATTGTTGTCATAGTAGAGCTCAATGGGATCCATTGCACTTGGAACCACCTGAAGTTCAGGAAAGAACTTCCTGATCCAAACGGCTTCATTGGCTGCCTCAGAAGCAACCACATACTCAGCTTCGGTTGTAGAATTAGCTATGGTGGATTGCTTGAAGCTCTTCCAGCATACAGCACCTCCAACCATCTTAAACTAATAGCTGGTCTGCGATCTGAAGTCGTCAGGATCAGACTGGAATGACTCATCAGTGAAGCCCTGCACACTGAGTTCTTCCTGTCCCCCGTAGACTTTATAGAATAAATCCTTAGTCCCTTTCAGGATACTCAAGGATATTCTTTACAGCCACCTAGTGCTGTAAACTAGGATTGGATTGGTATCGGTTGGTTATGCTCACAGCATAAGCCACAACTGGTCTAGTACACAACATTGCATACATGATCGATCCCACCGCCGAAGCATAGGGCACTCGACTCATGTCATCTCTCTCAGGCTCTGTGTTGGTACACTGGTTCTTTGAGAGAGTAAGGCCATGTCTCACTGGAAGGTATCCCTTCTTGGATTGCTCCAAGTTGAACCTCTCCAGGACCTTATCAATGTGGGTACTCTGACTAAGGGCCAAGAGCCTTTTGGATCTATCCCGGTAGATCCTCACGCCTAGAATATAGGCGGCCTCCCCTAAGTCCTTCATCTCGAAACACTTCCCTAACCATGTCTTCACAGCTTGAAGACTAGGGATGTCGTTTCGGATGAGCAGTATGTCATCGACATACATGACCAGAAAAGTCACCAAGCTCCCACTGAATTTTCTGTATACACAGGCGTCATCTTCACTTTTGATAAAACTATAATCTCTCACAGCTTCATCAAACTGAAGATTCTAACTTCGAGATGCTTGCTTTAATCCATAAATGGATTTCTTTAGCCTACAGACTTTACTAGTATCTGCAGGATGGATGAAGTCATTAGGTTGTGTCATATACACATCCTTAGTTAGCTTCTCGTTAAGGAACGCTGTCTTCACATCCATCTGCCATATCTCATAGTCATGATATGCAGCTATAGCAAGTAGAATCCGAATGGATTTGATCATGGCAACGGGCGAGAAGGTTTCATCATAGTCCACCCCGTGGACTTGTTTAAATCCTTTAGCCACTAGTCTACCCTTATAGGTAACTATTTTGCCATCCATGTCTGTCTTCCTCTTGAAGACCCATTTACACCCTATGGGTTTTACCCCATCAGGCAGCTCAACCAAATCCCTGACTTGGTTAGCCGACATGGAATCCATCTCAGATCGCATGGCCTCAAGCCATCTCTTGGAGTCCGGTCCACTGACCGCCTCATCATAAGTCCTGGGTTCATCCTCCATGATGAAGATCCCGTCGTGTTGGGTCGGCAGCGACCCATACCTCTCAGGTGCACGACGAAACCTCCCAGACCTACATGGGGCCTGTGTCTGAGCCTCAGGCTGCCTAGCAACCGGTGCAGGTGGCTCAGGTTCCCATCTCTATGTCTTGTGGTTGCACTTGGACCTCATCCAAGTCAAACTTCCTCCCACTAACTTCTTTCATGAGAAATTCTTTCTCTAGAAAGACCGCACCCCGAGCAACAAAAACTTTGTTCTCGGTGGGAATATAGAAGTAGTAACCCTTAGTCTCCTTAGGGTACCCCACAAACATACACTTATCAGATCTAGGTTCTAGGTTGCTAGAATCCTGACGTTTGACATAAGCCTCACATCCCTAGATCCTGATAAAAGTAAGATTAAGGTGTCTCCCATTCCATACCTCGTATGGAATCTTTGAGACACTCTTAGATGGAACATTATTCAGTATTAGAGAAGCTTTTTCAAGTGCATGTCCCCAGAATGAGGGAGGTAGAGTTGCATGACTCATCTTAGACCGAACTATGTCCAACAAGGTTCGATTTCTCCTTTCAGATACACCATTCTACCGAGGTGCTCTAGGAGGAGTGAGTTGGGATAGTATCCCACACTTACTCAGATAGTCAAAGAATTCATTGCTCAGGTGCTCTCCATCACGATCTGATCGAAGATCCTTAAAGGATCTACCAAGCTGGTTCTCTACTTCATGTCTGAACTCCTTAAATTTCTCAAAGGATTCAGCCTCATGTCTCATCATGTAGACATAACCATATCTACTGAAGTCATCAGTAAATGTGATGAAGTAGTTATACCCTCCTTTGGCTTGTTTATTGAATAGCCCACACACATCACTATGTATGAGATCCAACAAACCTCCTGCCCTCTCACCAGTCTTGGTGAAGGGCGTCTTTGTCATTTTCCCTAATAAACAAGTCTCACATGTATCGAGTTCCTCCAAGGAACTCGAATCTAGCAACCCATTTTCATGGAGTTGTCGAATGCGATTCTTGTTTATATGGGCTAATCGACAATGCCGTAGGAAAGCACCAACTGAACCACTCAGTTTGGTCCTTTTATTATTTATGTTACAAATAGAGCTAACCATGTCCAAGACATGCGGACCATTGCACAAAGTACCCTTCCCATAAAACATGTTTGCAAAAGAAAAAGAACATAAGTTCTCTTTTATTTCAAACCTAAATCCTTTCCTTGCCAAGCAAGGAGTGGATACAATGTTTTGGTAAGGGAAGGTACATAATAGCAATTGTCTAGCTTTAACTGAAGTCTAGAAGGCAGGGAGAAAAACTCCTACAGCAACAGCAGCAACTTGTGCCTGTTACCTATCCGTAGGTCAATCTCTCTAGGCCTTACCGATCTATCCTTTCTGAGCCTTTGCATATTTGTACTCCACATGCGGTATCCAATACCCATGTCATAGGAGTAGAAAGGTTGACTTCGGTAACATAAATACCTGAGCATGAAGACAATGCCTTGCCTTTCTTCTCCTCATTCTGAAGTTGCAACATGTCCTTCAACATGTGAGGTGGCCCTCCACATGAATAGCACCTATTATTCCTGATCATATCCATCTTTAATTTCAGTTCCTTGGTCAAGCCTTTCGGCTCAACACACTGAATATCAACTTTAGCAGGATTGAGCTCAACCAATTCATCAAAGAGCTGCCTTAGATTAAAATAATTTCAGAGGCACTCTTCGATTCATATCACCCTTTAAATTCAAGTGACATGTTGGTTAGCAACCTCCAAAGTATCAACCTGATGCTTATCATAAGCATCCCTCTCAGCCGCTGAGGCCAAGCATGGAAGTGGCTCAGGAATAAGACGCTCAAGAACATAAAGCTTCCTCTCGAGCTTGAGCACTATTCTCAAGTTCATATACCAATCCAGTAAGTTGGATCCAACCAAATTATCCAGGGTAGATCGCAGTGACCAACTGCTATTGTTCATAGCCATTGTTCTACAACAACCAAGAAACAGCAGATTAGTACTACTTCGAGTCATTTAAACTGGACTTGCCTTTTAAATGACCACGGCTCCCACTATTTTTAATCGAATTAACAACCCACAAAGTCAATCGAGAAATCCAAGATTTCCTAGTGAGATGAGATCCTCATTCCACACAGGGCTTCGCGTCCCACGAGGGTGGGATGAGATGCACAAAGTGACCCATGTTTGCTAAGGTGGGCGCGCCGGCCGATTGCTCCAAGCAATTCCCCTTATTGAGACAGTCCAGGCATTTCATGTCCAGCGAGGGCTGGATACAACATGAAACCCTTACCTCTCAACGATGCCTCTAGATTTTCACCATGTGCCCAGCACATGTGAACTTCTAGTCAAGTCCATCCCTAATCGTTATGCCCAGGGCCAACGAGTTTCCTTGCGAAGGCACGCCCAGGTTAAAACTGGACTGGGCAAACCATTGCCACCACGCACTTTCTAAAGATAAGTGGGTGTGTCCCACGAGGGTGGGAAACAGTTCACAACTCCACTGATCGATAGCTTAGTGAGGGCTACGCGTTAGAAGGCTACTAGACTTGATATTTTAATTGAGGGTTTTGTTTAAGGTCCCATCATCTCAGTTTTATCTTATGTCTATCATTACAGGCATGCAATCCTATGGTGATAACATAACGATAAAACATCACAGGCATGCTTTAGCTTTTGTAAAGAAAGCAATAAAAGGATGATGTGATCATAGCCCATTCAAGACATTGAACCAATCCATGCCAAAAAGGGGTTCAACTCTTGACCTAGGATTCAAGCCCCAAGATTAGACCTAGCCTACCCGACCTCTAGCTCTATCTTCAAGGTTGGCTCCAAGGTCCTTCTCTCATGGTTTAGCTCTCAAACCCTAGGGGTACACCCACAAGGTTCGGCCAATGCCATGGTCTTCCTCCAAGGAAGGTGCACCATCTAGCAAGCCACAAGAGGGATAGCACACAAGCACAAGGCTCGGCCAAACCCTAACTTGCGCTCCTATGCAAGGATGTGCCACCTTTGAAGCTTGTTGCACCATCAGGCAAGGATGCGCAACCAAGCAAGCATGCACCTTGCTCCAAGTAGATGCGCCACCCTAATCTTCTTCTTAGTTAAAAGCAAAAAGAAAAGCGGCACGCAGGCCTCACAAGGATACATCACAGGCATGCTAGGGGGCTTGACATACGACCACAACATCATGCACATTCAAGTACTTACTCATGCAATTCTACATGCTCATGAAAAACATAAAATCTGAAATTTTACTTTTTCATAAAACATGTCTCTCTTCCTTCCCTTCATATCACAAATCTTTGATTCTAAGTTTCTCTCAGGAGTCTACAAGAGGCATACCGGTTGCCCTGCTTGCAATCCCTAATTTGTTAGGATAAGGGCAATCACCCAGTCCATGCCCTATCCCAACAAGTCTCTCAAGATAGGTCTATCCTATTATGAGAGGAGAAATTTTCTCTTCCACGTATGGGTCTATCCCATCACATGAAGAGAGCAAAGAACCACAAGAAGTTAATTAGAAGTAAGAAACAAGAGACCTACAATTTTTCTACTTAAAGAAAAATCATGCGCCAACATCTATGCAATATGCGAAAATGTAGATATGGCATGTGAGCATGAAAAGCATGAAAGAACATCGTTCGAGGCTCGCAAGTACCTCTGATACCACTTTTGGGAAACCCCGGGGACATTTTACAATTTTCAGAGCCATGGACATACATTTTACGCAGCGGAAGAATGTCCCCGAAACAGGCTAGTCCCAAAAACCCAGTGAAGATCTCTTGCGAGGGGGTTGACACGATGTGATAGTAAGTACCTTTAAGCAATTGGAAGCCGATGTCGATGAAAGCGCCCAAGTGTTCGCCCTCTGCAGTCTCGCACACACGGATTCCTCAAGTTTTCTTCTTCCTCGCCCGGTGCTAGCCTCGGGAAGAAGATCCATGCCTTAGGAGAGTCCTCCAAGCAACTTGCGCCACCACCAAGATGTGATGCGCCAAGGAGATGGAAGGAGAAGACAATGCCGCAAGCCTTCTTGTTCCTTTGCGCCAAGGAAAGGAAGAGAAGAAGCATGCTTGCGCCCTTGATGGAAGAAGAAGAGCTCTAAGCTCTCCAAGCCGTCGCCCTCTAATGCTTCACGCCTCCAAGGAATTAGCATCATCAAGAGAGGGGGCGGCAAGGGCTTATTTATAGGAGCAATAGGCGGTTAGGGGAGAATGGCAAGTGTTGACAATTAGGGCATGATTCTAGGAGATTATCCAATCAAATATATTGATTAAATCTCCACTCCCATATGCGCCTAAGACTTGCCAAAGCAAGCATCAGCCATATGCGCCCATATCATGCCATATGAGGCATTAATCCCATCCATGCGCCTGACCTAGTCAAGGCAATATGATGGATTGCCTAATGTGGCTTGGGTGCAAGTCCTAATCTAATTAGGACTCTAATTATGTTAATAATTAGCCCACAATTGTCAAACATAATCCAATCAATTATCTTGTGTGATTTAATCAAATCCAATTTGATTTAATCACCTAGGAGATACCAAACAAGGCATAGGCGCAAATTCTAGTCCAACTAGAATCCCATATGCGCCTATCCCATTAATTCATCCCCATCATACCCTTCAAGCCTCTTAGCCCTTCAATACAACTTATTAGCAAGCCCAACTAAGCAATGGGCCAAGCCCAAAGTCCATTATGCATGTTAACCAAGCTATTGGATCCAATCCAATTTAACCCATGGTTAAATGAGGCTAACCATGGTTAATTTGATCGATATGCCAAAAACGGAAGTTGGCCCCAATAAGTTTCTTCCATCTCATCAGGCCCATTGGCGCTGATGAAATCTCCCAAATAGATCAAAATTATCCAATAACTCGATCTAAAGGCTACCCGATCAATATGAAAACTCGAGTATCAAGGTGTGCGACCCTGTAGGTTCCTCTAACGCTGGCAGTGCTGACCAAAGGTCATCACAAGCAGTGAGTGGCACCTTGCAGTGCATCGCTGCTACTCAGGTTATTGGAATGGATATCGACATCGACATCCCCATCATCGCAACTAGGTACAGATGCATTACAGTCTCTTTGCCGTATTGATATCCGATTGGACAAGTGTGTCACCACTTGTTTTCATCCAATCACATGGCTATGACTAAAACAGGTTCTCACCTGGGTATGGCCATACACTCTCAGTCATAGAACCATAAGGGAGCTCCATGGATATCATACTTCCCTAAGGAAGGGGCAAATCCTATGTCTGTCCATTGACCTTCTCATATGGGTCGTGACATGCTCAATGACAACCGTTATGACCTCCCAACTACGGCAAGGTGTTACGTTGCATCAAAGCAAGTCCCTAACCATATAGAATGGTCAATGACCTCAAGTCAAGGGATCAATGCATCTCCTGTCACTTGTGAGGATAACTCATGACACCAAGTCATAGCCTCACAGCGGGTCTATCCAGTATATCCTCCAATGATATACCCATGTGTCTGCGTTAGCACCACGTGCCTAACCAGCCCACATACCAGTCTCACAAGTACCAGAGCTGTCCCATATCCACTCAGGTACATCGACTGGGGACTATAGTTCGAGCACAGATCCAATCTGTCTCCAGGGACATTATCATGTAAGTACACAATCGCAGGTGTAGACAAACAATGATAACGACAATGCCAGAAAGATATATATTAATATCAGAGTCAAGTAGTACAAAGATGGACAAAAACTAGGTCCTAGGGCATATACACCAACAGTGATCGCATCCGCAGATCGCAACCGTTGCTCGTTTTTTCGCCAAATTTGACGCTCCAGATGCCAGAAAATTGGGGGAAATTCCCAATCAACATTCCTAACCACCCAAACTTTGATTGAAGCATATAATCAAGAATTTTTTGGGCGGTTATGGAGGGGAATTTTGGAGAAAGACACGATTAGGGCGAAGAACAGGGTGACTTCCGGTTTGAAGGGTTCGATTCGACAAATTCTTTGGTGTTTTCAAGGAAGGACGGAAGTTCCATCGTCTCCTACAATTACTTTGTAATCTTCCTTACTTTCGAGTTAAATTCCTAGAATTTTTATGTGTTAAATGATGAGTTTGATCGAGTAAACCCTATTTCTGAGACTTGGGTGTAGCCAGTTGAGTAATTTTCCATATGTAAAATAATTTTATGAATTTAATGACATTCTCAAGTAATTTGTTTATCTAGTTTGGATGCTTTTATCTTTCATATATGTGTCTTGGCCAAGCATGATATGTGTTATGTGTCCAACTTGGACTAGTGATTTGAATCACGAGAGTTATTCAATATCACTCGAGGATCTACGGTAGTTATAGAGTCTAATGGGTTTTCCTTTAGCTAATTTGGCTACGAGAGTAGGGGACTAGCTTAAGGACGACACCGGATTATGCTTCGAGAGAAGATAAGCCATAAAATAGAACTTACCGCCTTAAGCAATTTACTGCCGGATTATGCTTTGAGAGAAGATAATCCATTTCTTTATTGATTCATTCGTTGTCTTTGCCTGTGATGACTTCAAAGAACTAAGTCTGTGATGGTGTTTCCTAATCTAGTCCTCAATATTCATGCTATTCTGCATCATGATGAGTATCATAAAGATATGTCAGTCTCTTGAGTTAAAGGAATGAACATCTAATCATGACTGCTTTTATGCTTAGGAATCCATGGTTGTAGATTGTAATTGAGTATGCTTACTGTGTCTTGCATGATGTTTCAATGGTCGATCCTTATTTTTCTGAATTACTTCTAACACAATATTATGTTTTGGAATATTCATGCTTATTATAGTCCTTCTTACCATCTTTTCCACTTGATTGCATTAGAGACATGATTGCATTAGAGACAAAAAAAGGGGCAGTGGTACCTAAGTGACAATGACCCAAAGGTTCATCTAACTTGGCACTATCGATATATTATTAAGTATCAAAAAAAAAAAAACCCACAAGAGAATAAAAGGAACATGAGAAAAGAAGGGGTGTGGGAAAAGTGAACAACTCCTCTTTCTTCTACCTTAGGGTAAAAAAATGAGTTTGTGTGCATTATGTGATGCATACACCTTGAGTTCATTCTCTAACTAAGTACCAGGGGTGCATTCATCACAAATGTTTGTCCTTCGCGTGACAAGGTTGAAAATGAATCTAGGGAAGTAGCTTGAACCCACCGATTGAAAATTCATGTTTTAGCTTAAATGTGTTGAATAAGTTATCTAGTGCAACTACACTAGATTAGTTGAGTTAAGAAGGAAATGATGAGTATGAATAGTCTTAACATAGTTACGTGTTTTTCCTATTTTCATATTTGTGATTAGACCTTGAACATTATTCTTTGTTCACAGTTTAGTTTATCTCAATATATTTTCTTCAACCTAGGATTGAGTGTAAATGTTGTCATATAAGGTTCATACTTTAACTTTTGAACATGTTGTCTTTCTGATATCTGATAATTTAGTGTAATTGCTTGAGGACAATCAAGATTTTAAGTCTGTGATATTTTGATAGGTGTTATTTTTATAGGATTTAGAGTCTTATTTATACCATCATTATAGGCTTAAGTTCTATTTTATGTCAAACTTTGATATCTTTTCCTGTAAAGTATGGAATCTTCACTCTTTTTTGTTTATTTGTGAAATGCAGGTCATTTCTCTACATTTTCGTGAAGAATTATGAAGATTTAATGTTATGAAAAGATTCATCACAGTTCGGTGAAGTCACAGGCAAGATTTCAGAGTTTTTGGAGTTTTCCATGGAGAGCACGGCATGCCCGTGCCTGTGATCATGGCCGTGTTCATCATGGCTTCAGAATCTGCGTTAAACGAGTTGAACACGGCCTGGCCATGATTTCCGTCACGGCCGTGCTCAGCAAAAATCTGAAATCCGTCGAAGTCGTCACCGCCGTGCGCACGCCCATGTTCGGGATTCCGAAATTATAGAACTGAACACGGCCTGCCCGTGTCCAGAAGCACGGCCGTGTTCACTTACCTGCAGACTGCCGAGACCGACATGGCCTGGCCGTGTTCGTCGGCACGTCCGTGATCGCGTCCGCAGATCGCGACCATTGCTCGTTTCTTCCCCAAATTTGATTGAATCATATAATCAAGAATTTTTTGGGCGGTTATGGAGGGGAATTTTGGAGAAAGACGCGATTAGGGCGATGAACAGGGTGACTTCCGGTTTGAAGGGTTCGATTCAACAAATTCTTTGGTGTTTTCAAGGAAAGACGGAAGTTCCATCGTCTCCTACCATTACTTTGTAATCTTCCTTACTTTCGAGTTAAATTCCTAGAATTTTTATGTGTTAAATGATGAGTTTGATCGAGTAAACCCTATTTCTGAGACTTGGGTGTAGCCAGTTGAGTAATTTTCCATATGTAAAATAATTTTATGAATTTAATGACATTCTCCAGTAATTTGTTTATCAAGTTTGGATGCTTTTATCTTTCATGTATGTGTCTTGGCCAAGCATGATATGTGTTATGTGTCCAACTTGGACTAGTGATTTGAATCACGAGAGTTATTCAATATCACTCGAGGATCTACGGTAGTTATAGAGTCTAATGGGTTTTCCTTTAGCTAATTTGGCTACGAGAGTAGGGGACTAGCTTAAGGACGACACCGGATTACGCTTCAAGAGAAGGTAAGCCATAAAACAGAACTTACCGCCTTAAGCAATTTACTGCAGGATTATGCTTTGAGAGAAGATAATCAATTTCTTTATTGATTCATTCGTTGTTTTTACCCTACAACAACTCAGTATGGTGAAACCTAAAGTCTCAGAGCTTCTTTAAAACTGTTATTCCCTTATTGTCGTTAACTTCTAGATTCAATACTTTAGGTTTAAAGTTATTCTCTAATTTGTATTTAGAATTGTCTAGCTATCGATAATGCTTAAGGTTGGTACTTGACGCCAAGCTCCCTGAGGACGATACTACTTTTACTACTTCGATTGACTGTACGCTTGCAGGACCTATCACCTACTCTTCAAAGGGTCCTCTATTTGTGTCTCAGTTTTCTGCTTGTTAGTTTTCGCCGCTTGCCAGTTCTTTGCAAGTACCTCTACTCATTGGTCATCTCTTTGTGTTGGTCATATCAAGGCTTAATTATCTCTTTAGCCATTATCACATCCTCAAAGTTATTGTTTGTTGGTGTATATGCCCTAGGACCTAGTTTTGGTCAACTTATGTACTACTTGACACTGATATTTATATATCATTCTGGCATTGTCGTTATCATTGTTTGACTACACCTGCGATTGTGTACTTACATGATAATGTCCCTGGAGACAGATTGGATCTGTGCTCGAATTATAATCCCCAGTCGATGTACCTTAGTGGATATGGGACAGCTATGGTACTTGAGAGACTGGTATGTGGGCTGGTTAGGCATGTGGTGCTAACGCAGACACATGGGTATATCATTGGGGATATACTGGATAGACCCGCTATGAGGCTATGACTTGATGTCATGAGTTATCCTCATAAGTGACAGGAGATGCATTGATCCCTTGACTTGAGGTCATTGATCATTCTATATGGTTAGGGACTTGCTTTGATACAACCTAACACCTTGCCGTAGCTGGGAGGTCATAACGGTTGTTATTGAGCACGTCACGACCCATATGAGAAGATCAATGGACAGACATAGGATTTGCCCCTTCCCTAAGGAAGTATGATATCCATGGAGCTCCTTTATGGTTCTATGACTGAGAGTGTATGGCCATACCCAGGTGAGAACCTGTTTTAGTCATAGCCATGAGATTGGATGAAAACAAGTGGTGACACACTTGTCCAATCGGATATCAGTTCGGCAAAGAGACTGTAATGCATCTGTACCTAGTTGCGATGATGGGGATGTCGATGTCGATATCCATTCCAACGACCTGGGTAGCAGCGATGCACTGCTAGGTGCCACTCACTGCTTGTGATGACCTTTGGTCAGCACTGCCAGCGTCAGAGGAACCTACAGGGTCGCACACCTTGATACTTGAGTTCTCGTATTGATCGGGAAGCCTTATGATCGAGTTATTGGATAACTCGGATCTAATTGGGAGATTTCATCAGCGCCAATGGGCCTGATGAGATGGAAGAATGTTATTGGAGCCAAACTTCATTTTTGGCAGGTTGACCCGTATTTGACCATGGTTGGTCACATTTGGATTAGGGTTGCATTGGATTGGATCCAAGTGCTTAATCAACCTATGCAATGATGTTTGGGCTAGCTCATTATCCAATGAGGCCCAATAACAAGTTCTCATGAAGAGATGAGAGGCTAAAAGGGTATAATGGGGACAAATCTTCTCCCCTAGGCGCCTATGGGCATAATGGGGAGAAGTGGCGCAATTTGCTTCATAAGGAAGCAATTGGCGCCTCCCCCTTAATCTCTTATGGTATGAATGCCAATATGGCATTACTTGGGGCGCAAGGCAAGGCCTTGGCGCACAAAGAAAGACATGGGCTCTAAAAGGAATGGTTGAATGAGTATTATGGAAATGTCTTGGAGACTTTCCTTATCTCAAACCTTCTCATCATAGCCGCCCACTTGTCTTAATCCTAGCCTTTCATAAATCGCCTCTTGCCCTATAAAAGAGCACCTAGCCGAGCCCTCTTGTGTGCAATTAATTCCTTGAAGGCGTGAACACAAGGAGAGGGGCGAGTGCTTGGAGCAAGGGCGCATCTTCCTTCTTCCATAACTGCAAGCCACTTCTTCCTTTCCTCTTGGCGCAAGGAACATTAGTGCTTGGCGTTTTTGGATAGTCTTCCTTCTTCTCTTGGCGCTTCATCTCTCTTGGTGGCGCAAGTGAAGTAGAGTATCTCCCTAAGGCTTGGATCTTCTTCCCGAGGCTAGCACCGGGCGTGGAAGAAGAGAACTCAAGAGATCCGTGTGTGCGAGACTGCAGAGGGCGAACACTTGGGCGCCTTCATCGACATCGCTCTACATTGCTCTTAAGGTATTTCCTAACTCATCGTGTCGACTCCCTTGCATGCGATCTTCACTGGGTTTTTGGGACTGGCCT
This sequence comes from Costus lasius, assembly GCA_027563935.2. NCBI lineage: Eukaryota > Viridiplantae > Streptophyta > Magnoliopsida > Zingiberales > Costaceae > Costus > Costus lasius. The sequence continues at coordinate 16,450,423 of CM050452.1, read as the reverse complement.
GTTTCGGGGACATTCTTCCGCTGCGAAAAATGTATGTCCATAACTCTAAAAAATTGTAAAATGTCCCCGGGGTTTCCCAACAGTGGTATCAGAGCGACTTGCAAGACTCGAACGATGTTTTATGCTTTTCTTCCATGCTCACATGCCATATCTCTATTTTCGTAAATAGCATGATGCATGGCAATCGTTTTTCTAAAAGTAGAAAAATTAGGGTTTCTTGTTTCTATCATCCTCTCAATCTCTTTTGGAATTTTTGGACTATTTTTCTTGTTTGATTTAAAGATCAAAGGCGCACGTAATTTTGTCAAGTAGGACGGGCATTGTGTCTTCGGACTAGCCAAGTCTCTTGATCTGACAAAATTGCCAGCCGAAAGGATCTCTGAAATCATCATGAAAAATAAATCGCAATAAACCAAAAGACTTGTGAGAAGAAGATGAGAAAAAGAAACTGGTTTTATGAAAAAGTAAAATTTCAGATTTTATGTTTTTCATGAGCATGTAGAATTGCATGAGTAAATACCTTGATTGTGCATGGTGTTGTGATCATTAGTCAAGCCCCCTTCTTGCATGCCTGCGATGTATCCTTATGCGGCCTGCGTGCCATCTTTTTATTATTTTTGTAAAAATTAAGGGGAAGATTAAGGGCTAGGCGCATCGTTCTTGGACCTTGATGCTCGCATCTTACTTGATGGCGCAAGCATGCAAGGTGGCGCATGCAAGCTGGTGCTTGGTTGCTTGGTGGCGAAAAAGATCTTGTCCCCTTGCATGGTGGCGCACCTTCCTTGGAGGAAGGCCATGGCATTGGCCGAACCTATGGGGAACTTCGAAAGTATTCCTCTACGGTTTGAGAGCTAAACCATGAGAGAAGGACCTTGGAGCCAACCTTGAAGTTCAAGCTAGAGGTCGGCTAGGCTAGGTCTAGTTTTGGGGCTTGTGTTCTAGGACAAGAGTTGAACCTATTTCATGGCATGGATTGGTTCAATGTCTTGTATAAGATATGATCACATCATCCTTTACTGCTTTTATTATTATCTGCAGAAGCATGCCTGAAATGTTTTACCGTTATGTTATCACTATAGGATTGCATGCCTGTAATGATAGACATAAGATAAAACTGAGATGATGAGACCTTAAACAAAAACCCTCAATTAAAATATCAAGTCTGGTAGCCTTCTAACGCGTAGCCCTCACTAAGCTATCGATCAGTGGTGTTGTGAATTGTTTCCCACCCTCGTGGGACACACCCACTTATCTTTAGAAAGTGCGTGGTGGCAATGGTTTCCCCAGTCCAGTTTTAACCTGGGCGTGCCTTCGCAAGGAAACTCGTTGGCCCTGGGCATAACGGTTAGGAATGGACTTGACTAGAAGTTCACATGTGCTGGGCACATGGTGAAAGTCTAGAGGCATTGTTGAGAGGTAAAGGTTTCATGTTGTATCCAGCCCTCGCTGGACATGAAATGCCCAGACTGTCTCAACAAGGGGAGTTGCTTGGAGCAACCGGCCGGCGCGTCCACCTTAGGAAGCATGGGTTACTTTGTGCATATCATCCCACCCTCGTGGGACGCAAAGCCTCATGTGAAATAAGGATCCCATCTCACTAGGAAGTTCTAAACTTCCCGATTGACTTTGTGGGTTGTCAATTCGAATATAAAATAGTGGGAGCCATGGTCATTTAAAACAAGTCCAGTTTAAATGATTCGAAGTAGTACTAATCTGTTCTTCTTGGGTGTTGTAGAACAATGGCTACGAACACTGGCGGATTATCACTGCGATCACTCCTTGATAAGGATAAGTTAGTTGGAACTAACTTTATGGACTGGCATCGGAATTTGAAGATAGTCCTTGAACAGCCTCTTCCTGCGGCTCCTCCGCCTAATGCCCGAACGGCAGACATAGATGCTTTTAGAAAGCATCAGGATGACTCTTTGGAGGTTGCATGTCTTATGCTAGCCAGTATGGCACCTGAACTGCAGGTGCAATATGAGGAGCAGAACGCTTTTCAGATGATTACTCGTCTGAAACAGATGTTCGAGGCTCAGGCTAGAACTGAGAGATTTGACACCGCCAAAGCAGTCTTTCGGTGCAAGTTGTCTGAAGGTGCACCAGTGAGACCCCATGTTCTCAAACTCATTGGGAATGTGGATCATCTCAGGAGACTGGGACACATCATAGACAACGAGCTGGTTGTGGATCTTATTCTTCATTCCCTGCCCCCTAGCTTCAGTCCGTTTATCATTAACTTCAACATGAACCGGATTGAGTGCACACGGGAGGAATTGATGAATATGCTCCAAAAAGCCGAGCGAGAGATGGGTAAGACCAAACCCAATTCTGTTCTTTTGGTCCCTGCGACCAAGAAGATAAAGAAGAAGGGTAAGGCACGTGCTAAGAGCAGTGCTAGAGGTCCTACCAAAGCACTGAAGAAAAGGGCGAGGAAGTCAAAGGAACAGAGGTGTTTTTACTGTGGCGAGCAGGACCACTGGAGAAAGGACTGCAGGCAGCTTCAGAATGAGGAGAAGAAAGGCTTGGCCTTAACTTCTAGCTCAGGTATTTATGTTACAGAAGTCAACCTTTCTACTTCTATGTCATGGGTATTGGATACTGCATGTGGAGCTCATATTTGTACAAATATGCAGGGGCTCAATAAAAGTAGATCGGTGTTGCTTGGAGAGATTGACCTACGCGTTGGAAACGGGGCACAGGTTGCTGCTGTTGCTGTAGGCGTTTTGACTCTCTCCTTGCCTTCTGGACTTCAATTAGAACTAGACAATTGCTTTTGTGTACCTTCGCTAACAAAGAATATTGTATCCATTCCTTGCTTGGCGAGGAAAGGATTTAAATTTGAAATAAATAAGAACTCCTGTTCTTTTTCATTTGCAAATATGTTCTATGGGAAGGGCACTTTGTGCAATGGTCTATATATCTTGGATATGGAAAGTTCTATTTGTAACATAAGCAATAAGAGGACCAAACTGAGTGGTTCAGTTGGTGCTTTCCTATGGCACTGTCGATTAGCCCATATAAACAAGAATCGCATCCAACAACTCCATGCAAATGGATTGTTAGATTCAAGTTCCTTGGAGGAATTTGATACTTGTGAACCTTGTTTATTAGGGAAGATGACAAAGGCGCCCTTCACCAAGATTGGTGAGAGGGCAGAAGGTTTATTGGATCTCATACATACTGATGTGTGTGGGCCCTTCAATAAACAAGCCAGAGGAGGGTACAACTACTTCATTACCTTTACTGATGACTTCAGTAGGTATGGTTATGTCTACTTAATGAGACATAAATCTGAATCCTTTGAGAAATTCAAGGAGTTCAAGAATGAAGTAGAGAACCAGCTTGGAAGATCCATTAAAGCTCTTCGATCAGATCGAGGTGGAGAATACCTGAGTGGTGAGTTCTTTGACTATCTGAGAGAGTGTGGGATCATATCCCAACTCACTCCTCCTGGAACACCTCAATGGAATGGTGTGTCTGAAAGGAGAAATCGAACTTTATTGATATGGTTCGATCCATGATGAGTCATGCAACTCTACCTTCATCATTCTGGGGGCATGCACTAGAAACAGCTTCTCTAATACTGAATAATGTTCCATCTAAGAGTGTCTCCAAAATACCATACGAGGTATGGAGTGGAAGACGCCCTAATCTCACGTTTATCAGGATCTGGGGATGTGAGGCTTATGTCAAACGTCAGGATTCTAGCAAGCTAGAACCTAGATCTGATAAGTGTGTGTTTGTGGGGTATCCTAAGGAAACTAAAGGATACTACTTCTATGTCCCAACCGAGAACAAAGTTTTTGTTGCTCGGGGTGCTGTCTTTCTAGAGAAAGAATTTCTTATGAAAGAAGTTAGTGGGAGGAAGTTTGACTTGGATGAGGTCCAAGTGCAAGCACAAGACAAAGAGATGGAATCTGAGCCACCTGCACCGGTTGCTAGGCAACCTGAGGCTCAGACACAGGTCCCGCGTAGGTCTGGGAGAATTTGTCGTCCACCTGAAAGGTATGGGTCGCTACCGACCCAACACGATGGGATCTTCATCATTGAGGATGAACCTAGAACCTATGATGAGGCGGTCAGTGGACCGGACTCCGAGAAATGGCTTGACGCCATGAGATCTGAGATGGATTCCATGTCGACTAACCAAGTCTGGGATTTGGTTGAGCTGCCTGATGGGGTAAAACCCATAGGGTGTAAATGGGTCTTCAAGAAGAAGACAGACATGGATGGCAAAATAGTTACCTATAAGGGTAGACTAGTGGCTAAAGGATTTAAACAAGTCCACGGGGTGGACTATGATGAAACCTTCTCGCCAGTTGCCATGATTAAATCCATTCGGATTCTGCTTGCTATAGCTGCATATCATGATTATGAGATATGGCAGATGGATGTGAAAACAGCGTTCCTTAACGGGAAGCTGACTGAGGATGTGTATATGACACAACCTGATGGCTTCATCCATCCTGCAGAGGCTAATAAGGTCTGCAGGCTAAAGAGGTCCATCTATGGATTAAAGCAAGCATCTCGAAGTTGGAATCTTCGATTTGATGAGGCCGTGAGAGATTATGGTTTTATCAAAAGCGAAGATGACGCCTGTGTATACAGAAAATTCAGTGGGAGCTTGGTAATTTTTCTGGTCTTGTATGTTGATGACATACTGCTCATCGGAAACGACATCCCTAGTCTTCAAGCTGTGAAGACATGGTTGGGGAAGTGTTTCGAGATGAAAGACTTAGGGGAGGCCGCCTATATTCTAGGCGTGAGGATCTACCGGGATAGATCCAAGAGGCTCTTGGCCCTTAGTCAAAGTACTTACATTGATAAGGTACTGGAGAGGTTCTACATAGAGCAATCCAAGAAAGGATACCTTCCAGTGAGACATGGCCTTACTCTCTCAAAGAGCCAGTGTCCTACAACACAGGCTGAGAGGGATGACATGAGTCGAATTCCTTATGCTTCGGCAGTAGGATCGATCATGTATGCAATGTTATGTACTAGACCAGATGTGGCATATGCTGTGAGCATTACCAGCCGATACCAATCCAATCCAGGTCTACAGCACTGGGTGGCTGTAAAGAACATCCTAAAGTATCTGAGAAGAACTAAGGATTTGTTCATGGTCTATGGGGGACAGGAAGAGCTCAGTATGCAGGGCTATACTGGCGCATCGTTCCAGTCTGACCCTGACGACTTTAGATCGCAGGCCGGCTATGTGTTCAAGATAAATGGAGGCGCTGTATGTTGGAAGAGCTTCAAGCAATCCACCATAGCAGATTCTACAACCGAAGCTGAGTATGTGGCTGCTTCTGAGGCAGCCAAGGAAGCTGTTTGGATAAGGAAGTTCTTATGTGATCTTCAAGTGGTACCTAGTGCAATGGATCCCATTGAACTCTACTGTGACAACAATGGAGCAATTGCACAAGCCAAGGAACCACGGTCTCATCAAAGATCCAAACACATACTCAGAAGATTTCACCTGATCAGAGAGATCATTGACAGAGGTGATGTCAAGATTAGCAGAGTAGACACAGAGAACAATCTGGCAGACCCATTGACCAAGGCTTTGGGGCAGCAGAAGCATGATGGTCACGCTAGAGATATGGGGTTGAGATTCCTCAACTTCTAGGTCTTAGTGCAAGTGGGAGATTGTTGGTGTATATGCCCTAGGACCTAGTTTTGGTCAACTTATGTACTACTTGACACTGATATTTATATATCATTCTGGCATTGTCGTTATCATTGTTTGACTACACCTGCGATTGTGTACTTACATGATAATGTCCCTGGAGACAGATTGGATCTGTGCTCGAATTATAATCCCCAGTCGATGTACCTTAGTGGATATGGGACAGCTATGGTACTTGAGAGACTGGTATGTGGGCTGGTTAGGCACGTGGTGCTAACGCAGACACATGGGTATATCATTGGGGATATACTGGATAGACCCGCTATGAGGCTATGACTTGGTGTCATGAGTTATCCTCATAAGTGATAGGAGATGCATTGATCCCTTGACTTGAGGTCATTGATCATTCTATATGGTTAGAGACTTGCTTTGATACAACCTAACACCTTGCCGTAGCTGGGAGGTCATAACGGTTGTTATTGAGCACGTCACGACCCATATGAGAAGATCAATGGACAGACATAGGATTTGCCCCTTCCCTAAGGAAGTATGATATCCATGGAGCTCCTTTATGGTTCTATGACTGAGAGTGTATGGCCATACCCAGGTGAGAACCTGTTTTAGTCATAGCCATGAGATTGGATGAAAACAAGTGGTGACACACTTGTCCAATCGGATATCAGTTCGGCAAAGAGACTGTAATGCATCTGTACCTAGTTGCGATGATGGGGATGTCGATGTCGATATCCATTCCAACGACCTGGGTAGCAGCGATGCACTGCTAGGTGCCACTCACTGCTTGTGATGACCTTTGGTCAGCACTGCCAGCGTCAGAGGAACCTACAGGGTCGCACACCTTGATACTTGAGTTCTCGTATTGATCGGGAAGCCTTATGATCGAGTTATTGGATAACTCGGATCTAATTGGGAGATTTCATCAGCGCCAATGGGCCTGATGAGATGAAAGAATGTTATTGGAGCCAAACTTCATTTTTGGCAGGTTGACCCGTATTTGACCATGGTTGGTCACATTTGGATTAGGGTTGCATTGGATTGGATCCAAGTGCTTAATCAACCTATGCAATGATGTTTGGGCTAGCTCATTATCCAATGAGGCCCAATAACAAGTTCTCATGAAGAGATGAGAGGCTAAAAGGGTATAATGGGGACAAATCTTCTCCCCTAGGCGCCTATGGGCATAATGGGGAGAAGTGGCGCAATTTGCTTCATAAGGAAGCAATTGGCGCCTCCCCCTTAATCTCTTATGGTATGAATGCCAATATGGCATTACTTGGGGCGCAAGGCAAGGCCTTGGCGCACAAAGAAAGACATGGGCTCTAAAAGGAATGGTTGAATGAGTATTATGGAAATGTCTTGGAGACTTTCCTTATCTCAAACCTTCTCATCATAGCCGCCCACTTGTCTTAATCCTAGCCTTTCATAAATCGCCTCTTGCCCTATAAAAGAGCACCTAGCCGAGCCCTCTTGTGTGCAATTAATTCCTTGAAAGCGTGAACACAAGGAGAGGGGCGAGTGCTTGGAGCAAGGGCGCATCTTCCTTCTTCCATAACCGCAAGCCACTTCTTCCTTTCCTCTTGGCACAAGGAACATTAGTGCTTGGCGTTTTTGGATAGTCTTCCTTCTTCTCTTGGCGCTTCATCTCTCTTGGTGGCGCAAGTGAAGTAGAGTATCTCCCTAAGGCTTGGATCTTCTTCCCGAGGCTAGCACCGGGCGTGGAAGAAGAGAACTCAAGAGATCCGTGTGTGCGAGACTGCAGAGGGCGAACACTTGGGCGCCTTCATCGACATCGCTCTACATTGCTCTTAAGGTATTTCCTAACTCATCGTGTCGACTCCCTTGCATGCGATCTTCACTGGGTTTTTGGGACTGGCCTGTTTCGGGAACATTCTTCCTCTGCGAAAAATGTATGTCCATAACTCTAAAAAATTGTAAAATGTCCCCGGGGTTTCCCAACATTGTTGTCACTATCTTTATGAAGTAATCCAATCTCAACTTTGGGCCAACCCAAGTTAAGCTTGTGGTAGACTTTTAGAGTTGGAATATAATCTCAACTTTGGGTTATCCCTAAGTTGAGCTTGAGGGAGAGTGTTGAACTTGGTGATAGTTAAAATTAGATTTTAGTAAGCGATATTTTTATATATTTAGTACCTCTCTATATAAAGAGGTATCATCTATTATGTAAAACACAATGAGATTAATATAATATTATCTTTTAAGGGTTTCCCATCTCTTCTTCTCTCTCTGTTCCTCTATTCTAACATCGGTAATGTTCATAGCTCCCTTCCTACTCGAGCATGTTGTGTCATTGTTGAATACCTTGTTGAGGAATATTGAAGCTATGCTTAATCAAGAACCTAGAAAAGAAGCTCCCATTCAAAATTGTATTGCAAATTGCTCTTGATTTTGCTAGAGGGTTAAGTTACTACACTAAAAAAAAATTGTGCTTTATGATGTCAAGATGGAAAACATGATGTTGGACACCAACCAAAAACTAAAAACTACTGATTTTGGTGTTGCATGGGGATAGGCTCATACTCATGTTGACATGACTGGTGAAATAGGAACCTTTGGATATATTGCTCCAAAGGTCCTTAATGGTAAGATATAGGATAGAAGAAGTGATGTCTATAACTTTGGTATATGCTTATGGGAGATCTACTACTGCAATATGTCGAATGCTGATTAGAGATTTTCTGATATCTCTTATGGTTAGGGATGACATAAAAACCCATCCCCGCCTCAACTCGACCTGCTCTGCCCCTATTTGACTGAGGAAAACCGAGTTGATCGGGGATAGGGTCGGGTTCGGGTAAACCTTGCTTACAGAAGTTGGGTCAGGGTCAGGTTTTGAATTTTCACTGTTGGCCCCAAACTCGCTCCGCCTTTAAAAATTATAATTCTACCCTCAACTAAAATAACAAAACCCTAACCCTAACCCCGCCACTCACACTGCCCCCTGTACGCCACCCATGCCACCGGCATGCTGCCCCCATCGCCCACACCCTACTCGTGCATTGCTACGGGGTTGGGTTTGGGATGAGTTTTCTCAACCCCGACGGGTTTAGGGGTGGGGGTCAGGGTAGTGTTTGGTACTCTCTGCACCTACCCCGACCCATTGTCATCCCTACTTATGGTGTTGTTAAACAAAATATATGCCTAGAAATTCCTCGTTATCGTCTAAGTTCTTTAGGTAATATAATGAAGAAAACTTGAGATGCCAATCCAGTTAAGAGGCTGAGATGTGATAGGGGCATACCACAAGTGCACGGTCTATCGCATAATAAAAAGTATAGATCCCACGAGGACTAGGGGTCAAGAATTAACTGATCAGTTAACTAATAGATAAGCGATCAAATAAGTGTAGGAGTGTCACTAAAATCCTAATGCAAGTAAGTAAACTAAAGCAAGTGAAAAGCAAACAAAACAGAGAGTAATGCAATCAGAGGTTTTAGATCTTTGAGAGAAGATCGGGGTTTTGGGTTTCACCACACTGAAGCATGAAAGAAAGTTAAAGCTAATGTTTTGAATATGTTTTACCTATGTTCTCAAGGTAATCCTTCCTAAGGTACAGACGCGCTCCCTCTCAGGACGCGGTCCGGTATCTAACTTAACCCAAGTCTCTTACTCTCGTGGCTTACCGGGTTAAGTAGACCCAATGGTTTATGTGAAGAATTAGGGTTCCTTGGGTGATTTCGACAACTCTTGTGGCCGAAATCACCAGTTTAGTCTAAAGGGATTCGACGATTGTGGTTCACCTCTCAGTCCTTCCCATAACGTCTAAAACACAAATATGTTTGGCCAGTACATAATCATGAATTAAAATTTCCTAGACATGAATAAGAACAAAGATAAGTTTAGATAAAGTGTAGATCAAATATAACAAGCAACATTCTTATAGTGGGCTACGCCCAAACCCCGAAAAGAAGTTACGCTACAATGTTCATCCTGAAATACATCAAAATCTCTCAGATAAATTAATGCAAACTACAAGGAAGACTAGATCAACGTCGAGAGAGGCTAGGGCACGATCGTCAGCGTCTAAACTAGGAAGAAATCTCGCCGGAATAGCCTTTCATCGCCAAAATCACCGTTAAACCCTAGGTCTCACTGTTTTGCCTCGTTCTCACCAATCGTTGCTCCAAATCATGTGGTTCCAGCCCCAAATTGTTCGTGGGTAAGTTAGGAAGGGCTCCAACAAATTTCATTAAATTTCGCTTCCAAAATAGTAAGAAACGAATGAAAAACTGAATGGGTGTCGAATAGGCGGGACGATACACGGCCGTGCATCCACCATGCCCGTGGACGGCTCGTCAAAGTTAGTTTTCTGTAAAATAACTCTTCACGGCCACGTATGGGTTCACGGGTGTGCCCGTGAATGTCTCGTCAAAGTGTGGAAAAGTTGGCCGAGTCCTTCATGGTCGTGCATGGTGCATGGATGCACGGGCATGCCTGTGAACGGCACGGCGCTATCTGGAAATACTGGTTCATACACGGCCATGCCTGTGAAGAGCATAGGAAACTCCGTTTGAGCTGAAATTTAACGCGTGGCTTCGTTTCATCGTGAGGAATTGTCCCATGTCTTCAGATCTTCTAAATTCCACCGATTTTAGGGCGAAATCCCTACATTTCAATGAAACAAAGGAAAAGTAAAGATTCTGAATAATACAAAGTATTTGGGCAAATAAATGAGATGAAACAAGCATTTTACTCTATAGTAATAGTAAAATTAAGCCACGATATATCATATATATGCATGTCATCAAGATGTTTGAAGCTTTTAGAGGCAATAGATATCAGTAGAGGAGGTGGCATGATACCTGAAGACAAGGAAACTTAGTGCTTTTGCTTCTTTAAGGGAAGGTTTTCATGTTATTTTGATTTGAGTACTAATCAGAATAATTTTGCCCAATATGCCATGCTTGGAGAAGCAAAAGCACCCAATTGTTATGTCTTCATGTATCATGCCACCTCCTTTACTAGTATCTATTACTTCTAAGAGCTTCATAACTTTAAACATCCCCGGCCCCTTGGCTGGATTGGCATCCCAACATTTCTTCACTATGTTACCTAAAGAACTTAGATAATAATGAGGAATCTCTAGGTGTAGGTTTTATCTAACAACACAATAATAGATATTAGAAAAGCTGTAATTAGCATACAACATATCACAACAGTAGATCTCCCATAAAAAATATACCAAAGCCATATATGTCACATGTTCTATTGTATGGCCTACCATTAAGGACCTCTAGAGCCATATATCTAAGGGTTCCTATTTTGCCAGCCATGCCAACCAGATTATGAGCCTTAACACATGCAACACCAAAATCAACAAATTTTAGTTTTTGGTTAGTGTCCAACATGTTTTCTGTCTTGACATCTTGAAACACAATATTTTTTTAGTGTAGGTAACTTAACCCTTTAGCAAGTTCAAGAGAAATTTGAATCACAATTTTGAAGGGGAGCTTCTTTCTTAGGTTCTTAATGAAGTACTGCTTCAATGATCCCCTTGTAAGATATTCAATAATGACACAACATACTCGAGTAGGAAGAGGGCTGTGAATATTACTTGTGTTAGAATAGAGGAAACGAGAGAGAGAGAAGAAGAGACGGGAAACCCTTGAAGGGTTAAATTATATTAAAGTCATTGTGTTTTACATAATAGATGATAACTCTTTATATAGAGAGGTGTTGAGTACATAAAAATATCACTTACTATATATAGATAATATTATTTCTAATATTACTAAGTCTAATGTCTAATTATAACTATTACGATCTCTAACACTACCCCTCAAGCTCAATTTGGGGATAACCCAAAGTTGAGATTGGATTTTAATTCTAACACTCCCTCTCAAGCTTAACTTGGTTTGGCCCAATGTTGAGATTATATTCCTTCATAGAGATAATGGCAATAATAGAATTCGAGGATGCGACAATGGCTGAAGAGATAATTAAGTATTGATGTGACCAACAAGAGGAGATGACTAGTGTGTAGAGGTGCTTGCACAGAACTAGGCAAGTGGCTAAAACCAACAAACAGAAAATCGAGACATAGATAAAAGACCCTTTGAAGAATAGGTTAGAGGCATACTCAAAGATAGATCACCATCAAGGAGACTCACTGTCACCTAGAGATGTCACCTTGGAAGCAAGCATGTGACGCCCAAGGTGACATCCACCCGATGCTCCAATTGACTAGATATTAATTTGCACTAGGAAGTAATATTATTGAAATGAATGCCTGTGCCAATAATAGATCAAAGGAGAGCCTGATGTCTGATGGATGATAAGAGGTCGAATCTAGAAAGCCCCATTCTGATCGATTGAGATATGATAAAAATAATATGAACCATTGATTTTATATTAAGTAAACTTAAGTGATTTACCCAATTGGGCCTAACACTAAGTTGGAAGGCTTGTTTGGGCTTAGAGTAGCATGAACGGGCTAGTGTGAAGAACTGAACTAGTATGGAATAGCAATTGAACCATAATAAACTTGTTCAATTAGTTCAATTTTAGTGACTTATCTCAGAGAATAGCACCAAAACCTCTTTCTCTCGCGAGTAGCTAAATTGAGTTGAAGGTTAGTTGACATTGATGATAGTAGCGGCTAGCAATGGTGACAATATTGACAGTTGGAGACATGAATCAATAGATTGATCAGTGACAAGTAGGATGAGCGTTCACATCTAGCGGCTTCGCTTGATGGCGATATAGATTTAGTGATGTGAAAATCAACTTTGCGTCATTAGTGTTGTGCGGCATGGCTGGAAGTGGTGGCAAATTGGGAGCAAGTTAGCATTAGAGGGTGGTCATCGGGATGAAGCATAGGGTTGATGCAGGCAAAGGAGGGTGATGAGGGAGAGGGTTAGTGAGTATGCTAAAGTCACCAAGGTCAAGGATGAAGGCTACGGCAGAGGCAAGGGTGATGAGGCAAAGCAGAGTGGGCTTCGGAAGAGTTTAGGAGTCGAATCAAGTGTGGAGATGACAACGGTTCAACCCACTGGCATTAGGTAGAGGAAGGGGAGGCTAGACGAGGTTGAAGTAATGGAGGAGATCTTGGCATGCAGTAACTTGTTAGTGAGGAAGCAAGGGTAGTAGTGCATGATAGGATGTTGTAGTGCCTGGATGGGTAGAGTATTGGGAAACCCCAAGCCAAAATAAAATTTAAAACAAGAGTGGAAGCATTGGTTCGAAATAGGTTTCACCAATACCAAAGAATTATCTTACGAGGGAGCCACTAGATGTGATAGAGATAGGTACCTTTTTGTAATTTTAGAAGCAAGCTGATAATGATGTAGAGATGAGTAAGTGCCAAAATCTATCTCTAGGGACATTATTTATTCAAGTATATACGTAATGCATGTGTACAAAATGCACAATAACGATAATGCCAAAATATATGAAATATCACAAGTGAATGTAATACACATATCAGACCAACAATAGGTCCTAGGACATATACACCAACATAGAGTTGATGGAAACAATGACAATATCAAGCATCGATGAGGGATAGATCATGGTGGTGGAGCAGGGTGTTTAACAACCATCAAAATTGGTTAGGTGTATTTGGTTTATGGAGGATGTTGCTATGGGCTTGCAGACATGGTGGCAGGAAAGATGATGGCAACACACAAAGAAAAGATGGAAGTGAGTAGTGGCATTGAGGCAATTATAGAAGAGAAAATTATTCTCTAAGACCATGTTAGCATAGAGGAAAATAGAGAGTGAGAAGAAGAGATGAGAAACCCTTAAGGGGTTATATTATATTAATCTCATTGTGTTTTACATAATAGATGATACTATTGGTGTATATGCCCTGAGACCTAGTATTGGTCCATCTTTGTACTATTTAATTCTGATATTTATATATCATTCTGGCATTGTTGTTATCATTGTTTGTCTACATCTGCGATTATGTACTTACATGATAATGTCCGTAGAGACAGATTGGATCTGTGCTCAAACTATTGTCCCTAGTCGATGTACCTTAATGGATATGGGACAACTATGGTACTTGAGAGACTGATATATGGGTTGGTTAGGCACGAGGTGCTAACGCAGACATATGGGTATATCAGTGGAAGAGGCACCTTGGTGTCATGAGTTATCCTCACAAGTGACAGGAGATGCATTGATCCCTTGACTTGAGGTCATTGACCATTCTATATGGTTAGGGACATGCTTTGATACAACTTAACACCTCGCCATAGTTGGGAGGTAATAACGGTTGTTATTGAGAATGTCTCGACCCATATGAGAAGGTCAATGTACAGATAGAGGATTTGCCCCTTCCTGAAGGAAGTTTGATATCCACAGGGCCCCTTTATGGTTCCATGACTAAAAGTGTATGGCCATACCTAGGTGAGAACCTGATTTAGTCATGACCATGTGATTGGGTGAAAACAAGTGGTGACACACTTGTCCAATCGAATATCAGTTTGTTAAAGAGACTGTAATGCATCTATACCTAGTTGCGATGATGGGGATGTCGATGTCGACATCCATTCCGATGACTTGGGTAGCAGCGATGCACTGCTAGGTGCCACTCACTGCTTGTGGTGACCATTGGTCAGCACTGCCAACTTCAGAGGAACCTACAGGGTCGTATACCTTGATACTCGAGTTCTCGTATTGATCGGGAAGCCTTATGATCGAGTTATTGGATAGCTTGGATCTATTTGGGAGATTTCGTCAGCGTCAATGCACTCCCATTGGCGTCTATGGGTATAATGGGGAGAAGTTGGCGCCTTTGCTTCATTAGGAAGCTTTAGGCGCCTACCCCTTCTACCTTGGATGGTAACCTTGCCTCTATGGCAAGGGATGGAGTGCATGAGGCATGTTGGACATGTATGGAAAGTGCTTGGCGACTAGGAGAGGTTTATGGAAAGCTCTTGGAGAGTTTCCTTAACCCTGACCCTAATTGCTCCCCCTCTCATACCCTAGCCGCATACCTCTTCACTAGTTGCACCTACCCTTTGCTTTGCCGCCCCTTGCCTATATATTACATGATATATGCGAGTGCAAGAGAGGAATAATTGGCGTCAGGAAAACATCAAAGGGTGAGAGTAAGAGTCTTGGTGCAACAACCTCCTTCCATCCTCTTGCTGCAAGCTTCTTCTCCTCTTACTCTTCCTCTTGGCGCAACTAGAAGGAGAGTTTGGCGGCATCATCTCCCTATCTCCTCTCTTGGCGCATCCTTTCATCATGGTTGGCGCAAGTGTTCAAAGGAGTAATCAAAGGCTTGGATCTTCTTCTCGAGGCTAGCACCGGCATGGAAGAAGAGGACTCAAGGCATCCATGTGTGCGAGACTGCAGAGGGTGAACACTTGGGTGCCTACCTCGACATCGGCCTCCTCCTACTCTAGGTACTTACTATCTCATCGTTTCGACCCCCTCGCAAGACGATCTTCACTGGGTTTTTGGGATCGGCCTGTTTCGGGGATATTACTCTGCTGCGTTTTGTAATATGTAATGTCAAAAATTATAAAATATCCCCGGGGTTTCCCAACTGATACCTCTTTATATAGAGAGATATTGAGTACATAAAATTATCACTTATTATATGTATATAATATTATTTATGGTATTACTAAGTCTAACATTTGATTATAACTATAACCAAATCTAAAACTAGTAGGATTATTTTCTGGAATCTTGAGTTGTGAAGTCCTTGTTGAAGCCCCAACAAACTTGGTGACATTCAGATTGTGAAGCTTATGCCAAACAGCAACCTCTTGCTGGAATGTTGCCTAAAGTGAAGCAGTTTCACCACTTACGGAGAACTCATTGCATTCCCAGTCTAAAAATTTCACTGCAACATCTTGTCCATTATACACACCTTGATAAACTGTACTGTAGGTCCCTTGTGCAATGATATGACTTAGTTCTAGCTTTAATAGATCAATCTCCCTTTGGTTCCTCAGAATTACTTCTCTCCTTTAACCAAATCTTTGTGAGTGTCTTCTCAAGCTGTATATCTAGAGAAGTTATCAGGTCATATTGCATTAGCCCTTAGAAACAAATCCTTTCTACTTTTAGAGAAGTTATCATATCCCTTCAGTGTATAGTTTGATCCCTCTCCTTCAACGAAAACAACTCCAACAATCACATTTCCCTCTACTTTTCTGCACATAATGACAAATCAAACAAATTCCAACATGCTTTGGAAAAAGCCTAGGTGTGGATACTTTTACGCAAATGTAACCTTAATATTTTCATCTATCAAAACCAACACTTGCACACAAGAGAATAAAACACCCTAGAAATCTCTTCTTTGTCACTAGGTTCTAATCTACTTTTACTAGGATGCATTGTTATACAATATGACTAGAATGCAATGAATAAAGGGTTTTAGATGCCTACTTTCTCTTACCAAAACCTCATATGATTAATCATAGGCGTCTTAGAGATGGAAAACCAATTCAAGCACTAGCCCTAGGCAAAAGCCTAGAAGGTAGAGAGCTAATTTGGCTTCTAATAACCATACCTCCAATGATGAGTGGAATCTAGCTTAGGTGGGTGGAATAGGGAGGATGCAATGCAAGGAAGGCAAAGAGGAATTGGCGGGTGCATTTCAAGTTGGCTGATTTGCCTGAGGAATAGCTATTGACAGGCCCAAGATTAAGGTAATAAAAGTTTTTTTAGAAAGATAAGGCCAGAAACCCAAAACCCGAATCACGCAGGACCAAAAGCCAACAGAGGCACGGAAGTAGGGCACAGACCTGGCCGAAAGGTGCGATCGGCAGGTGGAAGAAGTACCACCTCAGCCTTCACAGAACAGGGATCAAGAGTGCGAGTAGCACTGCATGCAGGTAGTAGGAATAAAAGGCGCGAAACAGATGCGTGAGAGAAAGAACGAGGCTACAAGCAGGCATCCCAAACCCGAGACAAACAACATAGGTCACTCACACGGATATTACTCCCTCGTCCGCATGCAAGCGGAAAAGTAGATCAATGAAACCGAAGAAACTCTCATCGACAGGGAAAAAGAAGCCACCGAAGAACATGCCGATGCAGCACGTCGGAGAACCCACATACGAATGTCAGAGGAGACCAGGAGGGAGGAAACGATGAGGCACGAACTCGATGAGAACGGATAAAGGAGGAGCGGAGGATCACGAGAGATAACCGAAGAGAGGAAAACGTGTGACAGAACCAGACGTCGTCAGAAAAATGAGAACCACGAAACAGGAGGTACTATTGCCTCAACTGGAAGGAAACCTCGACGTCACAGCTGAGCAGAACCAAAGAAGGGACCGCGGGAGTCTCTATAGATGTCATACCACCCCAGCCAACCCACTGGACATCGAAGGAGAGCCGGAAGTCACCGCCAACCACCGGACTGAGAGTGAACGAGGTCAGGAGTGCAGGGATCGTCGGAAGTCACTGGAGAGCAGGAGTAGAATACCAGAGCAGGAGAGCCATGAGAAGAACGAAGCAGAGATGCCGTGTTCCCCTTCTCGCGGATGAGCATCGCCTATATGGCGTTGCATCGTATTCCCTCTGCCAGCTCGGCCACCAAGTAGATAAACCCATGTTCTGATGCATTGTATTTACACCACATTTCTACCTATATTTTGTACTATATTTTAGTATATTTTATGATTTTATACTAATTTTTAGTATATTTGCTTCACTTGGTACAGAATCTAAACTTTTCTTAATTTTAATGAAAATGCAGGTAAAATGACTCAAAAATTATGGATTTTACAAGTTCTGAAGCCCTAACATGATTCCCGAGGAGATTAATAGGTTGCACGTCAAATTTGGAGTCAAAACGGTGAAGAACGCAACTTTCACGGCCTTGGCCGTAATTATTCCGACCGGTTGTATATTTGGCGTTCAAAGGGCGAAAAATGGCTAAGTTAAAAAGTCCATAGAAACTTTCACAAGTGAGGCCGTGAATCCTTCACGGTCCGTGAAACTTGCTATGTACAAAAGGGCTTATTCACAAAAATATTTACGGCCTTAATCGTAAACACTTTATGATCCGTGAAAGTTTTTGCCCCTTCGAGTTTTTCACTTGATTCAATTCCAAATCAAATCGGATTTGATCCAAACTCTCCAGATTCATTCCTTGAAGGGTTCCGGACCGATTAAAGTATAAAAGGTTTGGTTTTTGGGGGGGTTAAGGAGGATTTTTCAAATGAAGACAAGCAGCGGCGACTATTAGAGCGAGAATTGGTTTCAGAGCAGATTTCCGATGAGATTTCACGCAGAAGAGAGGATTGATCACCTCCTCTTCATCTCCAGATCGAGGGGAAGCTTTTCTAATCATTTTCTTAGCAAAATTCTTGTAATTCGAGAGGATTTAATGTTTGCTCATTTGATACACATGTTGTTAACAAAGAATATGAACGAGTAATTCTTATTTCGGGATTAGGTGTTTAGCCCACTGACAATTATGAATTAAACTTTGTATTTTTACTCTTTGCTATGATTACTATATCATGATTTGATTAGAATTATGTTTAATTCGTAGTTTACTCTGGCCAAGTATAATTGTGTCTTAGATGTTGCGAGAAGAACCGGGAGGTGAATCGCAACGTGTGATCTGTTTTACTCAAACCTACGAATCCAATCATGGGAGTAGTTTGGATTCGTTTAAAGGATTCACAGGTTTTTCATAGAACTTAATGAGTCTAGTTACGCTAACTATCACGAGAGTATGGAGTTAGCGTAGTTAGATACCGGGTTACGCTTCGGAAGGATGTAATCCGTACCTTAGAAAAAATCCCTTTCATGATCATAATTTTTTATTCAAAGAGTTATTTTTGTAAGATTCTTAATTGTCAGTGTGGCAAAGCCCCGAGTCCCGACCTTTCAAAATCTGATTTTCTCTAAATATCGTTGCCATTTCTTTTTTGTACTTAGAGTCCTAAACAATCCACGACTTGATTAGCCTAGATTTAGACGAGTCGTATAGTCAGTACTTGACCGCCCGATCCTCGTGGGAACGATCTTAATTTATTACTTTGATAAATCCTTGCACTTGCGGACGCATCAAGTTTTTGGCGCCGTTGCTAGGATTAGGCCAGTTAATATTGACTTGATCGATAAGTTTAGAGACTAGACATTTTCTTTCTTTCTTTTGCTTTAGCATTTAATTATTTCTATTCTTTTTACTATTATTTTATTTTCACTTTGTCTTACACATTGTATGCCCAGAATTTTACATACAGGTACTTTATTTCCTGAAGATCCATAGATCGAATGCACATTCCACCTTCGAAGGAGACTGCAGTTCCAGACTCAAAAGACTTCAGAGGAAGGTGAAATGGCTACAAACAATCAATCGTTGAGGGATTTTGCAGTACCAAACATTCAGGGCTTCAATTCAAGTATAGTTTGACCTAATGTGGAGGCGAACAATTTCGAGCTCAAACCAGCACTGATGACAATGGTTCAACAAAACCAGTTTAGGGGTTCCCCAAACCAAGATCCTAACCTTCATCTTGCTGTGTTTTTAGAATATTGTGACACCGTTAAGGTAAACGGTGTATCTTCTGATGCAATTAGGTTGAGCCATTTTTTTCATTTTCTCTCAAGGACCACGCACGAGCTTGGTTGTACTCTCTTCTAGCTAGATCAATCACTACTTGGTACGAACTTTCATGAGCTTTTCTGAATAAATATTTTCCATCGAGCAAGACAATTCAGCTGAGGAACATGATTACATGCTTTGGACAACGAGAAGGAGAGTCTCTCTACGATGCATGGGATCGCTTTAAGGAGCTCCAACGTATGTGTCCTCACCATGGGCTTGAGAAATGGGTCCTAATCCGTATCTTCTACAATGGATTAGACTACAACACGAAGCTCATGGTGGATGCTACTGCTGGGGGAGCTTTAATGAGCAAGAGCGTGGAAGATGCATCTACTTTGCTTGAGGACATGGCTATGAATCATAACCACTGGTCTAATGAGCGAGGTGCCTCTTCCACAGGAATTGGTAAGTGCAGCAATGACTCCTTAGCAGTGAAGGTAGAATCCCTAGCACAAATGTTAGATTCTTTTACTTTACCCTCAGTTGTGGTTAATGTTGTTTCTTGTGAAGTATGTGGTGTTTCAGGACATAGTTCATCTGAGTGTCAATCCTTAGCTTCATCACAGGATGATTCCTGTCAGGGGCAGGTCAATGCTTTAGGGAACTTCAACCAAAGGTAGGTGAATGACCCTTATTCTGCCACATATAACCCAGGTTGGAGGAACCACCCGAATCTATCGTATAGGAACAATTATGGGCAAATTCCTCCACAATACAATCAGCAGAATAACAAGCCACCATCGGGATTTGAATCTAGGTAGTTTGGACAGCCCCAGAAGTCTAACTTGGAGTCTCTCTTGGAAGGATTTGTTGTTGCTCAGAAGAAGCACAACGAGGATGTCTCTAATGCTTTTAAGCATCTAACATCTCGTGTGGATGTTTTGACAACCCATAACAAGATGTTGGAGAGCCAAATAGTTCAGCAGGCGAGTGCCTCTAATAGGCTAATGGGAAGATTTACAAGTCAAATAGAGTAGAATTCTAGAGAGCAGTGTAGTGCAATAACCACAAGGAGTGGTAAGCAGTTGGATGTGCCCCAAATGCCTGATGAAGAGTCCACACCTGTAGTTGACGAGATGCAACTTGAATCTCTCCTTGATAAGAAAAAACCTGTGGAGAAGGACAAGGGGAAGGAGGAAGTTTATATGGAACCCTCTGCATATGTTCCATCTGTCCCTTTTCCTCAAAGGCTATCCAAGGCAAAGCTGGATAAGCAATTTGGCAAATTCTTGGAGGTATTGAAAAAGTTATACATTAACATTCCTTTCATTGATGCTTTGTCACAGATGCCTACATATGCGAAGTTTTTGAAAGACATACTATCCAACAAGCGCAAAATTGAGGAATATGGGACTGTGGCACTTACAGAGGAATGCAACGCGATAATTCAAAACAAGTTACCTCAAAAGTTAAAAGATTCAGGGAGCTTCTCAATTCCTTGCCAGAATGGTGA
Organism: Costus lasius; assembly: GCA_027563935.2. Classification (NCBI taxonomy): domain Eukaryota; kingdom Viridiplantae; phylum Streptophyta; class Magnoliopsida; order Zingiberales; family Costaceae; genus Costus; species Costus lasius. The sequence continues at coordinate 16,429,762 of CM050452.1, read as the reverse complement.
CATGTCTTTCGAAGGAGCTTTATGTGACTTGGGTGCAAGCGTGAGCTTGATGCCCTTGTCAATTTGTAAGAAACTCAACATGGGTGCATGAAGCCAACTACTATCTCACTACAACTAGCTGATAGATCTGTTCGACACCTTGTAGGGATTTTTGAAGATGTCCCTATTAAAGTCGGTTAATTTTTCATACTTGCAAATTTTGTGGTATTGGAAATGGAAGAAGACATTAAGTTGTCTATTATTTTGGGGAGACCGTTTTTAGCTACTGCAGACGCTGTAATAGATGTGAAAAGAGGAAGATTGACACTAAATATTGGTGAGAATAATATTGATTTTGATCTTTCCTCTTCTCTAAAAAAGCCTTCTTTTGCAGATTCTTGTTTTAATGTTGACGCATTTGAGTTGTAGACAAAGGAAAAAATTCTGAAGAAAAAAAATAGACTCTTTGGAGGTGTGCCTTGTCAGGGAAGAGGATATAGAAGATATCGAAGAGGAAGCTCAGGTTTATGCAAAGATTATGGATTCAAAACTAACGATCGAGCCACATAAAGCCAAAGTTGAGAGACTGATTCTGGTAAAACTTGAACCACTAAAGACAAATAAATTGGAACTCAAATCACTCCCATCGAAATTAAGGTATGAATTTTTGGGAGAAGATTCTACATACCCAGTGATTGTCAGCGCAACTTTAGATCAAATTCAGATAAAAAAACTGCTTGATGAGCTTCAACTGCATAGAAAGGTAATTGGATATTCCTTGGATGATATTCATGGAATTAATCGTTCTTTGTGTATGCACAGAATTTTCCTTGAGGAAAACCACAAACCCTCCATAGAGTACCAACACCGACTGAATCCTGTCATGAAGGAGGTGGTAAAAAAGGAAGTCTTGAAGTTACTGGATGCTGGGGTCACATATCCAACTTCTGATAGTGAATGAGTTAGTCCCGTTGTATTTACACCACATTTTTGCCTATATTTTATACTATTTTTTAGGCTTAATTGCATGATTTTGTGCTAAATTTGGTATTTTTTACTTCACTTAGCACATAATCTTCACTTTTCCCGGTTTTATTAAAAATGCAAGTAAAAACGCACGAAAATGATGGATTTCATGAATTTTGAAGCCACAGCATGATTCCCAAGGAAATCACGAGCTTACACGTCAAATTTGGAGCAAAATGGTGAAAGATTCAATATTTACGGCCGTGGCTGTAATTATGAAGTTGGCCGTAATTTTGTGTTCGAGCAGAGGACGAAAAACGGCAGTATGGGAATTCACAGAAACTTTCACTGGTGAAGTCGTGAATCCATCACGATCCGTGAAACTTTCTGTGTACAAAGAGCTATACACACAAAGACTTTTACGGCCATGGCCGTGAACATGTTACGGACCGTGAAAATGCCCGCTCGACGAGTTTTTCACTCGATTCTTTTCCGATTCAAACCAGATTTGAACCAAACTTTGCAAAAACACTCCTTGATGGGTTCCGGACTGGTAAGCTATAAAAGATCAGATTTTTTGAGGGTAGAAGAGAGCTTTTTGGAAGAAGACAACCGGCGGCAGCGACTAGGGCGAATTTCTGATTTCTGAGCAGATGCCGGCGAGATTCCATGCAAAAGACCAGATTGATCGACTCTTCTTCATCATCAGATTTAGGGGAAACCAATTTAATTTCTATCTTAGTGAAATTCTTGCGATTTTTAGAAGATTCATACTTGTTCATCATATAAACATGTCGTTTCTTAAAAACATGAGCGAGTAGACTCTATTTTCGGGATTAAGGGCTTAGCCCGCTGACTTTAATGAGTTAATATATATTTTCACTCTTTTTATACGTTATGTTATCATGATTTGATTGAAATTGTGTTTGATTCGTAGTTTACACTGGCCACATATAATTGCGTATTAGACGTTGCAAGAAGTACCGAGAGGTGAATCGCAACGTCCGATCTATTTTAATCGAACCTTCGAATCTAATCACGGGAGTAGATTAGATTCGTCTGAAGGATTTAACAAGCTTTTCATAGAACTAAAGGGGTCTAGTTACGTTAACTGTCACGAGAGTAGGGAGTTAACGTAATTCGATACAGGATTATACTTCGGGAGGAGGTAGTCCGTACATTAGGAAAAGTTCCTTTCTTGATAAACATTTTCTATTGATAGAGTTATCTTTATTCGATTCGTATTTGTCAATGTGGTGAAACCCTAACATCCCGATCTTCCTGAAATTGAAACCCCTTTACCACTATTTCTGATATTGCTTGTGCTTAGAGTTTAGCACAACCCATCATTTGGTTCTGCCTAGATTCAAACGAGTTGAAGAGTCAGTACTTAACTGCCTAATCCTCATTGGGAACGATAATCTTTTTATTACTTCGATAAATCTGTACACTTGCAGAGCATATCAAGTTTTTGGTGCCGTTGCCAGGGATTACGGCTAGTTAATATTGACTTATTAGATAAGTTTGGAGACTAGGCATTTTTATTTCTTTTGCTTTAGCATTTTATTTTTCTTTAGGTTTTATTCACTGCTGATTTATTTCTATTTTGGCTTACACATTGCATGCCCAGAATTTCACGTGCAGGTACTTTGTTTCCTGAAGACCCAGAAATTGAGTGCACATTTCGCCTTCGAAGGAGATTACAGTTTCAGACTCAGAAGACTTTTGAAGAAGGTGTAATGGCGGCAAACAACCAATCTTTGAGGGATTTTGCAGTACCGAATATACAAGGCTTTAATTTAAACATAGTTCGACCCAATGTAGAGGCGAATAGCTTTGACTCAAGCCAGCGTTGATGACGATGGTCCAGCAAAATCAATTTGGGGGTTCCCCAAATCAGGACCCTAATCTCCATCTTGCTGTGTTTTTAGAATACTGCGATACTGTTAAAGTTAATGGAGTTTCATCCGACGCAATAAGACTAAGACATTTTCCATTTTCTCTTAGGGACCATGCGAGAGCTTGGCTGTATTCATTACCAGCAGGATCGATTACTACCTGGGATGAGCTTTCCAGAGCTTTTCTGAACAAATACTTCCCACCTTGCAAAATAGTTCAACTGCGCAACAAAATTACTTGTTTCGGACAACACGAGGGAGAATCTCTCTACGACGCCAAGGAACGCTTCAAGGAGCTTCAGCGGATGTGTCCACACCATGGACTCAAAAGATGGGTTCTAATCCATATTTTTTTATAATGGATTGGACTATAACACTAAGTTGATGGTGGACGCTGCGGCTGGAGGAACTATCATGAGCAAGGGCATGGATGAGGCGACTACACTACTTGAGGATATAGCCATGAACCGTAACCATTGGTCTAGTGAGCGAGGTACTACTTCCATGGGACTTGGTAAGTACAATAACGATTCCTTGACATCTCTAGTGGCAAAGGTAGATTCTTTAGCACAGAAATTAAATTCTTTTTCTTTTCCCTCAGTTGCCATTAATGTTGTTTCTTATGAATTATGTGGTTCAATAGGGCATAATTCATCTGATTTTCAACTTATAGATTCATCACAAGAAGACTCTAGTCAGGAGCAAGTCAATGCCTTGGGAATTAATTAGAGACGAGTGAATGACCCATATTCTGCAACTTATAATCTAGGATGGAGGAACCACCCCAACTTATCCTACAAGAATAATCATGGGCAAGCTCCTCCTCAGTATTCTCAGCAGAATAGTAGGCCACCACCGGGTTTTCAAGCCAGGCAGTATGGGCAGCCCTAGAAGTCAAACTTGGAGACCCTTCTAGAAGGATTTGTTGTGCAACAAAAGAAATATAATGAGGACGTGACTGATGCTATTAAGCATCTGACATCTCGTGTGGACGCCTTGGCTACCCACAATAAGATGCTGGAAAGCCAGATAGCTCAGCAAGTAAGTACTTCTAATAGACCCCCAAAGAAACTTCCAGGACAACCAGAGATGAATCCCAGGGAGCACTGTAATGTAGTCACTGTTGTGAGTGGCAAACACAGTGATGTACTTGGCGAGCCCGTCAAGAATTCTAGATTTGAAGATATCAAGGACAGACCTGAGGAGGCTTTCCCTAAAACGGAGAAGTGTGAGGAATAGGGGATAGAGGAGAAATATGTAGGTCCGCCTGCATATGTTCCCCCAGTTCCTTTTCCCTAGAGGTTATTTGGTATAGATCAGAGAAAATTTGACATTGGAAAATCTGAAGGAAAAGGCGACCAGGTAAGTAAGGTCATAGAAATAACGAAGGTAAGAGATCCTGGAGACATTTCAATTCCTTGTCAAGTTGGTAAGATATCTATTGAAAGTGCTTTATGTGACTTGGGATCGAGTGTTAGTTTGATGCCCTCATATATGATTGAGAAAGTAGGTAGTAGAGAATTTAAACCTTCTAAAATTTGTCTTCAATTTGCTAATGGTTATGTTTAGCAGCCCCTAGGAATTTTAGAGAATGTGTCTGCTAAAGTTGATAAGTTTTCTATCTTGACTGATTTCATGATTGTTAAAATGGAAGAAGATACTAAATCACCTATTATTCTAGGTAGACCATTTTTGGCAAGTACAGGAGCTGTAATAGATATGTTGCATGGGAAATTAACGTTGAATATGTGTGAAAGTAAATTGATTTATGACTTTTCCTCAAAAGATAACAAGTCTTATTTTTCAGGTTTTTATCAATCCTCTGAAGTGAAAGGGAGTGAATTTGATGATGGAAATATCTTTGAAATTGATGAATATCCCTTAGAAAATTTCTTAAAGCATAAAAGGGATAAGAAGAAGAAAGATGAAACATAAGCACTGTCTCAAACTTCAAAGTTAAGGTCATATAGTGACTTGGAAAGGTATGGAGATGAACAACTGCCTATTATCCACTACACCTCCTATCCACCTGAAGGACTATGAACATTGTTTTGGTCAAGCTAAGGACCTTAAATAAGCGCTACCTGGGAGGCAACCCAGAGGCTCAGAACTTTATTAATTTCAGCAATTTTCTTCTAAAATTTAAGTTTTGAACTTTTCGTGATTAGTTTACTAGCATCAAATTTTTAATCAATTTTATCAGCATGTTGTGATGAACTTGTCTATAAGAAAAACACTCTAAATTCATTGTTTTACGGGCAAGAATTTTCTGGGAATTTTTACAAATTTTTTTGGTGAAGAACGAAGTCAAAACGCGAGAATTATGGACGGGCTCGTGAATATCGCGCAGCCATGATTATAAACATAACTGGGACTGTACACAAAAGAGGAATTACGGCCGAAGCCGTGAAGCCTTTATGGACCATAAGTTCTTATGGTTTAAACTTAACAAGCGAGTTAGGGTTTATGCCCACGCTCGTAATTCACCAATTTTCGACGATTCCTCCCTTGTGCGGCGACGAAATCCTTCCACCGACCTTCCTCTACTTCCAGCGAGTGATTTCCAGTGATCTACCATCGGATTTAGTGGTGAAGCATCGTTCGTATGCCAGCGTGCCCAGAACCCATTTGTGACCGTTTCAAGCCCGATTTCTGCACGGATTCGTGAGCAAACCTTCCCAAAAACCTGTCTTTCCATTTTACACTAGATTTACATTCATACAACATCGATTTGGAGCCTTTAGATTGGATTTCTTGTTCGATTTTCACGTTGGTTTTCACGGGCGTTTTTTTTAAGCTACTATAGCATTCACAAATTTTTGGTAAAATTGCATATTCTGGATCGTTTTGATCGACATTATGGCATCGAGGAGTTCAGTAAGGACTAGGCCCTATGGGGCAGTGAGGAGACGCGTGCGATCACCACCCCCTGTTTTTACCCCTTACCCACGATAGATTAGATACAGGCGTAGGGAGCAGGAGAGGAGATACCGTGCTATGACTACTCGGGGAGTACTTAGCACGAGGTATTGGGATGACTAGACACTTCAGTCCCTAGGATTGTTCGATGACATCCAGTGGATGTTCACGAACATAGTGATGTAGAGATTATAGGAGGGTTAGTCCTTAGTGCCATACTCTACGGTGTTTACACAATGCATAGAAATCGTGAGAGGGTCTTGAGACGAGGGAAGTCAAATCGCTCGGAAAGTATAGCAAGAAACACGGGAAATCGGCGCAAATTCGTTTCAAGGCAATACTAATGCGAGAGAAATCCAACGGCACCCAAAATTACTGAAATTCACTCACTAACCTCTAGAGCAATTTTAAGCACAGAATGAACAGGGTTTGCGGATCGCGAGATCAGCTCGTGCGCCTATGCGCCTGCGAACAAACCAACGAACAGGGAAACCGTCCATGACTCCAATGCTCGGACGCTCGTGGGTGAGAGGGCGAAAGAAACTCAACACGGAAAGAACATCTAGAAATAGGCAAACCTGACCCACCCAGAACGGTGGGATTTACTTCTCGAAACGCAGGAAACACGAGCAGGAAACACTTCGAGTCGAGACACCGGTCGCCGACTCTTACTAATCCGGAAGACGAAGCGCCAACTTCATCTTTCACACAAGCTGGGGGCACTCTTGCTCACCAGGAGAACTCTACTTCTAAGAGAACTAAGGAAGGATGCTAGCAAGCCCCTCTCTTTTATAAGATAAGGAGGGGAAACAAGACAAAAGGACAGCATCCCAACAACTAACAACCAAAAAGTGGTCAAGCTGTCACACAAGACAAAACAGAATATAATCCTACCAACTGCTACCTACTCCTGCAGGGGCGCAGGGTCCTTTGATTCTTTAGCATAAGAGGTAGCTGCAATGGTGGTTAGACGCGCTCGGAGCACATCGCGACAAAGCAGCAGAATTTTGAAGTACTGGGCTGCATGACTACCATTGCGGCCTTCTCCTGGGCTGTGTTGCTGATGTGGTTGTGAAGCCCACCTGGAATTGGGCTCTTTGGGGTTGGCTCATGGCATCCTTGGGTCGGGTCACTACGGTGCGGATGGAAAGTGGGCTGATAACACCAACGAAGCAATCCGGTGGGCGAGATGGGCGCTGGGATCACCGAATAACCACCTTGTTGGGCTCCTTCGGGTCTTCATGAGGTGGAGCGACATGGCAGGGTGGGTTATGTACGTCAAAATAGGGTCATCGGGGCAATTCTGCGGCTTCTGGGATGATCATGGCCTGGCCATGTTGGTGCACACGGCCGTGATCAAGTGCCCCTTGGTCCACAGAAACTTCCGCTGCCTGGCCACAACTTTTTCCACACCCGTGATTTTCTTCGGGTAGATGTCTGCAGGAATCACGGGGGGTGGTTTTCGTCGGTGGGTACCCCAAGGAACTTTCTGTGGAAATTCTAACTTGTGCATGTGAAGCCACCTCCGATTCCAGAATTTCTTTGGGTAGCTGTCTGCATGAGCCACGGGGTGTGGTTTTCGTCGCTGGGTACCCCGAGGAACATTCTGTGGAAATTCTAGCTTGTGCATGTGAAGCCGCCTCCGATTCTAGAATTTCTTCGGGTAGCTGTCTGCAAGAGTCACGGGGCGTGGTTTTCGTCGTTGGGTACCCCGAGGAACTTTCTGTGGGAAATCTAACTCGTGCATGTGAAGCCGCCCCCGAATCGAGTAGTTGTCTGCAGGACTCACGAGGCGTGGCTTCCATCGCTAGGTCCCGAGGAACTTTCTGTGGGAGATCTAACTGATGCTGCTCCCGATCCCAGAATCCACAGGCCGAGGTTTTCGTCACTGGGCACCCCGAGGAACTTTCTGTGCCGAATTGAACTTTCTGGGTCTTTAGTGTTGGATGCTCCTGCATCAACTTTCCCCCGTTTGGAAGAGTTCTCCTCCGGAGAACTAGGGGGAAGAGGCTCGTCGGTATCCGAGGGCTCCTCCAAAGGGCCGTAGAAGGGGAGGAGGTCCACCACGTTGAAGACTGGATGGATGCCCATGTCCGTGGGTAGGTCAAGAACATGGGCGTTGGAGCCAATCCTTCGCACTACCACATAAGGCCCCATCTATCGTGGCTGAAGCTTAAAATGTGTTCGGTTGGGAACACGCTCGGGGTGGATGCGCACCCTTACCAGCTCACCTACAGAAAAGTGTTGTGGCCGATGGTGCTCGTTGGCCCTCAGAGTATTACGAGTATTGCCCAAAAATATTTGATGCCGAACTTCCTCATGCAAGCTAGCTATATGCTGAGCGAAAGAGTATGCATGCTCGGAAAGATGGGACTCCATGGGTAGGTCATGCAAGTCAATGAGTTTATGTGGCTGACGGCCTGAAACCACTTGGAAGGGACTAAGCCCCATAGACCTATTGGTGGCACTATTATACGCGAATTCTGCCATAGGAAGGATGGTGTCCCAAGACCTCAGGTGGTCGCCAATGAGGCACTGGAGCAAATTGCCCAAACTACGGTTAACGACTTCGGTTTGTCCATCGGTTTGAGGGTGGTAAGCTGTGGATAGCTTCAGAGTGGTGCCTAAGAGGGCCCAAAGTGAGTACCAGAAGTGGCTTACAAAGCGCGTGTCACAATCGGACACGTGGTCTTGGGGAGGCCATGGAGATGGACAATCTCCTTGAAGAAGAGATGTGCTACGTGGGATGCGTCTGCTGCCCACGAACAGGGGATAAAGTGGGCCATCTTCGAGAACCAATCTACAACCACGTAGATGGAATCGAAGCGTGAGGCGGTCCGGGGCAGCCCTAGGACAAAGTCCATGCTGATGTCGAGCCATGGAGCATCGGCCACAGGCAGGGGTGTGTAGAGACCCGTGTTCGGAGGACGAGGCTTGGCCAATTGACACGTGCCACAGTGGCACACAATGCGCTCTATATCCCTGCAAAGGGATGGCCAAAAGAGGCGTTCCTCGTCCATCTCGAAGGTCATGTCATAGCCATGGTGGCCGGCGATGCCACCTGCATGTAGCTCGAGGAGCAGGTGGTCGCGAAGGGACAACCGAGGAATGCACAGGCGATTCCCAAGGAAAAGAAAGCCTTCACAGAGCTGATACGATGACTCGGGGTCAGGTGACGCAGTCAAGGCGACATACGTGGTGCCGAAATCAGGACAGGTGGCGTACTCATCCTGAACGTGGTCAAAAGTATTAGCCCGAGCACGCATAACACACAGAAGGTTCCAGACTCGACTCAGAGTGTCCGTAACAATGTTTTCTTTACCCGCCTTGTGATTGATCTCGAAGCTGTACTGTTGCAAGTACTCGACCCACTTGGCATGGCGGGCCTCAACTTCTTTTGAGCATTTAGAAAAGACAAGGCCTGGTGGTCGCTATACAGGACGAACTCTCGGTGGAGAAGATAGTGCCTCCACTGCCGAAGCGACTGAACTATGGTGTAAAACTCCTTATCGTAGGTCGAATAACACTGGCGAGCAGCGTTCAGTTTCTCACTGAAGAAGGCAACCGGGTGACCTTCTTGACTAAGGCAACCCCCAGTACCAGTACCAGAGGCGTCACACGCGACCTCAAAGACTTTGGCGAAGTCAAGGAGGCACAGGACAGGGGCAGTGGTGATGGCATCCTTAAGGGACTCAAAGGCGCGTTGAGTGGCCGTAGTCCACTTGAAGTCATCCTTAGATAGCCGTTGGGTCAGCGGGGTTGCAAGTGTGCTGAACCCGCAAATGAAGAAGCGGTAAAAGCCCGCAAGACCTAGGAAGATAGGGATATCAGAGACAGTGCGAGGCTCGGGCCAGTGCCGGATGACCTCGACCATAGCAGGGTCGACAGAAAGGCCCTCGTCGGAGACGATGTAGCCCAAGAAGTGGACTCGGTTGGTCATGAAGAAACACTTCTTCGTGTTGAGGAAGAGGCGCTCCTTGCATAGGAGGTCAAACGTAGCACGAAGGTGGTCCAAATGGTCCTCTTGGGTCCGGCTAAAAATCAGGATGTCGTCAAAGTAGACGACCAAGAATTTGCCCTTGTAGGGCTTGAGGACTTGGCTCATAAGCCTCATGAAGGTGGACGGCTGTCAACGCACATGCGCCACGACCCATCCTTCTTGGGCGTGAGCAAGGCTGGGACAACGCAAGGACTCAAGCTTTCACGAATGTACCCCTTAGTGAGGAGGGCATCGACTTGACATTGCAATTCAGCATGCTCGGTAGGGTTGAGACGATGGTGTGGCAAGTTGGGGAGGGGTGCTCCCGGGAGAAGGTCAATCACGTGCTAGATCTCCCTGTCTAGGGGAAGACCATGGGGCAAGTCCTCAGGGCTAATATCGGAGAATTTGGAGAGGAGGGCGGACACCTCAGCCGGAGGCATCGTGCCCTCGGACGCAGCGAAATCTGACGCTTCATGAATCATGAGCGCGTACATGACCTTGGACTCATGGGCCTCGCGCACAAGTGCGGGGCGCGCATGAGGGACACTCTAGCGGGGGTCAGAGGGGTAGGCACCGATGGAGTAATCAGTCCCTTAGACGTGGATGCGCGAAGCTCCTTGGGCGGAGCCAGGATCAAGCGGATTTTCTGGTCATTGTAGTCAAACACGTAAGTGTTCGACCGGCAATAGTGGGTCACATCCCTTTCATAGAGCCAAGGATGTCCTAAGAGGACATGGGTGACATCCATAGTCGCCACATCACACCACACCTTCTCACGATAGGCCCCAAAAGCGATGAGAACTTGACACCGGTGGGTGACCGGAAGACTCGACGTGTCCACCCATGCGATGGAATAGGGCTTGGGGTGGGGTTCAAGGAGAAGACCAAAACGTGCAATTGCGGTCTGCGAGACCATGTTCAGGCTACTACCCCCATCAATGACGATCTTACATGAGTGCCCATTACACTTGATGTAAGTCGTGAAGATACTAGAGCGCCTCCAATCGTCGGAGGGTGGGGTTTGGACAAGGGTGCACCGCACGACCGTAAGCGTGGATGGCCACTCGTGTAGCACTCAGCTTCTACATCGTGCTCTACAGGTTCATGGGCGATAGTGGCGACACGAGCAGGGGTTTTGTCTGCGGTGGCGGACTTCTTAGGGTAGTCGCGGGGCAGATGGCCCGACTACAGGCAATTGTAATAGTTGACTCGACTAGTCGGGCTGACAAGTGGAGCCTTCCCCTTCTCCTCCCAAGTGGGGCGAGAATATGGGGCATCGGGGGCTGAACGCCTAGGGGAGTGATGGACCACAGGCGCGGGCCATGGGTTGGAACGAGGCTCATGGCGCTCGGGTCGAGGGTGGGCATGAGGAGGCCTACCCAAATGAGGGCGCTTAGGGGGTCCGGACTCGCTGCGCCTATTCGCAGCCCTAAGGTCATGCTCGATATCGCGAGCGTGCTGGAAGGTTTGGTCGAACGTCTCTGAGCTATACGAGGGTAGGGCGCGATGGATATCCGCGCGGAGACCATTTCGAAACTTCAACAAAACTAACTCGGGGTCCTCCTGTAAGTTACACCGGAGTTGTAGCATCTCAAAGGTGAGGCGATATTCCTCGACGGTACCCGACCCCTGGTGTAGGCTACTATACTGATCAAGGAGTCGTTGCCTATAGGAGGGGGGTACGTATCGCTCGCAGAGGCGATACCTCATTTCTTCCCAAGTGGTGATGGGAGGAAGGGCTTGCTGTGAATTTTGGCGCTCCACGTTTGCCCAATGCAAATGCGCAGGGCCTTTGAGCAAGGTGCGCACATACCTAACGCGCGAGTGGGGAGGCCAGTCACTAAGGTCAAAGTAAGAGTCAACAGACGCGACCCAGTCGAGGAATTTTGACGGGTCGAGACCACCCGCAAAGGGCACGGGGGTGTTCCGAATGTAGCGACGGAAATCGTCCTCCAAGCGAGGGCGCTCTACCTGGTGTCAGGTTAGGGCCCTTTGTCGGGCCCAAGCATGCCCAAAGTGACCATTAGGTTGGGGCCCTTGTGCGGCCCACACATCATCTTCATCCAGGGGTTCGTCCCCATAACCTAAGTCCCCCTGGACCTCATGAGGTTGCAGGTGACCGGACTCATCCTCGAAGACTTGTGGCCGCAGGGGCACAACTCTCTAGTCGGTGGGGCTGGGTTTGCGGACGGAGGTGGATTAGCCGGGTTGGAGCGCCTATGCTCCGATGGCTCAGGGCGACTTGCGAGGCTATGGATCCCAGCTATAATTTGCTGAAACATCACGCTTGTATTCCCTTCATGGGATTCCAAGCGCGCGGACAGCACATCCAACTTGGCGTCTACACGCGCTTCAAGCGCAACCAAAGATTCTAAATGGGTTCTACTCCCATCCGAGGGTGGGACCAACACTTGGGTTTCAGGGATGGTTTCCGAAAATTGGGATGACATAACTTGCGACCTTGTGGTCACCATGCACAAACAAGGGGAAACGCATGATGCAGAGAAATGCTGAAAACGTGAAGAAATATGACTAACTATGGATCGCGTGAACAATGTAGATTGGTCGAACAACTTGCTTTGATACCAAAATGATGTAGAGACTATAGGAGGGTTGGTCCTTAGTGCTCTGTGGTGTTTACACAATGCATAGAAATAGTGAGAGGGTCTTGAGACGAGGGAAGTCAAATCACTCGGAAAGTATAGCTAGAAACACAAGAAATCGACGCGAATTTGTTTCGAGGCAATACTAATGCAGGGGAAATCCAATGGCACCCAAAATTACTGAAATTCACTCACTAACCTCTAGAGCAATTTTAAGCACAGCACGAACGGGGTTTGCGGATCGCGAGATCAGCTCGCGCGCCTATGCACCTGCGAACAAACCAATGAACAGGGAAACCGTCCGCGACTCCGACGCTTAGATGCTCGTGGGTGAGAGGGCAAAAGAAACTAAACACGGAAAGAACGTCTAGAAATAGGCGAACCTGACCCACCCGGAATGGTGGGATTTACTTCTCGAAAAGCAGGAAACACGAGCAAGAAACACTTCGAGTGGGGACACCGATCGCCGACTCTTACAAATCCTAAAGACGAAGCGCCAACTTCGTCTTCCACACAAGCTGGGGGCACTCTTGCTCACCAAGAGAACTCTACTTCTAAGAGAACTAAGGGAGGATGCTAGCCAGCCCCTCTCTTTTATAAGATAAGGAGGGGAAACAAGACAATAGTTCAACATCCCAACAACTAACAACCAAAAAGTGGTCAAGCTGCCACACAAGACAAAATAGAATATAATCCTACCAACTACTACCTACTCATGTAGGGGCGTAGGTCCTTTGATTCTTCAGCGTACAAGGTAGCTGCGATGGCGGTTAGACGCGCTCGGAGCACATCGCGACAAAAGCAGTAGAATTTTGAAGTACTGGGCTGCGTGACTACCGTTGCAGCCTTCTCCTGGGCCATGTTGCTGATGTGGTTGTGAAGCCCACCTGGAATTGGGCTCTCCAGGGGTTGGCTCGTGGCATCCTTGGGTCGGGTCACTACGGTGTGGATGGAAAGTGGGCTGATAACAACCATGAAGCGGTCCGGTGGGTGAGATGGGCACTGGGATGGCCGAATAACCACCTTGTTGGGCTCCTTCGGGTCTTCATGAGGTGGAGTGACATGGTAGGGTGGGTTGTGTACGTCAAAATGGGGTCGTTGGGGCAATTCTGCGGCTTTTGGGGTGATCATGGCCTGGCCATGTTGGTGCACATGGCGGTGATTAAGTGTGCTGGGGTCCACAGAAGCTTCCGCGGCTTTTTCCATACCCGTGATTTTCTTCGGGTAGCTGTCTGTAGGAATCACAGGGCGTGGTTTTCGTCGCTGAGTACCCCGAGGAACTTTTTGTGGAAATTCTAACTTGTGCATGTGAAGCCGCCTCTGATTTCAGAATTTCTTCGGGTAGCTGTCTGCAGGAGTCATAGGGCATGGTTTTCATCGCTGGGTACCCGGAGGAACTTTCTGTTGGAAATCTAACTCGTGCATGTGAAGCCGCCCCCGAATTGGGTAGTTGTCCGCAGGACTCATGGGGCGTGGCTTCCATCGCTGGGTGCCCCGAGGAACTTTCTGTGGGAGATCTAACTGACGCGGCCCCCGATCCCAGAATCCATGGGGGTTTTCGTCACTGGGCACCCCAAGGAACTTTCTGTGCCAAATTAAACTTTCTGGGTCTTTAGTGCTGAATGCTCCTGCATCACATAGGGTGGCAGGATTTTTATTATCAGAGGCATCCAACTTATGTTCAGCTGACTTTGGAGTTTTTCAGCTTTGTCCAGATTACATTGCGGAACTATGATGACAGTGATCCTAGGAGGATGATGTTCCGGTTGGGGAACCGGGACCACGTACTTACATATGACCAGTTTAGTCATATATTTGGGTTCCCCTCGGACGGTACTAGATATCGCCCACGCGAGTACTCCGATAGGGCTTTCTAGCGAGATATATCTGGTGAGGGAGGATTTGATCCAAGGACCGCTAGAGCCACACATTTATCTAGCCCAGTTTTCAGATACGTACATCGGGTACTTGCGCATACTATTTTTGGGAGGGCAGAGAGCAGCGGCATGGTCAGATCTTCATAGCTATTTTTTATATGGGCCATGTTGACAGGATTACACGCCAATACCCCGTTCTACCTCATGAAGTAGATTCATAAGGCTGCTAGAGCGCGGAGAGGAGTTTTGGTCTTGGGGGGTATGATTACTACCATTGCCCTTGCCCTCGGTTTTGACCCCTCAGGGTTGAACGAGGCGAAGGGCAATCCCAGACTAGATATGGACACTTGCGTTTCCATTAAGATGATTATGAGGCTTGGGAGCTCGTATCATCTGATGTTCAGAGGTACGGATATCACTATGAGGCTGCCGAACATGAACCGTACTACGGTTCGTGTTCAGCAGAACTGGATCGTGGATCCCACACGTGGGGGAGGTCCTAGAGAGGCAGCTTCACCTCCATCACCGCCGATGATTTCAAAGCATATCCCTCCAGTCGAGCCATCCGCCACTGATAGGCCGTCTACATCTGCCGGGCCATCTACTTCAGCACCACCAGATCATTCGCTAGAGCAGATACGAGCCGAGCAGCGGAGGATGCGTGACGACATATCACGTCTTGAGCAGGGACAGTCGAGGACACTCGAGTCCTTACGCGCGATAGAGGAGCTGTTGTGGCGGTGTCTCCTGTCTTCATTGACACGACATACCAGAGATGAGGAGGAGGATGCCGAGCATACAGAGACAGACTGATAGACTCTGTGAGTATCTTTATTCCTTGATATTACCCATAATATCTCACATCTATCCTATTTGCGAGCAGGATTTAGTAGATTTGATGCAGATATGACCACACACGGCGCTTTTATGTTTTCTTTGTGTGTGTGCGTTGTATCTTGATATATTGTGATTCATTTTTGGTATTTTACTTGACATTTGCTATCTGAGTTGATATTGTACATATATGATGGTATTGGACCTTAGGATGCTGAACATGGTGTAGATGGGATAGTTTTATACATATTTGATGTTTACCATATGTTTGGGATGTTTTATGATGGTTTTTGATGCTGCGTTGATGAATTTGTTCATTTTAGATTGATTTTGATATATGCTTTGGAACTTAGAAGTGAATAGTAACTTTGAAACGGTAAACTGAAATTTTGATAGTGAAACATGACGGTATTTGATATTTGAAATTAGTTTACCGTGTAAAATTTGAATATCTTTGATTTGGTATATTTTCTGAATTTTTCTGAGTTGTGTTCATACATATGCAACAATTTAAGTCTATGGTGTTTTACATGTTTTGCTAGTCCTTCAAAGCTTTATTGAGATGAATTTTAGATGTTTATGATTTTTAAGGATACACCAAATTGTTTTTATCCTCAATATTAGACTTAGAAAGCTTTTTGGGTATTTAATTTGATAACTTAGGAAATTTTTGAGATTTCATGTAAACTTAAATTGTTGAGTAAGTTCGATTTTGGTATTGATAAAATTTAGATATTGAGTGTTATGCGTTCAGATGACATGTGCATAGTAATCTTGTACGTTAAGTTTAATTTATCTTGCTTTGATTGATAGAAAATTTCTATGGATGGAAATTTGGTGATACACACATCTAATTTGAGATGCTCCAACTCCGCTGGTTGTATAATATGAGGTTATGAGTTATCACTGGTCGGCTTTCTCTAATTGAAAAAAAAAAGAGAGAGAGAGAAGAGAGAAGACTCTTCTACTTGGCACTGTAAAAAATTGGCAGTGGTACTGAAGACATGAGTTGAAGTCTAAATAAAATAAATAAAGAAAAAGAGAAAGCTGCAGGCTAAGTGACGACTCTGCTGACTTAAGACCGAAACCATGAGTTAAATTATACTGCTATGCAGTATACTTTAAACAATGTTATGGCACATAACAGTTTAAAGACCAAATTGCATTGAAAATCTCTTATCTATAGTTTCACAAAGTGACCTAAAGTAAATCTTTATTTATTGAGTAAAGAAGATTTATTAAATTCGAAAGTATTTAATATTTAACATGTGTTGAATGAATGTTATGACATGAATTGTAAATTTTATCTTTCTTGGATTGTAAATTCTTGATGGTTTATTTTTACTGTGATTCCTCTTAGATTATTTAAGTTATGAAAAATTGATAGCCTGAAATGCAGATTGAGAACTTTATTGATGGTAGAACAGATGAGTATTCCTTATCTTTACATTCTTTATTCATATCGATGCAGTGCTTGAGGACAAGCAAAATTCTAAGTCTAGGGTATTTTGATGCGTTGTATTACACCACATTTTTTACTATATTTTACACTATATTTTAGGCTTAATTGCATGATTTTGTGCTAAATTTGGTATTTTTACTTCACTTGGCACAGAATCTTCAGTTTTCTCGGTTTTATCGAAAATGCAGTTTAAAATGCACGAAAATGATGGATTTCATGAGTTTTGAAGCCACAGCACGATTCCCAAGAAAATTACGAGCTTACGCGTCAAATTTGGAGCGAAAATGGTGAAAGATTCGATATTTACGTCCGTGGCCGTAATTATGAAGTTGGCCGTAATTTTGCGTTCGAGCAGAGGGCGAAAAACGACTAAGTATGGGAATGCACAGAAACTTTCACGGGTGAAGCCATAAATCCATCACGGTCCGTGAAACTTTCTGTGTACAAAGAGTTGTACACAGAGACTTTTACGGCCATGGCAATGAACATGTTATGGACCATGAACATGCCCGCCCGACGAGTTTTTTACTCGATTCTTTCCCGATTTGAACCGGATTTGAACCAAACTTTACAGAAACGCTCCTTGATGGGTTCCAGACCGGTTAAGCTATAAAAGATCAGATTTTTCGAGGGTAAAAGAGAGCTTTTTGGACAAAGACAACTGGCGGCGGTGACTAGGGTGAATTTTCGATTTCTGAGCAGATTCCGGCGAGATTTCACGTAAAAGACCAGATTGATTGACTCTTTTTCATCATCAGATTTAGGGGAAGCCAATTTAATTTCTATCTTAGTGAAATTCTTGCGATTTTTAGAAGATTCATACTTGTTCATCATATAAATATGTCGTTTTTTAAGAACATGAGCGAGTAGACTCTATTTTCGGGATTAAGGGCTTAGCCTGCTGACTTTTACGAGTTAATCTGTATTTTCACTCTTTTTATACGATTATGTTATCATGATTTGATTGAAATTGTGTTTGATTCGTAGTTTACACTAGCCACGTATAATTGCGTATTAGACGTTGCGAGAAGTATCGGGAGGTGAATTGCAACGTCCGATCTATTTTAATCGAACCTTCGAATCTAATCATGGGAGTAGATTAGATTCGTCTGAAGGATTTAACAAGCTTTTCATAGAACTCATGGGGTCTAGTTACGTTAACTATCACGAGAGTAGGGAGTTAACGTAATTCGATACCAGATTACACTTCGGGAGGAGGTAGTCCATACATTGGGAAAAGTTACTTTCTTGATAAACATTTTCTATTGATAGAGTTATCTTTATTTGATTTGTATTTGTTAGTGTGGTGAAACCCTAACATCCCAATCTTCTTGAAATTGAAACCCCCTTAATACTGTTTCCGATATTGCTTGTGCTTAGAGTTCAACACAACCCATCATTTGGTTCTACCTAGATTCAAACGAGTTGAAGAGTCAGTACTTAACCGCCTAATCCTCATTGGGAACGATAATCTTTTTATTACTTCGATAAATTCGTACACTTGCGGAGCATATTATGGTTCCAAAGAAAGGAGGAGTTATAGCAGTAAGAAATGAGAACAACGAATTGATTTCAATGAGAACGGTAACTAGGTGGCACATATGCATCGATTACCGAAAATTAAATAAGGCCACCCGGAAAGATCATTTTCCCCTCCCTTTTATTGACTAGATGCTTGAACGATTGGCCACTAATTCTTATTTTAGTTTTCTTGATGGTTTTTCAGGATTCTTTCATATACCTATTCGCCTTGAAGATTAAGAGAAAACTACCTTTACATGTCCATACGGGACTTTTGCATATAGGCGCATCCCTTTTGGTTTATGCAATGCGTTTGCCACTTTTCAACGATGCATGATGGCTATTTTCTCTGATTTCATTAAAAATATTATGGATATTTTTATGGATGATTTTTAATTTATGGTTCTTCATTTGATGATTGTCTATCTAACTTATCGCGTGTTTTGCAGAGATGTGAGGAGGTGAATTTAGTCCTTAACTAGGAGAAATGCCACTTTATGGTTCAGAAGGGAATTGTCCTTGGACATTTTATCTCACAAAGTGGCATAGAAGTAGATATGGCTAAGATTGAAGTTATCGAGAAACTACCTCCACTTATCTCAGTCAAAGCAATTCGAAGTTTTCTGGGACATGCTGGATTTTATCATCGATTTATTAAAGATTCTTTCTAAAATTGCTATGTATCTCACAAATTTATTGGCTAAAGATGTTGATTTTCTTTTTGATAGGGATTGTACCGAAGCTTTTGAAAAATTGAAGAAGACCCTTGTCTCCGCACCCATTATGCAACCACCAGATTAGACACTCCCGTATGAGTTGATGTGCGATGCACGCGACCAAGCGGTGGGAGCAGTGTTGGGACAGCGAAAGGATAACAAGCTTCATGCCATTTATTATGCTAGCAAGACTTTAGACAGAGCACAAATTAATTATGCAACAACCGAAAAGGAGCTTCTAGCCATTGTTTTTTCCTTTAATAGATTTTGCTCCTATATTGTTAACTCTAAAGTTGTTGTCTTTACAGATTATGCGGTGATAAAATACTTAGTGAGTAAAAAAGATGCAAAACCTAGATTGATTCGATGGATATTGCTCTTGCAAGAATTTGATTTTGAGATAAGAAACAAGAAAGGGACAGAGAATTTAGTGGCGAATTATTTGTCTAGACTAACCAAGGAGAAAGACATAGAGGAAGATTTAGGGATCAATGACTCTTTTTCAGAAGAGAATCTTTTTGCTATTATAAGACAAGAGACACCATGGTATGCAGATATTGTAAACTTTCTTGTGTCTAACATTATGCCTCCTGATCTGACATCTCAAGGGAAGAAGAAATTCAAATCAGATGTTATGCATTTTTTCTGGGATGAACTATATTTATATCGATGATGCACAGATAGCTTGTTCAGGAGATGTTTGCCAGAGGAAGAGATTCCTAATGTGTTATCTCACTGTCATTCTTCTCCTTATGGAGGGCATGCCAATGCATCAAAAACAACATTCAAAATTCTCCAATCAAGTTTTTACTGGCCGACAATTTTTCGTGATACCAAGAAGTTTATCCAATCTTGTGATAAGTGCCAACGAGCTGGTAATATTGCTAGAAAGGATGAACTTCCTCAACATAGTATCTTAGAGGTTGAGATTTTTGACGTTTGGGGTATAGATTTTATGGGTCCTTTTCCTACCTCCTGTGGAAAAAAAATATTTTTCTATGCGTTGATTATGTATCTAAATGGGTTGAGGCATTTGCTGAGGCTACTAACGATTCATGTGTTGTAGCCAAGATGTTTAAGAAGATAATTTTTCCTAGATTTGGAGTTCCCAGGTTTCTGATTAGTGATGGTGACTCTCATTTCATAGAACACAATCTCAAGTCATTGTTAAAGAAATATGGGGTACATCATAGGATTGTTACACCATATCATCCACAGACGAGTGGACAAGCTGAGGCTTTGAGTCGTGAGATAAAGAAGATTCTTGAAAAGACTGTGTCAGGGGGAAGGAAGGATTGGGCGCTGAAGCTTGACGATGCTCTTTGGGCTTACAGGACTAACTGCTTTCAAAACACCCTTAGGTATGTCTCCGTTCCAAATTATTTATGGCAAATCTTATCACTTACCCATGGAACTTGAGCACAGGGCTTATGGGCAGTGAAGAAGCTAAATTATGACCTAAAAAGTGCTGAGGAGAGAAGAAAATTCCAATTGAATGAACTTGATGAAATCAGGAATTCCGCCTATAAGAGTACCCGGATATATAAAGAGCGCGCTAAAAAGTGGCACGATCAGTGAATTTCAAAGAAAGAATTTTTTTTTAAGGAGACAAAGTTGTACTGTATAATTCATGTCTTAGATTATTTCCAGGAAAATTAAGGAGTCGCTGGTCAAGGCCCTTTGTTGTTCAGAGAGTATTTCCATATGGCGCATAGAGATATCAAAAGAAGGGCAAGAAAGTTTCAAAATGAATGGTCAATGCCTGAAGCATTATTTTGAGGATGAACAAGTTGAAGAAGATGTGCATTTGATTTTATCTAATCCATCAGAACATCCTTAATCATTGCTATGGTCGAGCTAATGACCCTAAACAAGCGCTTTTTGAGAGGCAACCTAAATTTCTGAGTGTTATTACTTTAGTACTTTTAGTCTTGATCTTAGATTCACTTTGAATATTAATCTAAAAATTTTTGATTGTATAATTTATTGAATCCTTGTTATGGAGAGTCTTATAATAAGATGTTTTGATTGTAGAAAATTTTGAAGAATTTTTGTGAAGAAAGAAGGTGATCAACAAAAGAATTACGGATGAAGCCATGAATCAATTATAAACCGTGATTCTAGTGGCATTTTCTTTGTGAGTATAGAAAATGTTATTTGAATGATAATAAAACATGATGGTATTTAATATTTGAAACTTGTTTACCATGTAAATTGTTGATATTTAGGATGTAATATAGGTTCTGGATTTTTCTCGGTCATGTTTTCATCTTTTGATATAATTGCACAGGTTTTCGCTCACATTACAAAAGGAACTCTTGCAAAATATTTTTTGAAATCCTTCATTCGTTAATTTAATGCTTCTACACATGCAACAATTTAAGTCTAGGGTGTCCCCACATATATTGTTTTTCTTTCAAAGCTTTATAGATATGTATTTTGAATGTCTATGATTTTTAAGGAATATCAAATTTGTTTTATCTTTAATTTTGAATTTAGCAAACATTTTGAGTAATTGATTTGATGACTTAGGGAATTTTTAAAATTTTATGTAGACTTAAATTGTTGAGTAAATTCAATTCTGGTATTGATAAAATGCATGTGTGAATTGTTATATGTTCATACGACACGTGCATAGTATCTTTATACTTGAAGTTTAATTTATCTAAATTTATTTGATAGAGAACTTTTTATGAATAGAAAATTAGTAATATTTCTTTAACTGAGACTTGCTCCAACTCCTCTGGTTGAGGAATCTAAAGTCATGAGTTATATTATACCATAAATTGGTATACTTTAAGTCTGTTGTGATCAAGTAACAGAGGGAAATCTTAAAAGTAAATATTTATCCCTCATGTAGAAAGATCAATAACGATTTAAGTACACCATGCCATTAACCGGCTCTCTCCAGAAATTAAAAAAAAAAGAGAGAAGAAAAAGAGAAAAGAATAAAAAGCCTAGAAAAATAAGGAGCTATAGGTCAAGTGGAAACTCCGCTGACTTTAAGATTGAGACTATGAGTTAAATTATACTACTCTGTGGTATACTTTAAATAATGTTATGATGCTAACAGGAAAGGGCACATAACCGTTTAAAGACCAAATTGCATTAAAAGTCTCTTATCTTTAACATCACTGAAATTCTTGAAGTAGAAATTTTATCTGTTAAATGAAGTTGATTTATTAAGATGAGAGTATTTGGTACTTAGTATGTGAAGGTTGAATGTTTTGACATGAATTATGAATTTTATCCATCTTGAATTGTAAAGTCTTGACAATTTATTTCTATCATGTTATTTCTTAAATTTCTTAAGTTCTGAAAGATTGATTGCCTAAATTGTGGACTAAGGACATTATTAAAAAGTGAACAAAGAAGTATTCCTTATCTTTACATTCTCCATACATATCAAAGTATTGCTTGAGGACAAGCAAAGTTTCAAGCCTAGGGTATTTTGATGCGTTGTATTTGCACCACATTTCTACCTGTATTTTGTACTATATTTTAGGTATATTTTATGATTCTTCATTAATTTTTAGCATATTTGCTTCACTTGGTATATAATCTTCACTTTTCTTGATTTTAATAAAAATATAGGTAAAATAACTCAAAAATGATGGATTTTATAAGTTCTGAAGCCCTAGCACGATTCCCGAGGGGATTACGAGGTTGCATGTCAAATTTGGAGTCAAAACGGTGAAGAACGCAACTTTCATAGCCTTGGCCGTAATTATTCCGGCCAGCCGTAAATTTGGCGTTCAAAGGGCGAAAAACGGCTAAATTAAAAAGTCCACAGAAACTTTCACGGGTGAGGCCATGAATCCTTCACGGTCCATGAAACTTTCTGTCTATAAAAGAGCTTATTCAAAGAAACATTTACAGCCCAGCCGTATACACTTTATGGTCCGTGAAAGTTTCCGCCCCTTCGAGTTTTTCACTCGATTCGACTCCAAATCAAACCGGATTTGATCCAAACTCTCCAAATTCATTTCTTGAAGGGTTCCAGACCAATTAAAGTATAAACGGTTTGGTTTTGGGGGGTTAAGGAGGATTTTTCGGATGAAGACAAGCGGCGGTGACTGTTTGGGCGAGAATTGGTTTTAGAGTAGATTTCCGGCGAGATTTCACCCAAAAGAGAGGATTGATCACCTCTCTTCATCTCCAGATCGAGGGCAAGCTTTTCTAATCATTTGTTAGCAAAATTCTTGTAATTCGAGAGGATTTAATGCTTATTCATTTGATACACATGCTGTTAACGAAGAACATGAGCGACTAATTCTTATTTCGAGATTAGGGGTTTAGCCCGTTGATAATTATGAATTAAACTTTGTATTTTTACTCTTTGCTATGATTACTATATCATGATTTGATTAGAATTGTGTTTAATTCGTAGTTTACTCTAGCTAAGTATAATTGCATCTTAGACGTTGTGAGAAGAACCGGGAGGTGAATCGCAACGTCTGATCTGTTTTACTCAAACCTACGAATCCAATCACGGGAGTAGTTTGGATTCGTTTGAAGGATTCACAAGTTTTTCATAGAACTTAATGGGTCTAGTTACGTTAACTATCATGAGAGTAGGGAGTTAGCGTAGTTAGATACCGGGTTACGCTTCAGGAAGAGATAATCTGTACCTTTGGAAAAATCCCTTTCATGATCATAATTTTCTGTTCAAAGAGTTATTTTTGTAAAATTCTTAATTGTCAGTGTGGCAAAGCCCCGAGTCCTGACCTTTCAAAATCTGATTTTCTCTAAACACCATTTCAGTTGATTTTCGTACTTAGAGTCATAAACAATTCACGACTTGATTAGCCTAGATTTAAATGAGTTGTATAGTCAGTACTTGACCGCTTGATCCTCATGGGAACGATCTTAATTTATTACTTCGATAAATCTATCCACTTGCGGACGCATCATGTTCGCGACATCAACTCCACGTCGGTAAGTGGCTTGGGCGCGAGCCAGCCTGTCAGCCGAGCTCGCTGCTTGCCACTTGAGTCGCCCATTGCGAGCCGCCGTCCACTAGAACCCGTCCGACCATTGGAGCCGCATTGATAGCTCGGCATCACCGCTCGACATCGCCTGCCATTGCGTGCCACGCGGCGGCCGAGGACTCTTTGAACAAGAACCTCGCGTCGCATTCGTCTACTCTTGAGGTTGATGCCTCGTCGCCTGCCGGCTTCGCCAACCGTGTCTCTCACCACGCAGAGTTCTCGTCCACTGCTAAGTCTCCACGCGTTGCTGCCACGTAGCTCGAGGTCACCACCGACCTTGCGTCCCTCGTCAGATTAACACGTGTTGCAGGAAACAAGCTGCCCACCGCTCGTTCCACATGCCAGAGATCTCGTTAGATCCCTTCCCTCTCCATGTGTGCCACGTGTCAAGTCCACCACCGGCCTCCAGTCACCTGTCACCGACCGCCGTAGAAGCTCGAAAATGAGCAAGCAGTGTCGCCAACAGACACCGCCGTCCGCCTCCATCAGACACCGCCCGCCTGCTCAATTTCAAAACCGAGCCCTAACTTTGCTAAGGGTTCGATTCTGGGCCGATTTTGACTCAGTCAATGGCCTAGTTGACCGGTCCAAATCGGGCCCTATTCCTTGGGCTTAACACTATTATAGAGGGTATTTATAATCATATGTGGTTATCAGAATCCTATTAACCTTGTATGATTAACACTATGTAATAGTTAGCCTTTGAACCATTGATTTGCATTTATTTTTGGCCAAACAATTTAATCTAACCTTTTTTTTTGGTTTTCCATCCTACTAATGTCAAAATGGTTACATTTAATTAATGTGAAATTAATTAATGTGAAAATACAATGTGAGTGTTTTCAAATTCACCTTATGAATATAAGATTTTTTTTTTATTTAGAAGGTTCTGGCTATCGATAAATGTAAACATTTATTGTTAATTACCCTTAAATAGTTTAAGGTAACTTTGAATAAGAGATACATACATATAACCAAATGACTACAAGTGGTTAGAAGAACAATATAATTTATGGCCCCGTTTGGCCTAGCTTTTGGGGCTGTTTATGGTGTTGCGGCCAGCAGAAATCAAGAAGCTGAGGTGTTTGGCCCTTCAGCTTCTCTGTTCCAACTCACAAATAACTGCTTCTCTGAGAAGCAAGGGTGAAGCTACTTCTCTAGCCCCCCACATGCTTATGCTCAATATCTCTTATATGTAATAATAATTTTTTAATAATATAACTTATAATATTTTTAATAAATATTTTAATTTTACTTAACTATAAATTTAATCATATAATTTTTATCTTAGTAATTTTTTTAATAAAAACTTATTTATTATAAATAGAATAACCTAGTCATAAGCTGTGCATCCAAATACCTTCAAACTTCTTCAGCCAACACTTCTTCAACTAGCACTTCTTCAACCAGCAAAAGCTAGAAGCAGAAGCTAGGCCAAACGGAGCCTATATCATCATACTATGAAATGACTTACAAATGTTACAAGACATAAGAGTCAAAATGGATAAATATTCCATTGGTTATCTCGTATCATGTTCAATTCCTTTGACATTCGATTATTTCTTTATCTTACATTCCTTTGGCATTTGATGGTTTCTTTGATTTTTTTTTGTCTTTGACAAGTGATTTCATCTTTTGATAAATATTATTTTTTTCCTTACCTATCTTAAATTTGTCCTTTATTTCTTTTTTGTCAGATTAATTCTTTTTTTTCTTCTATTTCGATAAATATTCATTTCATCTTTTATTCTTTTGATAAATATTTTTAATAAATATTTACCTAATTTTAAGTTCGATAAATATTCTTTCTAAGATTATCCACCTTATTTTAAATTCTATAAATATTCTTTCTGTGAATATCTACCTTATTTCAAGTTCGATAAATATTCTTTGTACGCAATATTTATTTGAGTTTAGATTTGATAAATATTTTTTTTATAAATGGTTATCTAATTATGTGTTTAATAAATATTCTTTCTATGAATATCTATCAGATTTTAGATTTAATAAATATTCTTTTTATGAATATTTATCTGATTTCAAGTTTAATAAATAGTTTTCAACGAATATCTATCTAATTTCAAATTCAATAAATATTTATTCTATGAGTATATGATTTTTAAATTTCATAAATATTTTTTTAATATTTATCTATATTTAAATTTGATAAATATTTTTTATGTATATATTAATTTAATTTTAGATCTAATAAATATTTTTTTATGAATATTTATCTAATTTCAATTTAGATAATAAGGTAAAATAAGTTATTTGTATAGATATAGATGAAAGGAGAAAACATATCTCAATACTGTGCCATAATTTATTTGGTCAAAAATGATTAAATTTAATTGATGCTGAAATATAGTGTAATTATTTTAAATTTATCTTAATCGGTTTGGGTAGGTCAGGTACTGGCTAAAAAGAATTTGACTGTCATCCCCAGTAGCGGAGACGCGAAGTGGATTTAGGAGTAAAAAAAAGGGACTGACGTGGCAAGTGGTTTTGAAGGAGTTAAGAAGTAATTGCGGGCGCAGTTAAAAAAGAAGTTATGGGAGTGACAACGAAAAAGAAACAAAAAAGACACTAACATAGGGAGGAGACAAATCACCAATCCAAGAAGAGACTACAAACAAAAGAATAGATGAAGAAAAAGAAAAAAAAATTCTATAGTATCATATTTGATTTGAGTCGAATCAATCAGGATAATTTGGCCCAATTTGCTAATGTGATGCTTAATCCAACATGCTGAGCTCAATCCAATGATCAACCTAGTCTACTTGGCTTGATTCACTCAATCCAGTCCGATCTATTGCATACCATCTCATGACCTATTTTATTTGATTGAATTGCCCATTGGCCCAAGTGCCACACTGAATAGCAAGACAAAAAGAAAAGAAAAGAGAAGAATGAAAAAAAAAATAAAAACTGATAGAAGAAGAAGAAAATAATAAAGAGGTGGTTGATCATTCAAAGGCTAACTCGAAAATATGATAGCCCTTCAAAGGCTAACTTAAATGCATCAACACTTCAAAAGGTAACTCAGACACCTCAATTGGTTAACGTAGACATATAGCCCCTCTAAAGGTTGATTTAGTTATAATAGCCTTTTCAACTGCTAACTTAGACACAATAGCGCTCTAAAGACTAATTTACTCATAATATTCCTTCAAGGGTTAACTTAGAGATATCAGCTCTTGAAGACTAACTCAAATATATTGGCGCTTTAAAGGCTAACTTAGTCAGCTATCTACTGGTTAACTCAAAAACATCAGCTAATTCAAACACATTAGCTCTTTAAATTGACATATGCTACATTGTTAGGAGATGTGTATGTCAATATTAGGTATCATACTGTATTGTTACATTATCATTAATAGTAATTTGAAATCAGATAAATATTTATGACAAAAATATTTATTAAATATAAAATTAGATATATAGTTACAAGAATGAATATTCAGACACCTGAAATTAGATAAATGTTAAAAAAAGAATATTTATCAAATCTAAAATATAGATATCAAAACTAAAGATTCTAGTCTAGAATTATCAAATGTCTCCTAATTTTAGTAAATAGTTATTCAATGTCGGATATTATACTTCACCTAGTTGAAAACTTGGCGAGAGAATAGAATAGAAGTGGAGTAGGATAAAATCATCAATATTTCAAAATAACTCTAACCAAATTAATGAAATATTGTACTTCACCTAGTTGAAAACTTGGCGAGAGAATAGAAGGGGAGTTGGATAAAATCATCAATATTTCAAAAATAACTCTAACCAAATTAATGAAAATTTGAGAAGTTCAGTTATTTTATATACTTAGTCTAGTCAATAACATGATATTGATCAAAAGGGTTAAATTGCACAATCAAGTTGGATTCTTTTATTGGGTTCTTGACTAAGTCAAATTAATTCACATGTGAGATTGCTTGACTAGATTAATTGACATGTGAGTGGATAACCTTTGTCAAGTTAAATGACTCAAGTGGGCAAAACATTCTAACTAATCAAATTTGGACTAATTAGGCTAAATCAAATTACACTTTATCAATGACTACTCATCCAACTTAGACTACTAAATTATGATAAACTACCCCCAAGTCAAATGATTCACTATAAGACAAGTTGACTAAACTAGTTTGGTGAACCAAATGATAGTGTGATCAAATTGGATACTTGATAGCTGAATAGATTCAAATTGCCTCACAAGGTAGAATAATTTGGCATAAACCAATTCTTTTGATAGTTGTGAAAATTTTAATCTTGAAATAATGTAATTGTGCTATCATCTATATTTTTCAATCGATCAATCAGAGTAAAGTGAAGGCTTGAAGTTTGCTTCCTTGTTTTATCCCTCAAGAGAAGAAGAAAAAAGACATTTCAAACATATCTTCCTTTTTGTTTGCATCCCTTGCCCATCCTATCCATGTAACAAGGTTATGAAGCCAAATGATCAGATGAGCACCGGATACAACTGTTTCAAGTGAAAGCTAAAATTACAGAGTGATAATGAGTTTATTGTACGTTTGGCCTCATATGGTTACATTTTCTTAAAGCAAAACATCTCAGCTGAGGAGACAAGTCCAATATATCTCCTCTTTTATGCCTATAACCATGACATTTTTCTCATCTATGAGAAGATTATTAACCCAAGTCAACAATACTCTTCACTGGATGTACAGTACATATACCTTTATAACTCTCATTTATTGAGCAAGGAGCCTCCATCTTTCTACTGACACACTATTTACCATCATCTATTGATCCAGCAAATTCACCTATGTATTTGACATGATATACAATTTGATACCTGGAAGCAATGGAATCATACAGCGCAAGGACCAGGACTCATCTTCTGCCTCCTCTCTTCAAAACCAAAATTTTGCAGGGTTGGCAAGCAACAATGCCCAGTTCTCCAACTTCTTTCTTTCCTATGATTGAGATTCCTTGTTGGCGTCGTCTCAGCACTGCAACCAGAACTTGCTCCTGACCGGTATGGAGTTGCATTCAGTGAGTTCAGAGGTTGGTCGGTGGTGATCTTGTTTATGTCGGCTTTCACATCAGTGTCTGCTTTCTCTTCATCAACATCTGGTAATTTGATTTGTTCACTTTCCGAGGTCTCATTTAAGAAGTCGACGAGTTTCTTTCTACCAGTAGGAGAAGGTTCAGGTTTCCAGTCTGGAGTTTTGTTAAATAAAAATTGGTTGTCCAGTTTAGGGGTTAATGGTGAACATAGAGGATGAATTGGAGTGCTGCCTCGGGAGGGAGTGAATTCTGCATTATTTATGAGTAATATGCCATAACCTACTGATTAACTAATGTAAACAAAAGAAGTTAATATGTTTTGCAATTGCAGAGATCATACCTCCATTCACACTAAAGAAATCATCATCACAGTCAGAGTCTAACCAAGCTCGAGAATCGAAGAACATCTCTTCTTTGCTCCATGCTATGTGAACAAAAAAACACTCATTAAATAGAACAAAATTGTTCAAAGTATTAGAATGAGGGAACAAAGTGGGAAACATCGATCATTTATCAAATAGTTAAAATGGTTAGTCATTCTCTTGAACAATGGAACTCCAGCAACCATGCGTATTTCAGTTAAGCTGTTTATCTCATATAGTAATGAAGAGTCAAATCAAGAAGAAAATGAAAAAAGAATAAGATATGAACTTCAATGTTGTGCATTCATGGTTCATTTCTTACAACTAAGTTGAGTATTTCTATCTAACAACTAAATATGAAATATTAAGTACATCTGAAAATCCGAGATATCTGCACTGAGAAGCAAGTAGAAATCATTTGGGCATGTAAAAGCAAAAATGCCGCACATAAATGAAAGAACTGTCCAATTCACAAGAATAGATGGGGGCAAACTGTTATCCTAAATACATATTAGTAAGCTTAGATGGAATCTCAAGAATAATCTCTCTCAAAAGGACAAGTAGTAACAAAAGATTAATTCTAACTCTCCTTGAAAGTAACTGGCAAATTATAAATAAATAGAAGAATTAAGATGATGCATCCAGTCCCTGTAGAATATTGTACTATGCTCAAATCTTGCTTTATCCAAGTTTCAAACTCAGAGAAACACTTCTGATTTGTGCAAATTTGATGATAGTATTTAGGTGAATATAATTTGTGCATAAAGAAACGCAAATATCTGGGATCAGCATGCTTCTTCATGAATATACATAACATAAACTGGTCGAAATCAGACCGCAAAACTGAAATTTCGTTGAATATCAAGTTCTTTGAGTAGATTATACAACAATCCAATCTCACATTTAAGAAGAAAGCAAAAAAAAACAACCAAAAGTATTGGTTTGCTTATGTGTACAAAGGACAGCTTAAACCAAAAGTATTGATGATGATACAAAGCACTTGGGATCCTAACACACAATAAGATCAACACTCATAAACTTAAAAAGAACAAACAGGTATAGGTTGATGATGATAAAAGCCCAGTTTTGATTAAAGTTACAAAAAATAAATAAATAAAAGCACGTCTTTGATTAAGTATAGAAAAAGGATTCGATGCCATTAAAACTATCATACCAAACTCTGGACTCTTGCAACCAAAGCCAGCAACTTGATTCTCTCCATTCGAAGCCTTCCCCTTCCCAGGCGACGCAAGGAAGAATCTCTTCGCCTTGGAAGCTAAACCCACGTGACATCTCATTGCGGAATCTGGATTTTCAGGAACCGAAGTGCAAACCCCCATCTTCAAGGTTGAAACCTGGCAATAACAGCCTTGAAAAGGGTTGTAAAAGTTGAGAGGATGGCAACGAAAAGTGCAAATAAGAAGGTAAAATATAGAAAGGGATCACTTGACTTGGTGAAGATACAAAAAGATCATATTTTTAAGACAAAAGAAATCACAGGAAGAAGAAAAAAAAAGAAAAAACTCAACAAAAAGTTGTGCACCTCCAAGGATTTCCTGTGGAGTAGGGAAAAATGATTGAAGAGGTGGGAAGACGAAGCGGCAGCTTTTGGCTCGACGCTTCACGAAGCAGGAGAGGGGATCTAAGCAAGTAGGGCCATTTAGAAAGGAAAGTTGCGCCCGAATTGAAATCAATGCCATTGACGGCCCACCATCATCACTTGGATTGTGGAATGAAAAATTTTCCTAAGCAGCATGCTACTGCCGAGGTGCTTACGTTTCTTTGAAATTTTTTTTTAAATTTTTTTTAAGAAATAATCTATACAATTTAAACTATTTAATGATATCAATATTAGAATATTTTAAATCATATATATTTATTAAATACCATAAATAAAAATATTTAGGTTAGATTATATAGATTATTGGATAGTTTTTTATATGATTTTATTTAGGGTATTTAACAAATATATATGATCTAAAATATTCCAATATTAATATCAATGGATAGCTTAGATTATATAGATTATTTCTTAAAAAAATATTTTTTAAAGAAAGTTCCTCGGCTGCTGCCTAGGAAAATTTTTCTTAGGAAGGAAAATTTTTCTTGTGGTATCGTTCATATTTTCTGAATCTTTTTGCGTGATGGATAATTTTTTCTGTGGGCATAAAGAGGAGGCCGAATTTGATTTTAGCTGTTAATGTCACATGTGCTTATATGTATTTGACAATAATTGAGTATTTCTATCTTCATTGTGTTCAATTTGGTTCTTGGTTCAATCGATCCATTATGTTGTTCCCACCAATTAAAGTGGAAGCATCATAAGATTATAACAATTGTTAATTTTTTTTAATAAAAGTAATATGTGTGATTAAAATATATAAAAGACATGACAATAGAAAAAAAAATGAAAGGCTTAGTGTCGATTAATCATAACAATCATTCTACAAACTTTGCAAACTTAAACATCAGAAAGATGTGCCTCTATAAATTTAAGAACCTCTTTTCTAAGTTCCATTAGTGCAAGGGACACAACATTCTCAGTAAAACGTGCTATAGATATTATAAGATTTTATAATCCATGTCGGCCAAAAATAAAGTCAGCTCTAACCTTATTTCCTCATACAATAAATCTGATCCATATTAGTTGGTACTAGAAGATGGCTTCACCATCAACCAATAGTTTCACACTATGAATACTTCCACCACTCATCCATCTTTCCCACCTCTAATTTATAACTTGTTAGTAAGCTCACAAATATACCAATTCATGGCCCTAGCTTCAACTCCTAAAGATAAGACAATGGTTATCTAGAATCATTGTACACCATGATCTCATAAGTAAAATAACAACAAAACCAACTTCTATCCAACCTTTCTTGTTCAACGCCCAAATAAGATATGCTTCAGACCTCTCACCCACACACACTCCATTAACTCCTTAGTGAAACTTCATTATTGAGGTGACCTCTAGCAACTGATGAAGAAATGGAGGCTTAGTCAATCAAATGACTCCTGTTACTACCCTCAAAATTAATTAATAGTTTTGCATAAGATTATACATAAAGCAACACAAAGCATCATATTATCTTTTTACACTAGTGCCTCCAATAAGTTCGAGGCACTAACACTGAAGCCCTATAATGTCAAATTTGGCAGTTGCTCCAATTTGAGGTCATACCTAATGAGATATCCACAAGGAAGGATAACCTATCAAACCAACCCTTACGAGATATCTTTAGTTATCATCATTGCTAATAATTTATTAAAAAAATATGTTCTGTGTTAATTACATAATTGGTATGCTAGTGAATGGGAGCTAGAGCACTAAAAACTTTTGGATGATGATATTGTAAACATTATATGCAAAGTAAATAAAAAATGTGGAGTTGTAGCAAATATGTACTATGTAAAAAAAACTCTCCTCAAGCTACAAAGTTTAAGCCATGGAAGCCTAGGCAACATGAATGCCCACACGACTAAATGTTGGCATAAAAAGATCTCAAATTAACACTGTGTTTACTTGGACGGATAGAAAGTGTAAAGGAGAGGAAAGAAAGAAAGAAAAAAAAAATAGATGGATGGAATATGTTATATGTTTTCCTTCCTTGTATTCACTTGGAAGAAAAGAAAGTTTAAAAGATTGATATATATACTCTAATTTTTATCTTTTTCACTCATATTATATATATAATAATAATATCAAATAATTATTAAATATTAAATATTAAATATGAGCAACGACAATGAGGATAAGCAGCGGTGGTAAGAACGAGCAGTAGCAGTGAGCTCGAGCAGTGGCGACGAGCTCTAGCAGCTACGATAAGGACGAGTAGTCGAGAAAAGCTCATAGTGAGCGAGGACGAGCAACGATGTAGTGAAAAACGAGATATGAAGTTAGTAAAGTTAAGATGTAGTTTTAGCTTTCAGCCCGAATCAGGCGGAAAGCAAATGGAGGGATTAATGCCTATTTTTCTCTCTTACTTTTCCTCTTAAACTATCCATCTGCCCAAGTAAACAAGCCTATAGTCCTTTCCTTCATACTCTCTTTCCTTTTCTTTTAGCTCTCCAATAAAACATACCCTAAGTAAACAAGCCCTAAGTAACTGAGAGCATCCTCAAGGTTTTCATTTACATTATTCTTGCATAAACTATCATATTTTAAACAACAAAAATAGCCACACAATCGGCTCATACATTGTTGGTTGTGTAGCTTAACTAGCCAAAGCCACATACCTGAGTCATTAGCCTTGAGGTTGTAAAGTTCTAGGTCAACTTAATGTACTAATCTCATAAGCTTTTAAGTCAAGCTAGAATATCTAATTCGTAAATCCATGCAAATCATGTAAACCTTTAGGTTGAGCTAAATCCCTAATCGAATTGTCTAGGTATCTAACATTCTAATTTCTAAGCCAACCCTATCCGATATTTAGTTGCCCTCAAAAAATCCAAAGTCCTAAGGGTCGAGTGGCCCCTACCTGAATCTTTGAGCCTCACTAGTTGCCTAGTGTGACGGTTGTTTTCTTCAGCCGTGGGCCCCTCCCGTGGTCAAGTGGTGTTGACCAGCCCACGTGGAAAAGGGAGGCGCGGCTGGCTTGCGGAGGGCGCGCAGGAATTGGGGAAAGAGGGTTTCCCCCTCTCGGCTTCCTCGCGTACGGCGGAAGAAATAGGGCATCTGCCCTCTCTCGACGGCTGGACGGAGGCGAGCCTCTCCGGCGGGGATGGAGGTTGCTCCGGTGACGGCGGCTCCGGGAAGAGACGCCGGCGTGGCAGAGACGAGAGAGGAGGGGTGTGCAGCTCTCTCGCGCGGATCGCGCGTCGGGGTGAGGCGGCTGGCTTTCGCGCGGGCGATTCCGGCGGCTCAGGCGACGTCGGGTCCAGGAGAGGTGGTGGAGAGCTCCCTCTCAGGCGGCGCAGAGGTGGAGGCGGCTCCCTCTTGCTCGTCGGATGGAGGAGCGAGCTCTCAGGTGGCTCTCTCTTGCGTGGCTCCACCACGAGAGAGGGTTCCGACGTCGGGGTGGAGGCTGAGACTTGCGGGGGCGATTCCAGCGGCTCTGGTGATGAAGGCGACTCCGGCAACATCCGGAGAACAATGGTGGAGGCGACTCCGGCGACATCCGGAGAAGATCGGTGGCTGGACGGTGCTAGCCCCGGGGAGATGGCCTCAGGTGGGTGAGCTTACGAGAATAAGGCTTCGGCCTGGGTTTTCAGGAGACCCATCTCTTCGGCGTGGCCCGGCCCAGATCCATGGAGCGCAGCCCAGATCTGCAACCCAGGAGCGGTAGTGGTGTCAGCGAAGCAGAAAATGGACCCGTGTGGTCAACCTTCAAGTCATGTATTTTGTCGTTTTGTGTGTGAAATTTTAACCGTAACACCTAGTGTCACGCCCAGGTCGGATCGGCCTAAAAATAGTCTTTAACCGCTGTCTCAAGACTATCCGGTGGAATACCGGAACGCAACTCACTAGGGTTTCCGACCCAAAATTCGAAAACCCTAACTCCCCGAATAAATTTTGTCCCCAAAATACAAATTCGCACGGAAAACCCTGACCCTAATTTAGGAATCCAAACCTTAAAGTAAAATATACCTTTCTGATTATGACTGAAGTCAAAATCAACCGAATCAATCGCTCTTGCTGTGCTGACGTCAGGATGACGTTAGCCGCCAATTTTGATTTTGCGTTTCGTTTTCTCCGTTGACCGCGTCTGAGCGTTGATGCCTCGAAACGAACGCTCGACGCGTTTGTTCTCGCTTTCGTCCGTGCGGCCGCCGCTGCTCGTCCGCCCGCCTGCGCCGGAGAAGAACGCTGAAAGGATGAGGATGCCGCCTGCACCTGTCCTCTGCCTTCCTCCAACCCTTCCGACGCCAGTAGGTAGCCGTCTGCTACCGGAAACCGCCGCCGCCGCGTTAAGGAAGCTATGAAACTGGGAAATCGGGATGAAGAGAAGAAACTTGTATTCGACGCCGGAAAGTTTATAGAGTCTTCTTCTCGTCTGCCGACGACCCCCTGGACGTCGGCGCCCTCACTCCTTTCCTTCGCCGGTGATCCCCTGATCACCGGTTACAACTCTCTCCACTCCTTACGATCGCTCAATACCGACGTCCCCTGATCGCCGGCTTACCCAGAGCTCTCTGCTGATGGAGAAGAAGGTGTCACTCGCCGGTGGAGATGGATGTTCGCTCCTCCTCCTCTCTCGATCGATCCTCATCAACCTATAGAAGAGGCGCCGCTCGCCCCTTCCGATCCTTTCGCTCGGCCGCATCGCTTTAGGGCTCCCGCCGCCCTTTGTCCTCAAGCCCGTTTCGTCCACCGCCATCCGCATCTTCTGCGACTGGAGATGAGCTCGTGTCTCCATTGTCGCGTGCGTCCGAGGAAATCGGAGACGACGCGGTCGCGTCCTCGTGCGCTGATGTGGCGAGCTTCCGGTCAACGCCTCTTGTTGACCGAGGAGTTTGTGCGTAGCTTCGGGCTCCATTTTGATTACTTCCGTTCGGGCTTGGGCCTTAATTTGGGTTTGGGCCAGATCGGTTGAACCGGGGCTTGACAATTCTCCCCCGCCCAATTTGGACATCGTCCTCGATGTCTCTCGCTGGCAGATCTTGAGCAACTATCGCTCCGATCCTCAAAGCGTCAATCCGACACTACTGCTCTCCCATGGCAGAGTGTGGAACTACCTGCAGTGATCCAATCCGCGGTTGCTCGATTTCCTCGGTCTCCTTGGTTGGATCCTCTGCCGCCATTGCCATGAGCTTCTGCCTGGATGGACAATCCTTCACCCAGTGAGAACCGCCGCACATGAAGCAACCCTGTGGTTTTTGCTCGCGTCGTCCCGGTGAACCTCTGTTCTGCCGTTGAAAGGGTCTACCCCTCTCTGGAACCCTAGCTCCCGGCGGTGTGTGTGAGGAGCCGCGCTTCGGTGGTGACCGTTGCTTCCTTGGTGGTGATGTCTTGAACTTCCGATTATCCACCAAGGATTCGGCCACCGCCGCAGCTGCCCTCCAGTCAACCGGTTCGCGACGTCGGACCTCCGTTTCTGCCCATGGCTGAAGGCCCCGGAGGAAGAAATACCTCCTATCGTCCTCTGCCATACCTGGAAGCTCCAGCATCAAAGTGGAGAAAGCCCTGACGTACTCCTGGATCGAGCCTGTATGCCTCAGCCGATCCAGTTTGCCACGCGCCTAATCCGTCGAGTTTCTGGGAAGAAACTATCGCCGTAGTTCCTCACGAAAAGTTTCCCAAGTCCAGCTAGTAGCCCCTGATGTAGAGCCGACTTTGGTTCGCCACCAAAGTTTGCGTCGCCTGTGAGATAGGCGATGCACACTTGCACCCGATCTCCTGCAGAAATATGGTTAGCTGAAAACAATTGCTCCATATCCCAGATAAAGTTTTCGACCTCTCTGGACGATCGAACCCCCCCCCCCCCCGAACGTCGCTGGGTCAGGCACGCGCATCCTCGGTTTGGGAGCCTCCTGCTCCACCGGCGCCGCTGCTGATTGCGATACTTGCGTTAGGGCTAAACGCAGTACCCTAACTTCTGCGTGCATGT
The DNA here is from genome assembly GCA_027563935.2 of Costus lasius. Lineage (NCBI taxonomy): Eukaryota > Viridiplantae > Streptophyta > Magnoliopsida > Zingiberales > Costaceae > Costus > Costus lasius. Next base: position 16,393,074 of record CM050452.1, on the reverse strand, counting down.
CTTCCTTCATGCGAGCCATCTCCCCTGGCAGATGGATCAGACCCTCCACGGTCTGTTGCATAACTTCGATATGCAACCTCTGTTGCTCGATCTGTAACCTCTGCTGCTCGATCAACAATTCTTGATCCTCCACTGTCTTCTGAAGGCTTTCCACCTGTGGAATCATCCCATTGCCTCCACCACTGGCCAGACCGAGCACCTGCTCGATCTGAGAGATGCGATCACCCTGGTTCACATCTCCTCAGGTTCAGCTGTCTCCTTGGCTTTTCCTTTATCCTGCTTGGGCTAGGCGTCCTCTGACGCTCCTCTAGCAGTATGTTTGATTTTCTGGAACTTCAAACTTTTCTTCACTTTCGAGGGTGAAGTTGAAGGTGCCGTGTTTGCTGTAACACGTTTGCCTCGCTCTGATACCTGTTGTCACGCCCCGGTCGGATCGGCCTAAAAACAGCCTTTAACCGCTGTCTCAGGACTATCCGGCGGAATACCAGAACACAACTCACTAGGGTTTCCGACCCAAAATTCGAAAACCCTAACTCCCCGAATAAATTTTGTCCCCAAAATACAAATTCGCACGGAAAACCCTAACCCTAATTTAGGAATCCAAACCTCAAAGTAAAATATACCTTTCTGATTTTGACCGAAGTCAGAATCAACCAAATCAATCGCTCTTGCTGTGCTGACGTTAGCCGACAATTTTGATTTTGCGTTTCGTTTTCTCCATTGACCGCGTCTGAGCGTTGATGCCTCGAAACGAACGCTCGACGCGTTCGTTCTCGCTTCCGTCTAGGCGGCCGCCGCTGCTCGTCCGCCCGCCTGCGCCGGAGAAGAACGCTGAAAGGATGAGGATGCCGCCTGCACCTATCCTCTGCCTTCCTCCAACCCTTCTGACGCCGGTAGGTAGCCGTCTGCTACCGGAAACCGCCGCCGCCGCGTTAAGGAAGCTATGAAACTGGGAAATCGGGATGAAGAGAAGAAACTTGTATTCGACGCCGGAAAGTTTACAGAGTCTTCTTCTCGTCTGCCGACGACCCCCTGGACGTCGGCGCCCTCATCCCTTTCCTTCGCCGGTGATCCCCTGATCACTAGTTACAACTCTCTCTACTCCTTACGATCGCTCAATGTTCCTCTCACACCGACGTCCCCTGATCGCCGGCTTACCCATAGCTCTCTGCTGATGGAGAAGAAGATGTCGCTCGCCGGTGGAGATGGATGTTCGCTCCTCCTCCTCTCTCGATCGATCCTCATCGACCTTTATAGAAGAGGCGCCGCTCGCCCCTTCCGATCCTTTCGCTCGGCCGCATCACTTTAGGGCTTCCGCCGCCCTTTGTCCTCAAGCCCGTTTCGTCTGCCGCCATCCGCATCTTCTGCGCCTGGAGATGAGCTCGTGTCTCCATTGCCGCGTGCGTCCGAGGAAATCGGAGACGACACGGTCGCGTCCTCGTGCGCTGATGTGGCGAGCTTTCGGTCAACGCCTCTTGTTGACCGAGGAGTTTGTGCGTAGCTTCGGGCTCTGTTTTGATTACTTCCGTTCGGGCTTGGGCCTTGATTTGGGTTTGGGCCAGACCGGTTGAACCGGGGCCTGACACCTAGCATCGCCCGACACCTAGTTGCCTAAATCACTTGTGATCCAATTAGTCTACCCTTGTTGGCCGGCTCTGTGTCAACTTTTGCTAACTCTCAATGTCAAGTGCTGAACTACCATGTTGACGCCCGTTGGCCTTTAGTTTATTTATAAATACTACATATTTTTTTTGTAGTCTGTTGAATTTAACCAAATCTGATTCAGTTTCAATTTGCAAAACTTTGGTATACAAAATTTTGACTTTTTTTTTCAGTATATTTGGTATTGGTAAATAACGATTGCTCACCTCTAGTTAAATCTCATAAGCAATTAACTCAAGCTTAAGCTTGTAATTCCTAAACCAAGTAAATCACACATGTCTTTGAGTTGAGTTAAATCTTTAAGCCTTAAATTTGAGTAAATCTTGTAATTCTTTAAGTTGAGATAAAATTGTGCTATAGATTATAAGCCTTAAAATGAACTAAAGTTTGTAATATTTAAAGCCAAATAAATTTTATAGCTCCTTTTAATGGATAGAAGGTATTGCAAATTAGAGTAGACAATTTAGATCGTAGATCATAATCGGGTTATGTCTATTATGTCGTGACCCAATTAAACTAACTTGAATATGACCTATTTAATTAATTAGAAAGGTCTAACACAATCACAACTCGAATATAATTAAGTCAACTCGACACGATCCAAGTAACTCATTTAATTAAATAAGTTATCAAGTAACCTGCTAAGACATGACCGATTGACCTACCTAAATCCAACCCAATGACCCGACCTAACCCACAGATGACTCGAATATAGAGAGAGAGAGAGAGAGAGAGAGAGAGAGAGAGAGAGAGAGATGAGGGAGGGGAGTCGGAGAGGTGGGAAAGAGAGGAAGAAAAGGAAGGAGGGCAATGGGTAGGTAGGGGGGAGGAGAGAGAGGCTGGAAAAGAGAGGAAGAAAGGAAGAGAGGCTTGGGATAGAGTATCTAGAAAATTATGATTAGTTTAATTTATTTGAATCATTTGAGTTAATTTGTTTATAATTTAATTAATTTTAGTTTATATATGGGTTAACATATTTATGATTCGAATATAATTATGATTAATTTGAATTCGTCTAACTTTACACCGAATCAGGTAGGGTTAAATTTTGCTAAGTCTATCGTTACTATCAGAAAAGCTTTAAATTTATCATAGTCAAGAAAGTAAGTCAACCCTAAGGCTAACAGATAATCTAATCTACATGGTGCAACTAAGATTTCAAACCTCTGTCAAAATCAAGTTAGATATTTGAAGATACAAGTGGGACAATAAAATCAAAGTTGATGTCGGTTAGTTGAAAAGTCTTAAATTTTTTGTCTTCCTCATCGGCATGGCAAACAGGTAGTTTGTGACTAGCATCACATGTGTTCATGTTTGGCTGCCCTAATGTCTCAATCATCATTTAGATTGCAAATCAATCCACATCCTCATCAAACTAATTAATAATTGATTTTATTTTGTTGGATTAGAGACTTGAAAAATTTTGTGACCAAATAATCAATTAGATATTGTGTGTGCATGCATGGAGGGTTAGGGTTAGATGGCATTTATTTGATTTGTCCTTTTCATTCATCTACCACTTCTCTTCCTTGACTATTCTTGTCTTTGTGACCATCAATTCCAACCCTAGTTCATATATATCTGTATTTTATTTAAGAAAAAAAAAATCAAACCAAAATTAATAAAATGGTTCTTGTGTTAGATAAAATCCTTTTGAATCTGAATCATTAGGAAAGGGGAAAATTTTCTATGCTGGATCAAATTAGAACTGTCTAATTTAATGAAAGTATGAATCTTAAAGTTCATGCTCACTTTAAAATTTATATATTTTTTTTACTAAATCCAACTGCTATGTATGACCTTGTCTAACATGCCTATGAATTTTTTTTTCTTGAGGAAAGATTGAAAAGTTGTGTTACATGATGCAGCAGCATTGAATATCCCAGCATGGAACACACAATGCACTGTTTCTAAAACCCAGTAGGTTTGACTAGTTGTTTGTAGTTGCACAAGGATCCAGAGCTTTCTAATTATTTGACTGTCCAATCCCAACTTTATAATATTGGACTAGAGTGGAGGAAAGAAACAATTATTTCTATTTTGTTTTTCAATTTGGACCCTAGACCCAAAATTGTCATTTCAGACCTTTTGCTCTAAAGCCTATTTTTATCTCACAAAAATTAACTCTCCTAAATGGAAACCCCCCACCCTAATCAGTAAATAAAAATTTGTCTCTAAGACCCTGAAATTAAATAAATAAAACATCTCACTATTTGAGGATATCCTAAATGATAGATATTGTGGGGAATTTTTCTGGAATTAATTTAATAATAATTTTGCATACATTTACACAATATTAATTTATAATTTGCATAAATTAAAAGCAGAGTTTAAGAATGAAAAATTCGGAAGTGTGTTACGGTTTGCTCTTAAGTAAAAGTTTTAGGCTCTTGTGCAAGTTAATTTTAAACTGAACACCCAGAATATGATCAGGATACTCCTCTTGCAGGTCACGACCGTAGAAAAAATAACCAAACACCTTTTCAAAATTAGAGCAGTAGAAAACCAAAGAAATCTAGAAGATTAAGGAAAATAGAAAAGCAGAAGGAAAAACTTGTCAAGCTCTCGGTTTAGACTTCTTCAAATGGTTGAGACTTGCAGCTTTTTTAATAGGCTACGTCCAACGACAAAAATCCAACTTTAACATTCGTATTAACATTGTGAAGTAGCCTGCCAAATAAAGGCCAAATCAATTGCTGCATTTTGCTTGCTGTTTTAAAAAGACAAGGATAGCTAATTTAATAGCTAACGCTTAATTCAAAAAAGGAATGTTAATTTAAACTTTCTTTTAATTTTATTCTAACAATAGACACCATAATTGATGCTTTCCTTCCTTGTATCTTCCTAGACTATAACTACATCTAGATTAGAGGTAGAAGATGTAGTCAACATTCTTTTTACATAGACTTCAATAATTACTACTACCGTGTCACGTTGTTAGGGGTGAAAAATGCATGTGTCTCACGTCATGGACTAAATGAATCTAATTTAGGAGGGTTTTTTTTGTCCCGAGTGTTTGGAATGTTAAGATTCATTAAGCTTTTACTAACATTATGAGTTTAAGAGATGGAACATGAAACTATAACTACTACTCAACTTACCTAAACTAAGAGTCTTAGCATGCATTTCTAGGATTTTGTTGTTATAAAGATGGGCTACGTCCTTACTTGCATCCCTAACACCTTTTTAGTCTCTTCCCATTAACATCATCTTAAGAGGAATACTGGTGGAAAATCTCTAGTCCAACGCTTGGACAACAAAGCGAGCAATGGTTGATGGCTTAATGATGAATGTTTTACTTTATTATTTCTAGATGTTATTTTAGATTCATACAAGAAATACGCTATCTATGATTAAATTTTCATACATGTGGTTTAAGAGTGTATGAATTTAGCACACATCATTGTGTTTGTTCATTGACATTATTATTTCTCCAATTGCATTGTATGTATGTTGTTCTATGTATGAATTACAAATTGCATGTGCAATTTTTCAAAGAGAATCCTTTTGTTTTGTTTTTTGTTGCTTTATTTGTGATTGGGATGGTTCTAGGCATAGTAGTGTTGTTTACAACATTTGTGCCATAGAAAACAACTACCACCATTGCAAATTGGGCAAAGTCGGCGAGCAGCATATTCAAGTGAAATATTAGGGTTTGGGGTCATGCATAATGACAATGTGCTACTACTCGTGAATCAAACCTATGGTCGACATAGTGATCGGATTGTCTACCGCTACTTGGCCTTTGAACCCAAGTCAGCATCATGGTGCGCATGAGACTCAACTGTTGAACCAACGTAATTCAGTTGGTAAAGAAATAAAAATGGCTAGATTAAATTTCATATATAATTATGTCAATAATATAAATATATTGTATTATAATTATTTTAAATATTTTGTTGCCAAAGTGGCTCATTTATAATTAATTATAATATGCTTTAATATTTGTGATAATGATGGATTTTATCCCAATGATATTAATAAATTTACACACTCAAGGGGCTGATTAATTGATATAACTTAAGATAAACGTAACTAGATTAAATCTCACACATATAATATATTATATTATAATTATTATAAATTTTTGGCTTCCAAATGGTTTATTTATAATTAATTATGATATAATTTAATATTTATAATTAATTATAATATACTTCAATATTTATAATGATGATTGTTTTTTTAATCTCAAATATATTAATTACTTTACCTACACAAAGGAGAGGGGTCGATAATTGGTATAATTTGAAATAAAATATGACTAGATTAAATCTCACATATTGGCATATCATTAAATAAATATATTATATTAATTATTATGAATTTTTAGCTACTGAAATGGCTCATTTTATAATTAATTACGATGTGTTTCAATATTTATGATAATGAGGTATTTTATCTCAATCATATTAATAATTTACCTACCTAAAGGGGATAATTAATTGATATAATATCAATATTAAATAAATACAGTGGTTTATAATGTTGTGTGAGAATTAGTTAATCTCCACATTGATAGTATACCCATTAGTTACAAAAACTACAAATGAAGTAATTACTACAAGCTCTACTATGCAATCTAAGTTTATATCATGATATAGAGCTTCCACGCAAGCTATACGGTTTAAAAATTTTATCACAAGAATTGTTGATAGTTAATCTGATTTCTAAGCCTCTTAAAATTTTTGGTGATAATAGCTTTGTAGTATTTTAACCTACAAGAATAAAAGGCTAAATGCAATAAAACTTCTTAAGGTTAAGTACTTTACAATCAAGGATTTAATTAACAATCAAGGATCTAATTAAGAAAGGAGACATAATATACGTGAGCATAGATTTGTTAATTAAAGGTTTAGCACCCACTTTTTATGATATATGTGAGCATAGATGTTTTATAGTCTTTTGATGTACTTGATTAATGAGAGTATTTAATTGATTCATGCAATGTGATGTTGTGTTCATGTTCATGCTTCTTATTTATATTTTTTTTATTATTTCTTATGCACATGATGTTTAAAATTGATACTAATATAAAGTTTTCAAGATAATATAACCTTAAGCACGACAACTTGCTATATAAATTTAAAGTCTTAAGAATAATATAGCCTTAAGCATGACAGTTTGCTATACAAATATAAGGTGTTAAGGATAATATAACCTCAAGCATTGTAGCTTACTAATAATGTATATCTTATTGCAAAATCTATAGATTTCTTATTTAATTTAGAGAAATCAGATAAGACATACACGATACATCAGTGTCGAGTTCTCATTTAGTTCAGAGAAATTATTAAATAAATTTCTCATTTGGTTCGAGAAATCGTAAAGAGGACTAATAAGAAAATGATGTTAAGTATACATCACTTTACTATATAGTTATATTGTGATCCATATTAATGTAATTACTAATATATTTTATCATTGAGGACTTGTATTGCATAATAATACAATTCTCTATCATGATTCAATATTAGTATTTGTATTATATCGGATTGAATGAGGTGTTATCTAAATTAACAAATGCATCTCTTTTGAAAAAAATATATAAAATTTTTAAATGATAAAATTAATTAATGTTGCTCAAGTGAGAGAATATTGAAAATTTTAGTGTAACATTAATTGATTGGAGATAACATTTGTTAATCAATTAATGAACCCATAACACCTCATTTGAATGTGACAGATGCCCTATGTAGTATGCGAGTTTGTAAGGAATCTTTAATCGATTTTGATTCTACATCTTGAACCCAATTTTCTTAATGGGGAAATAGAATTTTACTATTATAAATATGAGCTAGGTTCTCACTTGCATTTCTAACACCTTTAAATCTCTTTTGCATTAAGAGTTGTCTTAATAGGGATATTGATATAATATTTCTCCAATTGCTGGACTTCAAAGCGAGCAAAGATCAATGACACAATGAGGTTTTTTTTATTAATGATTTTCTAAATTCATACAAAAATACTCCATGAGTGATTAAATTTTCGTAAATTGGAAAGAGATCCATAAAGGCACCATTATTGATGGGTCAGAGTACTTCATCTTGACTTCTCCTAGATCTTATTATGTGCCCCTATCGGAAGTTGCTACAAGAGTGACCTTCAATTTTATTGCAGATATGTTCATTAAGAGAGGATAAAGAATGATACTTGGAAATGTGAGGGGAGGATAAGGCTCTTAACTAAGGAGGAAGGAAGGAGAAGAAGAGAAAACACCTACTCTACTCCCATTCCTACCTAATATTAATAAGGGGGCATTTTAGAAGTTCACAAGTGCATTCACTATGATGCAATATAAGAAAATGCAGGCTCTTTAAATCCTCCTCCCAATGATAGCCAACTGTTATTGACTAACTTAACAAGATTCAAGTTGGAATCATATTAACTTCTTGCATGGTAGTGCTTTTGCTTAAGTTGTTCCCTCTTGAAATGCAGTGAATGATAAAGAGGTAACCAATAGCTTTTCTTTCTACTTGTCTTGATTTGGAAAGGGTGGTTGAGTACTTTTTCACCTGTTTCTCTTTTGAATCTTCTTGAATTGCAACTTGCGTTGTCTTAACCTTCTTGTAAGATTGGCGCATGATGCAGCTTAGAGGTGAAGTTGTGATAGCATAGCATATGAGATGGTGGGTGAGCTTGTATGTGTTAAGCACTTAGCTTTATGTGGTCAAATAACATAAATGTTGCATATATCACACAAACTGTTGTATTAGCGCTTTTGACTATTGTAGTGGCATCAACTCAATTCTTCTTATAATTTCCCCTTGTTATTAGGAGAATTTTGGTTGAATTCTAGGAGAAGATCTAGGGAAAGATGATAAGCATCTAATTTAGAGGGACTAAATCTCACTCTTTTAAGGTCAACATTTGAGATAATATATTTGGACCTCATTAAACATACAATATGCCTATTAGTCCACAATGGTGCCCATATAGAGTGTTTGTAGCTCATGTCATTAGCTGGGTCTATCAGTAATGACTCCTAATACAATACCAATCCTCCACATTGACAATATGATGAATTTCTAGCTCTAGTGGTAGATTGAGGACATACGCATTATTTTTTTACCCACCAAAGAATGTTGAAGTGGCCAATCTTTCTTGTCAATATATCTTTTCCCTATAAATGACCAAATTATGTTCTATGAATGTAGTTGATCTCCTACATAAATTAGTAGCAGAGTGATATTTTAGATTATTGGATGCAATGTGATCTCTAACTTGCTCATACAATTCAAGTATGTGTTATGCAAGGTGAATTAGGATGTCTTGAATGGAGATGGCGAAGGCAACAAGTCTATGTGTTTTGTATGTTAATATCCCAAAAGTTTATGGTGCTACTAAAGACAAGCTCAGTATAGGGAAAAGTTTATCCTTGTTCCATAGAGTTCTCCCAAGAGGCATCTCAGGATATTAATTGTTGTCCAATTGATGACCTCCATTTAACCATTAGTTTGAGGGTGGTATCCTATTGAAATTCAAGCTTAGTTCCTCCCATCTCCCTGAACAAGAGTTAGGTGATGTGATATGCATCCAACATCTTACTATAGAGGAAAAATGCACAATTTTGGAGAAATAATCTACATTGTCTAGATTGAATCCTTGTGGGAGATGGTCTAAGGTAGGTATAAGACGCAGTCCATGCTAAGATCTCATTGAGGGAAGAGATGTGTATGACCTTGTTTTTTTTCTTTTTTTTGTTACCTCCTGATCTTAGCAACTTGACATGTCCTAAAATGACTAAAAATTTTGACCACATCAGAGCAAGAGAGGGCCAATAGAATTTTCTTTTCCATGAGGGCTTAGGCTTTATCCCAACCATGATGTCTGATAGATCTACCTTAGTATAGTTTACAAATTAGGAAATCACCTATTGATGATATCCATGGGACATAGAGTCTAGGGCCCAAGAAAAGGTACCCATCCCTAAGTGTATGTATTAGTTTGACTATGGTTTTGGTTTAGGTCCTCATGGATTTGGAAAAAGTTTGGACAACTAGGGTATTCAACCTTAAGGTGGTCCACATGTAGAGTACAAAGCATAAGAATCACCCTACTTAACACATCAACCACCTTATTTTTATCCCTTTACTTGTATTTGAGTATAGAAATATGTTGCCGAAGGAATTTAACTCACTTAGCATGTAGTTGGTTAGGTTTTTTTTGATTGCTCATGTAAATTAGGGCATGGTGGTCACTATTGAGATAATTTTGTGTGTATCAGGTAGTGTTGACTGAATATGAAACTTCCAGTCATACATGGAGTATTTTTTTGATAGAGGCCCCACAACATGATCCATGAAGATCCAAGAGGAGCTCAAGACACCCTATTAGGTACAAGTATCCCTCTTGGGTTCCAAATGTATTTACATACATCATGGTAGATTGTGCATTGTAATATGCGTGCATCCACCTAAAGCTCAAGATTGTAAAATCATGCATTATGGTTCGTCTAGTGCATAGCATTTGTAAATTTGCATGCAAGGATGTATAGACAAGCTTTTTAAGTGGCTACCTAACTAGATCGCTCGCTCAATGAAGCTAGGTTTCCATGGATAACAAGATTTGAACAAATTTAAGTGAAACACTTGCCAACAAATTGAAAGAAGAGTCCCCACATTAAGCAACCACCAATTCCACCAAGGAACACACAACGCTCCACAAGGCAAAGGATCACACCTCAACAACTCATCGCCTCCCTTGTTCTGGCCCTCGGCGGCGACGAGTCCTGGTGCCCCGACGCTGGCATCGTTCTTCCTTTTACTCTCCGGCCATCAGCAAAGATGACCCCTTCTCCTCCGCGCTGCCAGATGATGCAGGAAGGGCGGCGAGAACTGGCGCTTGTTTCCGTCTGAACTGCTCTGTTCTTGGATAGAAAATTCGGCCGTGGCCCCATCCTCCATCCCCTCACTTTTAGGGGTGTATTTTCTAAGAAGGTGGTCTCCTTAAAAATTTTAATAAATCTAAGGCGTTATCATTATATTACAACTAATTTTCAAATTTCGTGTTAGTTATATTGCTTCCTTTGCATTAGTTTTTAACATACAGGGGTGGTCGGGCAATGTTGAATACCTTTTAAAGCGGGAAGAAATAGAAGAAAGAAAAAGAAGGAAAACAAAACTCTCTCCCTTCTCCACCCTTGTTGTAGGCTGGCCTTGCTCCCTGCCACCATGCACCATCCATCCCCGCTCCTTACTGATTAGAGTTCTCCCCTAGGGTTATGCTGTCGTGTGGATGAAGATTACATACTTTAATTTCCTTTACTTTTATTTTCTATTCCTTCAACTTTTTGTCTCTCTTTGTTTTTCTGTCTCTCAAGGGAAACACATCATAAGGGTTTATGACTCCTTTCAAATTAGTGTATATATGATTACCCATTTTTTGGGTTTTCTCAAGGAATGGTTAGCTCTAATGAGGGTCATAGGTCTTTTTTTTTTGTTAGATCACCATTTCGTTTAGTGTAGGATACTCTTAATTTTTCGCTATTATTCAAATAAGAAATATATGATATATTTGATTCATGTGTCAAATAAGAAAATAGCATCCTACTTATATAGTAAAGATATCCCTTCTCAATACTTGTTCACACAATCAATTAATTAATTTAATCAAATACATCAAAAAGATAAAACTCCTAAAAAAGATACAATCAAATAGAATAACCAAAGAAAAACAATCTTTAAAAAATTAAATTAGATATTAAAAATTATATATATTTTTTAAAAAAATTAAATTTAAATAAAAATACTAATAATCTCTCACAAAATTTAATTTTTTTAAATAAATAAAATAGCTACTTTATTTTCTAATTAAGGAAGAACATTGCTCAACACAATTAGTAGACAAATAGATCTCTATTAGGAGTGTGAATTAGATTTGAACTACTTTTTGGCTCAATTTTTGAATGTGCACATGTGATATAGGGAATTATGATATGCTATTGTGCATATGGTCATGCATGAGTATCTTGATTTTTAATAAATTTCTAATAGTGTCTAATGGATAGTTTATGACTATATACAAATACCCTCAAATAAGAGAGACCATAAAGGGATATGTATTACCATTCAATCAATTAGTCAATTTATTGTTATCTAGTGAACCACTTTCTAAAGTCTACTAATCACAAAGGTTGAGTTGCCACTATAAAAAGGCTAAAAATAATTCACACACAATGTTATAAATGCTTACCCCATAGTCAAAGTCTTCCTTACTCAAATAACATGTATATACCAAATCTATAAGTTTAGCTTATTCTTGATGATTTCAACATTATTGATCAACTCTCTCTGATCAGCTTCAACAGACTGAGCATGATCACTTTCTAGTCATAATCACCTTCCCATGACCTCTTATGCAATTGAAACTACAAAAATAATCAACTTATTTGGTCATGATACTTACAAGTTATGTCATTACTATTAAGATCATGGTCATGACACTTACAAGTGTTGCATCTTAATGGAAGAGCTTATTGAGAAGGTCAACTTCAAAGATCTATAAGGCAAAGAATCAAGCTTTAATATTTGAAGCATAATAACCATTCTCTCATTATAAAAAGGAAAAAAAAAAAAAATCAATGATAGGCATAGCAATTGACCAATTAGATAAAAAGAAGGATTACTAGTGGAATACAAGAGGAAGCCAAATGGATTGAAGGGCCTATAATGAGAAGTGAGGTATGCTACAAAATAAATCATAAAGTTATTTAATGAGGAGATTGATGCTTGCAACTTTCATCCTAATTAAAGAACATTGGACACTAGAAGCTCAAATAAATGTGTTATATTGTGACGTTTTGGCTAATAAAAATAAAGTAACACTAATAGTCAAATAAACGTGATCTCATTATTAATCCAATCTAGATTTTATTAGATAAAAATTGAGCCATATTTTTGCTGGAAAAGACGTCACATCAGTCAAAATATTGACAAGAAGAAAAAAAAAGCTTCCAATTATTACAAGGAAAGTTTTTTTTTTTGTAATAAAATTAAGAAGTCTATTGTAGGTTAAACCAAACTGATTTATGTGTGGTTAACTAAGATCAAAACAATCAAGAACGATTCACTAATTAAAAATTAATTGATTTTAAGTTTTTTTTTTTTAAAAAATTGTTTTTGGAGTAAATTTAAAGGATGAAAGAAATAAATTAAATAGTGTGGAGAGTATGTTCAAGGGGACAAATCTTAGTTGTAGTTGTAGACAATAAAGCCCTATGGGTTAAACTTAAACATGCCAATTGCCATGCCTATACTCTTTTTTACTTTCCAGACCTCCAATTTCTTTACATCTCTACCCTCGCAGAATTTTAAAGTAGCCCCTCAAATTATATGTTTATTAGTGCTGTTTATGATTAAAAAAAAAAAAAAGAACATAAGAGGGGGATCTTTGCAATTTTGCCATCGTCCTTCCCTCCTGAATCCTGATACATTTACATACTCGCAGTGGCAGTGTGGCACCCAAAATCGCTGTTCGATTCTTCTTCCCCGCTCACTGCATCGTCTCTCGTGTTATTCCCTGGACGCTCTTCGCGCTTCTCCACACTTCTTAGCACTGTTTTCCCATTTTTTTATTCATTTATTTCATGGGCTTTTCGTCCTTCCCATGGCGTCTTCCCTCTTCTCTGCTCGCCCGGCCGGCAGCCCCCTTACCCTCTCCGAGCCTGTAGTTTCCCCTTTCCCCTCTGCCCGCCGGAAGCCCATCGCCGGCTTCCTCCTCGTCCACCTCACACTCCTCCACTCCCTCTCCTAGCCCCGATGGCCCTCGTCTTCCTCCATCACGTCGTCGGCGACCTCACCGTCGGCAAGCCCGAGCTCGTCTTGTTCTCCGAATGCGAGACCGTCCAGGCTGCCATCCGTGCCATCGGGGAGTCCGCCGAGGGCGCCATCACCGTCTGGCGCCGGGCTCTAGCGGAGTCTTCCGCCAAGGGCCCGCCGCCTCCCTCGGCCGACCGTTTCGTCGGGATGCTCAACTCGTTGGAGGTGGTGGCGTTCCTCACGCGGGCTGCAACCGCTGCCCAGGAGAAGGCCATGATGACGCCTGTCTCCGAGCTGGTGACGACCGACCCCAGCCTGTTGAAGGAGGTGGATCCTGGAACTAGGTGAGATCTTTACCACAACCTGGTCTTCCCAATCATTTATTCTCGCTGGTCCGTTAATCTATTTGCTCTTGAATTTGGGGAAAAAATCTCGTTATTTACTTATTTGGAACGCTCGATCAGTTTAAGGATATGTCAAGTTCATTATTGCTACATTTGATGGATTTTTTTTTGTTTTCTTGCTGCATATTAAAGGCTGGAATCTGTTTGTGTACTGCTCTTGAAATCTTTCAGTTAGGTGCTTTCTGTGAACTTAATTAATTACTAGCCTATTTGTTTTGATTATCAGCTTTTGCTCGTGACCTATTCTGTGGTCCTGTAGATGTACCAATCTTACTGGGTGATGATTCGGCTGCGAGAATCTTTGTACTAGTTTATGTTTTCTAGCCGCGACATATTGATGCAACATCTCTATAATCTTTTAGTAGCATTATTGTTGACAATGTATTATCTAAATTTTTTTATTGTCATAATTGTTGACCAGTTATGCAACTATTTTCATAGCATTATTGTTGACCATGTGGGTTATGTCCCCTTTTTTTTATTCAGTTGTCTAGATCATGATAATTGCTTACTGGACCACATGATCTATATCTTTTATTGTTTATCATGATGTTTTTGGTTCTGAATGGCTGAATGCCTTCAGAGCCTTATTACCAACATAGCACTTAAGTTTGGCCTTTTGATAAACCTCCCAGCTGCTGCTATGGAGTTGATAATGCATTGCACTAGACCATAAAAAGCATCGCATCTTTTCTTAGGCTGTGTTTCCTACAACGGATTCCACAGCGGACGGAATGAAAAACACTGCTTTCCATCGTTTCCTTCGACGGAAAGAAACCAAAGGAAAGAAAATTAACAAATTTTTTCTGTCCAAATCCGTCAAAAATGTTTCCGCCCGAATCGGGTGGAAACCAATCTCGCGTCACATCTCCTCGCCTCGCCTTTGCCCAGCAGCCCCCGCCCCTCCACCCCCCTCTCGTCGCCGGAGCCACGTCGCTCCTTCCCCTCCTCACTGGTACTGCCCTCCTCCCTCTCCTTCCTCCTTCCTCCTTCCTTCTCTCGTCGGAGCAGGCGACGCATCATCGGAGCAAGCGACGTCCGCTCGGCGTTGCGTCACTCCTTCCCCTCCGCTTCCGCTTCTGCTCCCGTTCGCTCGAAGCTCCGTCCACTCGAAGCTCCCGTCTGCCCAAAGCGCTCGTCCGTCGAAGTTCCAGTTCGCCTGAAACTCCCGTCCGCTCGTTCGCTTGAAGCTCTTGTCTGCTCGTCTGCCTAAAGCTCCCGTCCTCCTTGTCCGCTCGAAGCTTCGGTCCGCCTGAAGCGCTCGTCCGCTCGAAGCTCCGGTCCGCCTGAAGCGCTTGTCCCCCCCAAGCTCCCATCCTCCTCGTCCGCTAGAAGCTCCAGTTCGCCGTCCGCTCCCGTTCGCTCGGCCGCTCGAAGCTTCTGTTCGCCTGAAGCACTCGTCCGCCCCAAGCTCCAGTCCTCCTCGTCTGCTCGAAGCTCCAGTTCGCCTGAAGCTCGGCACCGGCTCCGCTGCTCCCTTCTGCTCGTCCGCCGAAGATCCCTTTCGAAGCTCCTCGTCCAAGCTTCTTGGCACCGGCTCGTTGTTTCCATCCGACCCTCCGCTAGCTTGCCCGTACAAGCTCACCACCAGCTCACTACTCCCATCTGCTGACTCGCTGCTCCCGGCGATCCCTCTCACGTCCGGCGAGAAGCGTCGGCGAGCTCAGCGATGAGCACACATCTTTCCACAGCATCCGCCGACCGGTGTTTTTTTATTTTCACGCGAGTAGCACGTGATATAATTTCTATACACCTCTCTTTCTTTTCCATACCTCTTTCCTTTCCACCGAACTCCCCATCCGCTGTAGGAAACACAGCCTTAATGATTGAACTTTTTAGTGAGTCTTCATCAACATAATTAGCCATATTTCTTGGAGACCTTGCTTGGCCAACAGGTGAAAGTACAGGAGAAAAATGTTCTCTAATTTGTTTGTAAGATATCTTTATAAGAATGGGGATTGTTCCTGTGTTCTTTCTTAACCAAGGGAGGCAGTGCTGAACTAGACGTTGAAATTATCATATTAGACCAAAATTTGTTGTATGTTTAAGTCTAACAAGGAGCCTAACAGCAGTGGTTTAAAATGTATTAACTTTGACCACACCAGTGCAAAAATTTTCATGGTGGCCACCTATGTCATTGTTCTAGGTTGAAAGAAAACAAATTATAAAAATAATAACAAATGATAAAAAATAATCTAGTATGGGTTTATTTATTCTTTTGATCTGCAACAATAATTTCTATCATCTTGGAACTGACTGCTCTATTTTTATATTTAAGTATAACTAGGAATCCATAGCAGACTTTGATCTTCGACTATTTTGTAAACCAGTAATCATAACCTCAAACCATTTATATACTGAAATGATCTGAAATGTATCCACAGACCACTCCAGTTCTAAAATTTCATGATGGCCAGCAAGCCATTTTTCTATGCCCAAAAAAAGCAAATTATTGAAACGCAAAGAAAAATGGTAAAAACCATGTAGGAACAATACAATCAGTATACAATGGGGGTTTATATCAAAGTTTAGAATCTTTTCAAAGTTGCTATCACTTAGTACACTGAAAAGAAAAACAGAAATCAGTAGAATACTACTATGAAAGCCTCATCCTTCCTCACACCAGTTGACTTCCCTGCTACTATATTGGAATTATGAAGGTTGGAAAACTTATATCTAATTGATTTCGTCAATTTTCCATTACTATTGACATTCAGATATCAACTTTCTTTGAACATTGTGTTCGTGGTTCTTCTTAGTCCCCTTTTTAATCTAATTGACTTCCTCTGTTAATTGAACAGTGCTTTAGAAAATTTATCTTTAGAAAAGGAAAATTGGTTTAGATATTGAACTTATCTTTTCATTTAAATTGCAGAGAACATTGTACTTTTAGCATAGCGTGTAGGTTGCTTGCATGCCAATTGATTTGCGGTCACTAGATGTAATTTTGCATGTTCTCACCAATGAAGTTGATTAAATGGCACAAATGTTTTGCTAACCATGTTAATCATCTGTTGGTGTTACTTGATACCTTGTTACGGCTAACCTACATATCCATCTAAAGAAAGCTTCGACAAATATGACAACAACATCCATTCTA
The DNA here is from genome assembly GCA_027563935.2 of Costus lasius. NCBI lineage: Eukaryota > Viridiplantae > Streptophyta > Magnoliopsida > Zingiberales > Costaceae > Costus > Costus lasius. The sequence goes on along the minus strand of CM050452.1, from coordinate 16,376,149 downwards.
CAAAGTGAATTTCTAAATCAGTCCGCAACAAAGACGACAATGCAATCAAGTAAAACTCAAGAAGTAATTCAACCTTCTGCAATCAAGTAATTGAGTGCACCAATCTAGAGGAAGGATGAAATGCAAGTAGATTAGTCGGTTTTAGACAAAGGTGGTTAGGAATTAGTGAGTTCTAATCAATCCTCATTTTCAATTGTTGAGATTAAATGATCCTAGCAATTGAACTGGAATCTCATTTCATTTTTTAGGATTGAATTGTTCGAAACCTATCTTTGGGCTTGCCACTTGCACTCGTTAATAAAGACATTACAAGACGAGTTTCAATAATCAATTACTATATTAGTATAATTATGGTGTTTAATTTATTATATTTAGTAATAATAATAATTATTATTACTTTTAAGTTTCTATTTTGTTTTCTTTGTGATCTTTAATTAGTTAGGGTTGACTCCAATAAACTATATATTAGCTTAATCCTAATGTAAGTGGCACTTCAATTAATACAACTACTATTGTTATCTATTCTCTCCCATATTTACGCTGTTTTTGTTTCTCAGATCTATAAGAAGTTACCAACATTGGCAACTAAAGAGTCTTGGCTCATTACTACCTCCATCAAGCTCTGAACAACACATAAATCATTGGGGCATCCTTTGGTCATTGTTGATGGATCTGTTAGATTTTGTTGATGGTTTGAGGGTGTATTTAATGAGTTAATTTGGCCTCCATCACTGAGGGATTGAGGGTTGCCAAATTTGTCATCTATGCAAGTCACCTTGAATATAGAACAATTGAATTAACCCAAATCCAATAGGTTTTTTTCTTTGATATATATTTATTTTGACTATAAACTAAGCCTTTTATTCTTTAATTTAGTTAATCAAATTTCAATTTGTATTATTATTATTATTATTATTATTATAATAGATTAATTACTATATCAACAAATGTTTAGTATTAGTATTATTATATTTAGAGAAATTATAGATTTAGTTATTTAAATGATTTAATCTATATAACTAAAATGATTAATTTTATTATAAATATTTTTCTATTAAATAACTAATGATTGTAATTATTTAAAACTGAATAGTTAACAAATGAAAAAAAATAATTAAAGAAGACATTTTAGTAATTTATAATAAATATGATATATTAGCCATATATTATATAAATAATGTTAACATTAAAGTTGTCACATTAATTGAATAATAATATATAGAATTTTATGTATTATTTTCATTATATAATGTATAAATCACAATTCATACATATTAAATATGAATTAAATTAAAAATTCAACTATAGTTATTGAAGTAGTTTAATGAATCAAATATAATTATTAATTTCTTACTTATAAAACTTATAAACATGAATTTTAAAATCATTTTTTACTATATAAAATTATAAGTTGTTGACAATATATCTTTATTTTATTTTTATTATTTAAATTAATTTTATTTTCTTATTCCTATTAGTCAATTTAATATAACTATTGCAATTGATATCATTTTCTTTTATTGTTCCATAGTCCATACATATACTTACACAACAAACCATGAAATACATACAGTTAAAATGGCATCAAACTAATAAGTTCATTCATCTCTCCCCTTGGCATGACAAACTTTTTGATCTCGCGTATAATCTACTTGCACCCCTTTCCTATAAGCCCTTCTCTCACCATGCTTAAAACTAGGTTTTGTTCTTATACTATTATTAGGACTCACTTAATTAAAAAAACCTACTCATCAACTTGATTAGCTTGAAATAACATAGTTTAATTTGAAATGCTTAAGATTAAGTTAATAATAGGGTGCTCATTAGGTCGTATATACCGTAATTATTTTATCTTACTTCTTATTTGGGATTAAATTAGGACATCATAATTTCCTCCATGGAAGGCTTGACATCCTCGTCAAGCCTATTGTTTATATATCGAATTATCGTTAGTTGGTACCATGAAAGGTCAATCAAATGATGGATCTACCATCCACAATAGCCCTTTTAAATTAGATCCTCACCTCATCATACGGCTTTGATGTCATTTGTCTCTCACCAAATGAGAATATTGGCCCATTAACACAATGAGTTTGAAACAAAGTTATCTAATTTAAAAATACTTAAGCCTAGTTAATGATAACAAGTTTAGGCCTTATATATTATTTCAATTCTCATCTCACTTTTTATGTAGGATTAAATTTGTTTATCACAGCTTGATAGTGAAAATGAAAATTACTTTGTATTTTACCAGTAGATGATCAACTTTTTGGTTATTTCACATATGTTGTGTTTGAAGCATATGAGGTGGATTTATTTTCACTGACATTATTAGGCTCTATTTTGGTTTCTTTACATACTAGTTGTTATCCTTAGTTTTCACCAGTGCATATAGTTAAAGTTTAACAATCTATTTAGCTAGGTAACTGTTTCACGTTTCCAAAATATACCATGTTGTGCTTCCAATAGGCTTCTTTGAGCTTATGTTGCAATTCTGCATGCCAATAATAGTTTCAATTATAAGCAACTGATATTGCTAATAGAAGAGCAGGAAGCATTCATGTCAGCATATCATATTAACAAAATGAAGTAAAATGTATTACTTTGTCAAACCTCTTTACTTCTTAGGCCTCCGAACCCTTCTTGCCCCCTTTTGAACATTTCATTTATTGAATTAATTTTCTTTCATTTCCTCCTGATGTTGAAACGTCAAAATTTTTCATCAATGTCATCGTAGTTATGCTAGTTGCATTTGATTGGTGGTATCTATTTGATATTTGTTATAGTTTAGGAATCTAGTTTTTACATCAAGTGATAATTTAGAGACAATCAACTTTGCTTAGCCACATTAAACCACTGGAATGAAAAAGGACACGAACATTAAGTAATACTTCAACTTCCATATTATTATAGAATATGCTTGCATGAAATCCCCATAACCATAAATCTCTAAAGATTACATTATGCATTTCTTTAACTTTATTGTCTTCTCAAATTTCTCAATTATGGAGTTATTCTTCTTGGTTACAAATGAAATAGAAGAAATGAGGATACGTTTGTGTGTGAATGTGAAATGATACTCCTTATATCGAGGCATGCCTACATCAATGATGGAAATAAATGGTAATAATTATTGTATAAGAAAATATAAGAGATAAAATAATAGCTGATAAGAGGAAATAATAATGTCATAATTGATAAGATTTGCTGTACCTTGTGAGGTTTCCATTATAGTGTTGTTGCTATGCCAAGTAAATTTCATATCTTTTCAATAACCCCAGTACATGACATAGTTAGGAATTCTGATTTTAAGAAATACTTTGTCTGTCTATGCATGTAAAATAGAGAAGACACGCCAGGGAGAGAGAAAGTTGAACTATGTAAAAGAGATAGACATGCATAGAGACAGGAAAAATGATACACCAAAAGAAGGCATGTTACTTGCACTAGAAAAGGCTGGAGCAAGAATTGAAAATGTTTGAGTTAGACAACCTGTAGGTTATGTTACCACCATACTTCTATTGTGTCAAAGAAGATGGCGACAAAGAGGAAAGAAGACATGGGAGGATGTTGTTGAAGAGGAAGACAATGTTCGTTCAGGTAGACTATGCTTCAATGGCCATGGAGAGGCCTTTAGGGCTTGGTTAAGATAAGAGGTGGGGAGGTTGCATTGAGTAGAAATTTAGATTAAAAAAATAGATCAATTGACCCTCGTAGGGAGTGATGGATGAGGAGAAGCAAGTAGAGGCACAGAAAACGTGGCGATTAAGGTTGCCACACAAAGAGAGAGCATAGGAGCAAGTATCACTTAATTGAGAAAGGGATTTGTGGTTTTGCCCTATCTTTACAATGAGGAAGTGAAATTTTATGGGTCATTGCTGCTAGCAAAAACAAGAGCAACAAGTATAGGAGCAATTATCACTTAATTGATAAAGGGATTTGTAGTTTTGCCCTATTTTTACAATGAGGTTGTGAAATTTTATGGCTCACTACTGCTATCAAAGACTAGGGCTGATCAAATGGTAAAAACCGAAACCGATTTTGCCGAACCGAATTTACCGAACTTATGTTTACCGAAAATTTTGATACCGAAACATAACCGAATTAAAAAATTACCGAATCATTACTGAACCAAATTTACTGAAATTTTTTTGTAAATTCAGTTAAATTACCGAAAATTACATATGATAAAAAAAATAAAACATAATTTTTAGCTAAGGTAAAAAAATTTAAAACTACCATGCAACGCACAGATTATTCTTCAAATTTAAAATTTTGTCTTAATAGTTATAATCTGGTTGAAGACTTCAAGCAAACAGAAGCTTACTAACATAAGTATCTCTTCAAAAAAAATCATATTTTAGTAACTATAATCTGGTTCAGGAATTCAAGAACAAATTTGTGCAGTAGTATAACAATTATACAACATACGAGGAAAACTGAAAATAATGCACTATGAGACTATGAATGTGATGTCCAACAATTAGTTAACAGATGAGTTTCTTTAAGAGATCTTAGAAACTCATCTAAATCCAGAAACATATTTCCACCAATGACATAATTCATAGCAAAAGCAAAACTGTTCTGAGAAATAGTAGAATTATAAACAGAACCAAATTACCAATCACATACAGTAACTGCGAGCTTAAATCATATACGTTAATTTTTTTCTTGCATACCTGCTCAATAGCAGCAACAACATCAGAAACATATCCCCCAAAAAGCCTATAAAGAACCTTATAAACAGCAATCCTGAAGATAGATAACCAGATAATATTAACAAAGAGATCATATTGAACTTGCAAAAGATGGTTTGCATCATGTCATAAAACCATACCTGACCCGTGGTGCCATGCCACTTGCTTTTCCAAATTCATGTCCATGCATTCTGACTGGGATTCCATTGTTTCCAGCAGTATTAACATATGAGAAATCAGAAATTGCCTAGTAACAGAACGAAACTAAATAAAAACATGGATTTTTCATTGCATACACAAAAATATCGGTGGTACACTAGAATGACACAAAGTCCTCAACACAAGAGCCTAAGCCACAACACAAAATAATACAACACCTAGTCCTCAGGTCAACAACACAAAATAATACAATACCTCAGTTCCACAGGAGCCTGAGCCACACACAATGACACAAAATCCACACTTGTTTTCGTAAAGCCATCAACATGTAAAATCAAAATTCACAGAGCTAAGTAGCTAACAGCAACCCAGCGAACCAGCCCTTCTTCCTTCAACAAGTGTCCATCATGCCATGTTTACAAGCAAACCAACCCTTCTTCCTTCAAACAAGTTAATCACTAAGTAGTCATATGTATCTTATAATTGTAAAATTGAAAAGAAATATAATAAGAATGCTATTTTAAAATAATTTATTTCTTACAAATGCTTACAAAAAATGAGAAAGAGATTAGATCTCACACTCAACATTGCCATCATGCCATGTTTGAAAATTCTGCAAACATAAATGAGTTTAGTAGAAAGTTCGAAAACAATAATAAATGCATAGAAAAGAATACAATGTTGAGTAAAATAAAAATTTTACCTGATTCAAGCTTACTGATTTCTTCAATTGTTTCTTCAATATTAATTGGATGGTGTGGTCTTCGAATCCAATCTTGGGCACATATCAGAGTTTGTACTACTTTAGGAGACAAAGAACTCCTGAATGGATCAAGAACTCGATTTCCAGTACTAAATGCTGATTCTGAAGCAACAGTAGAAATAAGGACAGCAAGCGCATCTCTAGCCATTTGTGATAGTATAGGAAATATAGGGCTATTTACATTCCACCATGATAATATATCAAAATCTTCATAATCATCATCAACTTCTTCACTTATATATTTATCCAATTCAGTTCTCGAATCTGCCCCTTCAAAATCTGACCTATACTTTTTTAGCCTTTCTCTCTTCAATCTTATTTCATCATCTCGATAACTTTCACTCACACTTCAGTCATCAACACTAGTAAGTTCAGCTTGTGAACTATCAGTTGATTGAGAGGTTTTTTGGAAAGTATTAAAATGCTTATATTCATTGAAAATCTCAAATATTGCAGCTTTTACTTCCCTAGCCACAACCATACCCTTTTGATGCTCATACAAAGTGTAAAGCTCAGATTCAATGTATTTAAACCTGAGGCGTGGATCAAGTGCAGCAGCAATATAAATCAACTTGTTTGTCTTTAAAGTATCGCCCCAATACTTCTCATACTTCTCTCTCATAGCGTGGGCCATCATGCTTAAATCGAAGTCATCACATTTTTGCAACTTACTCAATTTTATCAATAATTGTAATTTCATCAAATAAAATATTGGAAGTTACATGCAAGCTACTAGAAACTTTGAGTGTAAGAACATAAAAGTTATCTAAAAACTGAATTGCTCTCCAGGCATCATCCCAATCTCTACTATTGGGCACACCATCACTCCCATCCTCCATTATAAGTTCATGGCAAAAGCTAGGATCAACCACTTTGAATTTTTCAAAGGCTCTTTCAAATTTTTGCGCAGCATCTAACATAAGATATGTTGAATTCCATCTAGTGCTAACATCTAAACATAACAAGCTTTTGGATTGAATTTTTTCAATATCTACACATTTTTTAAATCTCTTCAATCTAGATGGAGATTGTGATTGTCTGACATAACGAATAGATTGCCGAATTTTTGAGATTAATCTACTCATCTCTTTCAACCCATCATTAACAATAAGATTTGTTATGTGAGCAACACACCTCATATGAATGTATTTTCTTTGTGCAATACTAGAATCCCAGTTGTTGAATTTATCCCTCAAATAATTAATAGCAATATTATTATTTGAAGCATTATGAACTGTTATAACAAAAACCTTATCTATCTCCCAGTCAAGAAGGCATATCTTGATAGCCATGCCTAAACCTCTACTAGTGTGATCATTAACCGGACAAAAATTTAGAATTTTCTTATGCAATGTCCACTAATTATCAATATAGTGGGCTGTCAAACACATATATTTGAGCCTTTGTAATGAGGTCCACGTGTCAGTTGTTAAACAAACTTTTTGAGCAGAATTTTGAAATAGTTTCTTAAGCCCCAATTTCTCATTTATGTAAAGCTTCAAACAATCACGTGAAATAGTACATCTTGATGGAATCTTAAATCTAGGGCATGCAATTGAGAGAAAATGTTTAAAGCCTTCACTCTCAACAAACTTAAAAGGAAGTTCACCAACAATAATCATTCTAGCCAATATATTCCTAATAAGTTCCTGGTCAAATTTCCAAACAACAGTACTAGTACTTGTACTTGCTTTCCAAACAACAATAATCATTCAGCCACCACATTGAAATTAAGTTCTGTTTGTTGGCTTATACTAAATAAATACTTCTTGCATATTTTGATATGATTTCTAAGCTCGGATGTACCATTACTTCTTGGATCAGCTTTAATTTCTCTTTCACAATATTTGCGTTTGCCAATACTCAAACCTTCTTAATTAAATTGCTTGATTAAAATGGTCCCATACCTCATATCTTGTTTTCACTTTTTTCAAATTTTTTTGTTGTGTCCCTTGTGTTTGACTCATTGGTTGTGTGACTTATGTCTCTTGTGTTTCCATATCTTCTTCTTGCATCTACAATATAAATATAATTATAAATATAACACTCTAAAATAGGAATAATATTTAAATTTAAAATGATTAAAAACTTACATTTGAAGATAAAGATGAAGAAGCCATTTTGTATAAAACCAGAAGTGTTCTCTTGAAGCTCTTTCTCATAGAATTCAACACATAAATAGATTATCTTAGTATACGACATATCCAAATATCTAATTAAAAATAATACTAATGCATATCAATATTATTACATTTTCAAAGTTTTATAAAGTATATCTACTATAGTTATACACTTATACTTAGGCAAATATAAAAAGGATGCATGAAATGTAAATGGCAAATATACTAGTTGGTAAAACAATTCATGCAAAATAAATTGTAAATCTACTTAATCTAAATAATAATAGTTTCTGACTTCCTGTAGCGATTGCAGAATACTAGGAAATCTACTTAGAGAGTTAGAGCTAAAGAAATTGTAAAATAATTCATACAAATATACTAATTGAAGAGGATTGCAGAATGGAAATAACCAAATACTAGGGCTAGGCTTAGTTGCTTAGAGCGGACGATGGCAGTAAGTGGACTCGGCGTGGACTCGGCGACAGGCGACACTCGACACTCGGAAACCTCCGCGACACTCGAAACTTGCCACTCGGCAACCTCGGCGTCGTCGGCAGAGAGCAAGAGCAGCACTGCAGCAGTCGTTTTCCTCAAAATCCCTAATCGTCAATCAATTAATCTAGCAGCCGCCGAGAGCCCAAGACTAAAAGAGTAAAGGTAATTAGGTAAATTGTAATCGAGTAAAGCTGTAAAGACTAAAGGGTGGAGAGTGGAGATGTCCCCATGTGGAGACGTGGAATAGGGTTTTGTACTTTTGTTTTAGAATAAATATAAATATAATATTTAGATTATTAGGCATCAGATGGGTAGTGGGTAGAGATGTAGAGTGGGCTGGCCTAATAAGGTACTGGGTAGAGTGGGCTGGCCGCTGGCCCAACTTAATATAAATTAATAAGTATTAATTATATCGGTACATTCGGTTTTACCAAACCGAAAAAATATAAACTGCTACCGAAACCGAATACCGATTTTTAGAAAAATTAATACCGAAACCAAAATCGAAAAATAATTTACCGAACCGAATTTACCGCATGTTTACCGATATATGCGGTAAATTTGGTTTTTACCGAACCGTTGCTCAGCCCTATGCAACAGCCTTATCAAAGACGAACGATGAGGGGGAGAACTAGAAGAAATGAGCATTAGTATACATGGAATTTTTTTAATAGTGGCTTGCTTATTTCAATAGTAGACAGATGAATGGTTACAACGATTATGGTAGAAAATATAAGCTAATAAGAGACGTAGTAATATCACAATTGATAAGATTTTTATGACTAGTCATGTTGCTATAATGGTATTGTCATAATAGTGTTCATAGCTATTGTATGCACAAAAACTTCCATATTTTCTAGTATTTATCAAGTTCTTTAATTTGGTAGGTTAATTGATGCATTGGAGATGATGAAGCAAGGTGTAAGGCGCCTCCTCGTACGCAAAAGCACTGTTTGGAAAGGATTTAGCAAACGCTTTTCTGTTCTTTATAATGGCAAATGGCTCAGGAACAGCCAGAGCTCAGCCTCAGGTGGAGCAAGTAACAATGATCGACCTTCATCTTCTGCTCTCCCTGACAAGTATTGCTGTCTCTCCCGGGAAGATGTAGTCCGTTTCTTAATTGGTTGTCTTGGGGCCCTTGCTCCCCTTCCTCTATCTCCTATCTGTTCTCTTGGAGCTATTACTACAAACTATTCTTTTATTGAAGCCTCCTCTCCTGCCCATGAAATCCTAGATAAGACTCCCCATGATCCTTGTGCAATTGCAGTTGTTGAGACAAACTCTGGTGGCAAACGGAAGATAATTGGAGATATATCTGCATACAAGTTATGGAAATGTGACTACTTGGCTGCCGCATGGGCTATGGCAAATTTCTCAGCTGGACAATTTGTTATTGGAGAAGATGATTATGGCATTGCATCCGTTACGTTGCCTGACTTCCCTACCACCTCTCCAGCAGATGATACTGGAGTTGAAGGGTCCCCAAGGCCGAGGAAATTTAGCAGCAGGAGTATTGGATACCATAGTAGTAATGTGAATCAAATATCGCTTGGGAGGTTGAGAAGCATGTACCGAGGAAGGAGCTCGCCATTAACCTGCAAGCATACAAGTTCACTGGCAGCCGTGATGGCCCAGATGCTGTCCCACAGGGCCACCCATGTGTGGGTGATTGATGCTGATTCCGAGGATGATAACTTAGTTGGCATTGTCTCTTATACGGATATTCTTAGTGCAGTCACAAAGTACCCTGCAACATGAATCTGTTTCCTTTTGTTTTGTTTGTTTGGTCATATTGTTTATGTAGAGTTTGCTTGGACTTGGCCCTCGAATACTGTTTTCTTTGAATTGGATTGGTATTCGAGAGTTGGATATCGTGGTACGTTGTGAACAATAAAACACATTTTGAGTAGTTTTTATGAACAATTAGTGCTGGCTTAAGCTCCAGAAAAATAAAGCAAATGCTGTTTCTTATACGTGTTGTAGTGCTGATGACGAACATTTTGCATGTTTTGTATTGTTCAGAGATTTGCATCAAGATCTTATGCCTAGATGTTGATTTTGTTTTTTTGATCAAACAGATTTAACTTGGGCTGCCATTTGAGATGGTACCATGTCTATAAGAAGAGTTTATTAGCTGTTGAAGTTTTAAAAACATCTGTGAATTGTTGTAACCAGATTTATTATCACAGAAACATGAGGTGAACTGAAAAATGGATTTCAGGTGAGGATAAATGTGGACATCATTCGTACAAGAGCTGTATCATGTACTCTAATTAAGAAATATTGATGACACCAAAATATGTTCCATTTGTAGTTGTGCTTTTGAAAACTGACCTATTACAAACAAAATTCCCACAAAATAGTGTCATGGTCTCAAAGTTTGGGAACAGTAAGATTAATTGCTTTGTAATGCATGACTAGTTGTTTTGCTTAGTTAAATATGCCATGAATTAAGACTTCACTAGGAAGGAAGAAAGGAAGTAAATCACTGAGAAAATCTGGCTTAGAAATCTGTGTGAAACACGTGAAGATGATTTTTGGATCCCTTACACAAAACGTGTTGATGTTCATGTACCAAAGCCTTAAAAGTCAATGCTGCAAAAACATTGGCTTCATTCCCAAATCCTATGCAACAGAAATGAGAATCTAAGCAATTCTTTCTGTAATATTAGGTTTGCCAAAGTCTTCATTCATCAATTCACACTATATCACTGAATTGTGCACGGCCGCGTTTCTTAGAAAGAAGCTTTATGAGAAAACTTCCGAAAGAGCTTTAATCTCCATCTGAATTAAGTTGGCACGAATCTCTATACAATTAAATGCATCCGTTTGCACCTTCCGCTCCCGTTTTCTTTCCGTTTTCTTTCTATTTACACCATCTTCCTCCAGAGAACTAACCAGGGTTAGATTTTTCCCCCAAAACTCCCAAACTTCTTACCCCCAAAATCCCTTGCGCCGATTTCACCTGCCCTCGCTCTGCTGTTGGTGACGGACGAAACGACAGATCGATCGTGAGGTCTCGACGGCCATCTGCTGTTCTCGGCTCTGTTGATCTTCGAATCCATGGCGTCCCGGCGGCGAATGCTTCTCAAGGTCATCATCCTCAGGGACAATGGGTGAGATCTCCATGCTCTTTCGGAGACAAAATGACATATTTCTTCTTTTTTCTAACTATTGTTGGACTTTTTTTTGCTTAGTACATGAACAATATCTACTATATTTGTGAAGAACAAATAGCATCAAGCCACCAACACATGCGTATGTGTTTCTTTGATTACCAGCAAGCTTCAAGCAAATCCTGGCCGAAATGGAATTTCCACTATGTTCTCTTATTTGTCTACGACATTTGAATGGAATTTCCTATAAGCCAAGTAGCTTTTATATGATATCATGTCAATTTCCACTATGTTCTCTTATTTTTCTACTACATTTGCATGAAATTTCTTATGAACTAAGTAGCTTTTGTATGATATAATCTCAATTTCCACCATGTTCTCTTACATTTCTATGGTATTTTGGTTGATTTTTTTATGACCCCAATAGCTTTTCCATGATATAATATCAATTTTCACTATGTTCTCTTATTTTTCTACGACATTTGCATGGAATTTCTTTTGAACTAAGTAGCTTTTATATGATATAATCTCAATTTCTATTATGTTCTCTTACATTTTTATCGTATTTTGGAGGATTTTCTTATGACCCCAGTAGCTTTTCCATAATATAATATCAATTTCCACTATGTTCTTTTATTTTTCTACTACATTTGCATGGAATTTCTTTTGAACTAAGTAACTTTTATATGATATAATCTCAATTTCCACTATGTTCTCTTACATTTCTATGGTACTTTGGAAGATTTTCTTATAACCCCAGTAGCTTTTCCATGATATAATATCAATTTCCACTATATTCTCTTATTTTTCTACGACATTTACATAGAATTCCTTTTGAACTAAGTAGCTTTTATATGATATAATATGAATTTCCACCATGTTCTCTTACATTTCTACGGTATTTTGGAGGATTTTCTTATGACCCCAGTAGCTTTTCCATGATATAATATCAATTTCCACTATGTTCTCTTATTTTTCTACGATATTTGCATGTAATTTCTTATGAACCCAGTAGCTTTTCCATGGAATAATATCAATTTTCATCATTTTCGTTTAGCGATCTGTAGGTGGGATCGATCCAAATTCTGAAATTTTTTCTATGAAGGAAGAAATTCGTAAGTTAAAGTTGGTAATTAATCAACTTACATTAGAGAACACCCCATCTGAAGCAAGGGCAGGAGAACACAATGGAATCTGACATGGAGGGGAAAGAAGAAGAACTAAGTAAAGGGAAAGGAAGGAGACTTGAAGAATTATTGTATCTAATCAAACTTTATTTTTCCTTGAGGTGGCTCTCTTACGGTTTTACTAGATGCTTTTACTAGATGTGTACCAGATATGTAATTTGTGCTGATGTGTATCAGTTAATTTGTAAATGGTATGCTGCTGATCCAGTCCTGTTGTTGTATGAATTCTTATGTTTGTAGATGTTTGTAATTTTATTGAACCACTACCTTATTGTAATTTTAACCATGTCATGGTATTTTTCTCTGATATCGATGGAATTTGATTATAGAATTGATGATGCTTCTTGGGTTATGAATTTATATTTGGTTCACTTGTTGTTTGTGTAAATAAATATCTCAATTTCCACTATGTCATATTATTTTTCCACGAATCTGGATATAAGTTAATTTTTGTGAGGAATTTCTACAATGGTACTATATTTTTTCATGATTTGGAATGGATATATTTATTGTAGGAGTGTGAATGTAGGAAATTTTCCACCATGTTATATTATTTTTCCACAACCTGGAATTTGGTTGAGTGCTGTAATATTCATTTTCCATTATGATGCTATATTTTTCCACGATCTGGAATGGATCTATTTGTTGTATGTGTAGATCTCAATTTCCATCTTGTTGATGTATTTTCCATCATGTCATTATTTTTCCATGAATCCGGATGTAGGTTGATTTGTGTTATAGGAATTTCCATAATGTTTATATATTTTTCTACAATCTTTAATGAATATAGGTGCTGGTTGAGTGTGAATGTAGGAATACTCCATCATGTTATATTATTTTTCGACAAATCCTTTAGCTATTGATTGCTGTTATATTTGTTTTCTACGATGATGCTACATTTTTCCACGATCTGGAATGGAAATTGTATGAGTTTGAATGTAGGAATATTCCACCATGTCTATATTAATGTCATGACATTGCGAAATTACATACAAGAAACTCAATATAATTACCATGAAATTGATAGAATTTCTACGAAATCCATACAATATCTTGTTCTGATTTATGCTACAAAATGTAAATCTATATAATTTACATTTGTGATACTAACAAACAACGTTTTAACTCTAAACCTATACAGAATAAATATAGTCCTCATTTCTAGCAGCTCAACTTTAACCTTTTATATTTTGCTGTGTCAAATCTAGATGTATCAGTGCCTGCAAAAAAAAAAAAAATCTATATAATTTAGAGTTGATTTCCACATAAGAATTGTTGTGTCCTCATTTCTACCGATTGTAGCTATTTGGACTTCCTTGGTCAAGAAATCGGCACCAATTGTAGCTTTATACTGGTTGCTGAACTTGTATCCAACAATAAATCATCCAACAATACTAATTAATTCATGATCAAAAGAACAAACAAAAATTAAGATCCAAAATGAGCAATTAAAGGGGTTCGAGCTTACTGGTTCATCAAAGATGTCTTCCCAACCCTAATTACGAAAGCAATTATGGACGTAAGCAAAAAAAAAAGTCCAACAAAAGTTAGAAAAAAGAAGAAACATGTCATTTTGTCTCCGAAAGAGCAAGGAGATCTCACCCACTGTCTCCGAGGATGCTGACATTGAGAAGCATTCGCCGCCGGGACGCCATGGATTCGGAGATCAATGGAGTTGAGAATAGCAGATGGTCATCGAGACCTTACGATCGATCTGCCGTTTCGTCTGTCGCCAATAGGAGAGTGAGGGCAGGTGAAATCTGCGCAAGGGGTTCTGGGGGAAAAATCTAACCCTAGTTAGTTCTCTGGAGGCAGATTGCGTAAATAGAAAGAAAACGAAAGCGAAAGGTGCAAACGGATGCATTTAATTATATAGAGATTCGTGCCAACTTAATTTAGATGGACAGAGATTAAGGCACTTTCAGAAGTTTTCTTAGAAAGAAGCTTTATGAGAAAACGCAGCAGCCTTCATGCGAGTTTTGCTATGATCTTGGAAGAAAAGTACAGTTAGGCAAGACATGGCTTGAATAAAAATATCTTGCAAGAAAAGTGAATGTCTAGAATTTCCTTTTCCTTTTAGCTTTAGCATTACCCTTGCCAAAGATCACACGAATCGAGACTTCCACTAAACCGTACACCCAAGTTTCGTACAGTGAGACTGGATTTGGTTGAAAAAATTCCCCATGCCGACCAGCGTGGAGGAGAAATATGAGCAATCTAAGTAAAATTCAGAAAGGTCAGACATGTCAAAATCTAGTTAACTAAAGCTCTCAATTATTCAAGACCAGAGATCATTAAGGTTGAATTAATTAAGGCAACGAAACGATTGGGAATTGAATTTTCTTTTTTAAAAAATTAGCAATTGGTTAGCTGGTGGGAGATTCAATTCAATTGATTAGGTAGTGGTTGATTAAATATCCTGTTTACTTCCCCCTTACTTAATGATCTGGAAATGTGCTATTACACTCAAAAAAGAACCATTTGGAACTTTATCACTAACTCAACAAGAAGAGCAAAGGTCAATTTTTAATTGATATCACTCTTCTTCTCTTTTGCGTTTTGAGTTGATCCAGCATAAATTAGTGAATCTTGGATATGACAATATCTGTGAATGCTACTTGTCCTTCAACAAATTAGTAGGTTTATTTGAGCAATTCTTTCATCGTAGTCCATCCCCATCACCTACTATTCTTCTTCTATATATATAACAGTGTGTAACCATCAAGATTTCTATAAATTGAACCCAGCAACTTAATCAGAATTGAACAAACATCAATATTCTTGGAAAAATCTTGTGGTGTTAGTTCTTGAAGACCGCTCTCTCAGTCACCTAAAAGTGTCCTATATATTTTGCATTTCCTTCTGTTGAAATCTATCAAGGAATCCATTGTGATACTGACATGGCATATTAATACTGGTAAATTACATTTAAACTAGCTAAAAAAACTTTTTTTTTTCTTTTTTCGTGTAAAAGATTGTATAATTGAGTGATAGTAGTATTATTAATTCTGAGCAACATCATTCCTCACCAACCAGTGGTCTAACTAAAACTTAATTACAATGACTTAAGTTGTACTAATCTACTATACAAGATAATGGAAATTAAAAATCATTAACTCCGAAGTAGGTCAGAACAATTTTTTTTCTGACTTTTACTATATGTCGTGGATTCCATACATCAAAGTAAAAACTCTTTAAGACCTAAGCATTGTTCTTAACAACACATGGAACATTAAATCTATAAAGAATCTACAACGATTAGATAAACACATCAATTACTATAGTAAAATTTGTTTATAAATATTAACAAATAAAGTAATTTTACAGTGAATGAATAGTAGAAATATATGTGAGGAGTGAAATCTAGTGGGATAGGTAGATTTAGCCACACAAGTTGGTTAAATCTATGAGTATGATTGTTGGTGTTTATTGACAAAGAAATATCTCTAGAATCTAGAGGATGATTGCATATAATTTATAATACGTTTTAATATATAAAAGTGTAATGCGATTAAGTATTTATATGCATAGTTTATAAACACATTTTAAATTCAAATACAAGCTCCACAGACATAATAATAATTATTATTATTATTTTAATTTTTGCCTGTGATGCTGAGGAAAACGCTAAAATTTACCTGCGATGGTCAACGTAGTCATCTTTGTAAGGCTAGGGGAAGTCAACGTAGTCATCTTACTTGCACAAGGGGACGAAAGCAGGTTCACTGGTCCATGTACGTCTTGTGTTGTGCTTACACGTTAAATGCCGCTCAAGGAGGCGGGCGAGTGAGAAAGAGCTGAGGAGACGTTGGTGGTGCCATGGCTTCTCAAATTGCAATCCGACCGGAGGCGCTCTTCTGCTACTGCCGCTCAGGGGCCAAGAGGAACGCCAAATCTGGAAGGCTCCCCATGGCCGCCCTCGTGGGCTCTTCCTCCGGCGCCAAGTAGCTCCCTTTCCTCTCTGCATTGCAAATAGTGTTCGCTTGGATCCTTGCTCTTGATTCGTTGTTTAAATACTAAAAGGGTGGTACTATTTCCAAAATTCCTTTTTTTTCCTCTTTGAAGAATCATAAATGTTTTCTGCACTAATGCTGCTGCGTTGTTCTGTTATGGTTCACAAAATTTGTCAACGTTACGCATGTTCTGTATTTTAGTGCATCTCCTGAATTCAGATTGGAACCTATGCCGTTTCTTTTTTTTAATTGATTTGAGAATTCGTTGCCTTTCCATTTAATATTTTGTCTGAAATTTGAGTTTATTTCTCATTTCAATCTTCTTTTTAGCGCTGAAGTTATTGAAGTTGTATAGATTTTTCAATAATTTTCTAATATCCTCTGTCTTTTCAAATCAGGGTTGCACAACAAAGAAATCGCTTTCCTCTACGAGCTGTACCTGCTCAAGTCACTCACTCAATGCCACCCCAGAAGATTGAGATTTTCAAGTCACTAGAAGATTGGGCCGAAACTAACATTTTGGTGCATCTGAAACCTGTTGACAAATGTTGGCAACCACAAGATTTCCTGCCTGACTCTTCATCAGAGGGATTTTATGAGGAGGTCAAGCAACTGCGGCAACGCTCAAAGGAGATCCCAGATGACTATTTTGTTTGCTTGGTCGGAGACATGATCACTGAGGAGGCACTTCCTACTTACCAAACCATGCTGAATACTCTTGACGGTGTCCGAGATGAGACTGGTGCAAGCCCTTCTTCTTGGGCTCTTTGGACGAGAGCTTGGACTGCTGAAGAGAATAGGCACGGTGACCTTCTCAACAAGTACTTGTATCTTTCAGGAAGAGTGGACATGAAGCAAATTGAAAGAACAATCCAGTATTTGATTGGCTCCGGAATGGTAATTGTTTTCTTTGTGTTTCAAGTTTAATTTCACTGCTCTTATGCTTATTGTTGAAACTTAATTCTTGCAAAATGATCTGATTCATGTGATACCATCCGTCAATACCCTGATTATAATAATTGTGGCATTCATTGTCTTGAGTTCCATCCTTTTGATTGAAATCTTTCTGCATTCATCTGCTTTTCAGGACCCGCAAACTGAGAACAACCCGTACCTGGGTTTTATATACACTTCATTTCAAGAGCGAGCGACCTTCATATCCCATGGAAACATTGCTAGGCTTGCCAAGGAGCACGGAGATCTGAAACTAGCACAGGTTTGTGGAACAATTGCTTCTGACGAGAAGCGCCATGAGACGGCATACAGTAAAATAGTTGAGAAACTGATTGAGATAGATCCGGACGGTGCTCTGCTTGCGCTTGAAGACATGATGAAGAAGAAGATTTCAATGCCTGCCCACCTGATGTACGACGGACGAGATGATAAACTCTTTGAACACTTTTCAGCTGTCGCCCAGCGGCTGGGTGTGTACACTGCCAGGGACTACGCTGATATTCTTGAGTTCCTGGTCGCAAGGTGGAAGATAGGCGCCCTAACAGGTCTCTCTGGTGAAGGGAACAAGGCACAGGATTTCGTCTGCTCTCTGTCCTCCAGGATAAGGAGGATTGAAGAAAGAGCGCAAGCAAAGGCCAAGGAAGTCCCTAGTGTGTCTTTCAGCTGGATTTATGATAGGAAGGTGCAGCTGTGAGTGCCGTCAATGATTTCTGCTTGCAAGGAAAATTCTCGTTCCGTTTAAGAAAAATGGTGTTTTTAGGACACCACCCAATTAATACATATTTTATTATATTTATATATTAATCTTGTTTATATAAATATATACATTTAATTATTTATGATTATGCGCATATCATGTTAAAATTTTTCTATCATTCGACAATAATATTTTAATAGTAATTTACAATATTTTTCTAATACCACAAATTATCCACAATAAACAATACACTTTTCATTTAAAAGTACTATCCAAACAGTGCTTCTCCCATCAGCTGAAGTGAGACAACTCTTCGAGTGTATTTCGTTAGAGAGAAAATACAAGGAAACGGACGAAAAGCTCGATTTTCTATCATTGCCTTGAATAGATTGATTTAGAAGGATGGAAGGAGAGGATACAGTATTGTTTTTCGGTTTTGCTTGAATCGGGTGGAACATGAAAGTGACAAGCATTTGCATTGCCCTCTGTCCCTCGTAGTCCCCATAGCCCCCCTCCACGTGTCCACAATGCTGTTCGCCCACGGTCTTCACCCACGCGCCGAACGCGAGTCTCCCATCGTCTTCACCTACATGCCGGATGTGAGTCTGTGTTCGTGTGCGGTAGCGTGGAACACACGTGAGGGTCACATGTATATAATTTTATATAATTTTCCTCTCATATTGATTCTTTTACCCTCCCCTCTTGATTCTTATTCCTTTCTTTTGCATTTCCATCCCGTTGAGGAAACACACCTTAGCTTTACCAAACACAGCTATAGAGTCCTTTTGATTTCATTAATCAATATATATAAGATTTAAGTGATAGCTGAAGAAATTAGGGTTCGTTGAGTAGTGCTGCCCCACGTTCGCAAGTGACATGTCACCTGCACCTAAATGCTTGCCAACTCCCTTCTCATATGGAAATGGCCTAGGTTGGGTACCCAGCTTAGTTTTCTAAGCTAGATATCTTAATTGCAATTCGATTCACTTGATCTACTTTACTAATGGACACAAATCTCGATATAAATTTCTTAGCTAGCCATCCCGTTATTTCTACTTGTCAAAACCTGAATTAAATAATTTATGGTCTAAATTTAAATGTATCAATGATAATTTAACTTATATCAACGAAAATATAAACTATGTGTATCAACAATAAATTTCTATGTATCAATAAAAAGCTTCTCTGTGTATCAACGAAAAGTTTTTATGTGTATCAACTAATAATTTCTATGTGTATCAATAAATTTTATATGTATCAACAAAAATTTAAACTATATATATCAATGAAAAATTTCTATGTATTAACAAAAAACTTCTCTGTATATCAACAAAAAATTTCTCTGTGTATCAACAAATTTTATTTATATCAATGAGAATTTAAACTATATATATCTACGATAAATTTCTATGTATTAATGAAAAATTAATGTGTCTCAACAATAAATTCCTACGTATTAACGATGAATAACGGGTGGCTAACGGAGAAATTTACATTAAGAGAGATTTGTGTCCATTAGTGAAGTGGATAGAACGGCCGGTACCCAGGCTAGGAATCCTAAGCTGAGTACTCAGCCTAGGCCATTTTCCCCTTCTCGTCATCAGCTCGAGTAATCATTGCATGCACGAGGTGGTGCTGAACCACTGCCATCATTGTTGCTAATGACCTCTAACGAGATTGGAGGCGCTGGTGTGCTGCCGGTTGGTTCTATCACTTTCCTACTGACCTTGCACTCGGAACAAATGCTGTTGCCACTAGCCATGGATTGTCAATCTTGTGCCGAAGACTTGTTGTTGGTCGACATCTAGTGATGATGCTGCCGCACAGCTGAGGCACTACTGCTGTGAATGCAGCGGAGGAGCGTAGGAATGTGTACAAAATATGATACGACCTATCAATACGATATAACATGATATGAGATTTCATGAGTCTGAGTTAGATTAATCATGTTTCGTATTGTAAACATGTCGACCCATTTATAACTCACCAAATTTAGATTTCATAAGCCACTGGGTTGAATGGAGCTACAATCTACAACATTGTTGCATAGTCTATCAAGGTCACTTTGTTGTGCAGCGTGGTCTCCAGTAGGATTGGCTATGCACCATGTACGTGCCTACATTATAATTCCTCAAAAATATTATTATAATTATTCATTTTAACTATGATATCATTCTTCTTCTTCTCACCATACTTTTAATTCTTTTTTCCAACTAATCAATTCGATCGTGGGATCTTTTTTCCAATAAAAACATTTAGCTTAATACAATTTGAATAAAACATGGTGAAAATAAATGGATTTACTAAATAATGAAACTAAAACTCACAACATCTCGAGCTATTCCAATTTTCCTTTGTTCTCCAATACAAAAACATAATAATAATAATAATAATAATAATCTAGTTAGAAACAAAGGGTGTATTTTCTTATTCAATATCAAAATTATTACACACATAAATCTAGTTAGTTATGATGCACATACCTGCGTAAATGATTGAGCATAGAAGATAATTTTGATATTTGTATTAATTTGTTACATATAATGATGATATTTGACAAGTAATTCACTGTGTAAAATGTATTTGTCAATAATACAAATAATTCAATTATTCTCAAAATATTAATTATTAGAGGACAAATTATGATACACCTCTTTTACCATGAGAAATCTTTTTAGTATGCATTCCAATCGCCTCTCTCATATTTAAACATTTCAAGAACCACAATTAATAATATATTTAAATTGGCCCCATCCACCATGAAGTAAGAGGCTTTAGTGTTAGATGTACTAGACCTAGCTTTATTTATGTATAGATCTCCACCATTAATATAGTGGATGTTCTCCTTCATTTTCATGCCTTAAGTCTACAAATTATCATCTCAATATTCCCGAGATAGAGTTTTGGTAGCTTTATGGCAACAATACTAGTGGGTTAGGTCTTCTTATGCTTGTTATGCCCTTTACATTTCACTCGGGTTAGTCCATGACCATGTTGATAAAACCACAACTAGTGTATGTAATGAGAATTTCATTTTTGACAGACTATTAAGTTTCTAGTATTGTAATTTTTAGTGGTCTATTAAGTTTTTTGTATTGCGTACCTAAGTGGACTTGCTAGCTTGAATGTTTTAATTAGGTAAAGAAACTATTGGAGTGATGTGGTTTGTTGTTTGGTGTGTGTAGTTCACTATGGTCAAATACTTGAGTGGGACAAATACATACCTGCCTATTACATGGACACTCTCCTTATGGTATAATGTTTTTGCATTGAGGCATCACTCCCTAAAATTGATGACATTTAGTAACATAATGAGAGAGCTATTGTATAGAAGCCATGAATTACCATGCCTAAGTTCATATACAAGTTTTGTTCTAATATAATAGTGATATTTTACCTAAACCATTGGCTTGCGTTAGCTTATTAATGTGCTTTCACCATTGAGCTATTATTAAATCAATGTCATAGCATTCAAGACGGAATCTTGGATTCTAGAACTGAATGATTTAGTATTGTCATGAAATCAATAAAGATGATTGAGTATATTCGAGGTTTCTTTTCATTCGCTATGCAGAATTTTGTTTACATTTACAACTCTAGTAAACAAAAATCTGATTAATACTAGTCTCAATTTTTTTTCCTTTTATCTCTTGTAAACATTTTACAACTCTTTTTTATTTTTGCCATTGATACGATTAATACTACTCTAGAATCAAGTGACCAAGTTGCACCTTTTCCCATTGAACTGCAACAAAGCTTCCCAAGCTATCCCCAATATTTGATTTATTTTTTTATTTTACACTACCATACTCATGATCTATCATATAGTATAGTATCTATACCTTATTGCCTCTCTTAATTTCCCCATAATGTTCATAGTGATTGTTAATACTATCTTTTAAGCACTAGTGTATCTATCCAGAGCTTTACTTAGTTATCAGTTAACAAAAAATAACACAATTAGATTACTTGATAGCACTAGGATTAAAATTTGGCTATTTGGGCACATGTAAATGCGTCTAGATCATAATCAAATCATACCATTTATGACCTAAATATAATCAAGCATGGTTTGCCATAAAAGAATTGGCTTATATCGTATTGGGTAGACACCCAATGGCAACGTATCACCCACGTAATTGACTTTAAATCAAGAAAGAAGCTTGAAACGAAAAATTATTGAATGTTTCTAGTTTTCATTTTAATAACCCTCACTCTCGAAAAAGAAACGTGTCCATCCATATCCATAGCCACAACATTTGTATTTTATGCATCTACCTTTTGTGTTTTATCCTACTATGTAATTGGGTCTATGACACCATTCAAATCACCCACTATGGCCCTATTTGAGGCGGCTTTGAGGACGGCTTCTGCTAGTGCAAGTATCCAAAATGGGGAAGTTGCCCTGTTTGGATTGCAGCTTCTCGGTTCAAAATTGAGAAGCCACATGGTAGCAGAGAAATTACCCTGTGCTAGCTTTTTCCCATCGATGAGAGAGCTTCTTAGCAACAGTGCACATGACTTTCCTCTCTCGTTCGCCGCTTCCTTGTGTTTCCTTTTTCTTCCAACTCCCTGAAGCCACCACCACACTCTCAGCACCATCTCCAACCTCTTCCAAGAAATGTTATTGTTGTCCGGTCATTGTTGTCCTTGATTTATCACGCATAACACTTTTCTTGTTACTTCACATCATACAAGAAATGTTAAAATCTAACAAACTGTTTAGATGATGTAGCCTCAAAATTTCCCTAAGTGCAGGACCTATCTTACATTGGGTTGCTCAATCACACGACTTTATTGCTATCAAAGAATATTGTAAAATAACTTGAATTTATAGATGATCAGGATGATACAAGTTTTATTATCCATCAAATAATATTAGGTTTGTGGAATCAAGAAATACTAAATTTCTTGAGAGTGACTTGATTTAGAAACTTATCAATTATTAAAATAGGATAAGTTATTTTAAATAATTAATAGAGTAGAACATATGAACCATAAAATAACCTACATTCTCCCACTTGGTCCATATGACATTATTTAATCTTCTAATTTAATAATACAAAGTAATAAATCCCTTCTTTAAATTGGTCATATTATAATCACTATTAATTAAATACTAATAAGGATCATAGCAGTTGTATGTCATTAGATCGACATAGTCTCTTCTATGTATCACATTATTAGTTAAATACTCCATATAATCTGTTAATAAGAAATATGTCATAATGGTCTAACAATAATGCCTTTGTCAAAGACAAATTCTGTTATACTAACATAATTCATTCGTGTATATGCAACAAATAACATAATGAAACAGTATGCATTAAAATATATCAGAAACATGAATTAAATGAGCTCAAAGTGTCAAAACATAAAATATCATCATAATATCCCCTGTTTATTTGGTAGATTCAATGTGTTTTTTCTTCTTTCCCCTGTGGATTCCGTCCAAAGCAACGGGGTCTAATGGTGTTTAGTAATGCCCATCCTTTTAACATGTGTACCAAATGTCTTTGGTGGCCATCCTTTTGTCAATGGATCTGTTATCATAAAGTTGGTGCTAATATGTTCAATTAATACTCTTTATTTCTTAACTTCCTCTTTAACGGCAAAGTATTTCGATTTCATATATTTAGCACCTCTTGAATACTTATTGTTTTAAGAGAAAAAAACTATTGCAGAATTATCACAATAAATTTTCAACGGCTTGACAATACTATCAATAATTCTAAGTTCTGAAATAAAATTCCGTGACCATAATCCTTGAATAGTGACCTCAAAGTGTCCTGAAATAAATAATGTTAGATACTCTATTTTAGTATTGAGTATTAAATTGTAATAGATAAGGATGATATTTGACAAGTAAATCATGGCGTAAAATATATTAGTCAATAATACAAATAATTTAATTATTTTTAAAATAATCATTATTAGAGGACAAATTATGATATACCTCTTTTACCATGAGAAATCTTTTTAATATGCATTCAGTCGCCTCTCTCATATTAAAATATTTCAAGAACCACAATTAGTAATATATTTAAATTGGCCCCATCCACCAAGAAGTAAGAGGCTTTAGTGTTAAATGTACTACACCTAGCTTTATTTATGTAGAGATCTCCACCATTACTATAATGGATGTTCTCCTTCATTTTCGATGCCTTAAGGCTACAAATTATCTTCTCAATTTTCCCAAGATAGAGTTTTGGTAGCTTTATGACTACAATACTAGTTGGTTTGGTCTTCTTTAGCTTGATGTATCTTTTACATTTTACTAAGGTTAGTCCACGACCACGTTGATAAAACCACTAGTGTATGTAATGAGATACCAATTTACTATGGAAACTTAGAAGTGGTAGTTATGATCATTCTTGCTATTTGTGAAAGAAATATCCTAGTATTGAACTAAGATACCAATTTACTATCTGTATGCTTGAAGCATGCAGATTTTGCCTTGAAAAACTAGAGCAAAATCTACCAAAGCCCTCTCCCAGTATCAATCCTCCTCAAAGGAATCAAATACTGGAACTTAGATTTCTACATTTGGAGAATGAAGTGCAAAACCTTAAAAACCGATTGATCGTATTAGAACAACTACAACAACCTTCCTTAAAAGGTAAGCAACCCATAGAAAATACTTTCTATGAAAATAGTGACATAACTGTTTTACAAAATCATCTATCTCCTCAAAAGATAGAATACATTAATAAGCCTTTGGCTTCTTTAGATTGGCTCTAATCCAATGTATTATCCAAATTGCTACCTAGAAACTTGAGGTTCTTGGCCTCATTGATATAGGGTGTAGTAATGCAATCCTAGATATGAATCTAGTACCATCTAGATTTCATAAACATTTGGATCTCCATGATCATTTTTATGTGGAACAAATGGATGACAAGCTTTATACCCATGAGTATATTCTTGCTAAACATAAAATTGCCTTTTCCCTTGGATTATACACAACGACCTATGCTGGTCATATATGCTTGCGTCCCTTGACGCTTGCCAATACTCATTTTATACTTGGCCTCAATGTATTGCTCAACTCTTATAAAGTTGTAGTACTTACCTCTACTGGTATGTATTTTTTTACACCAGGAACTAATATTTGTTAAGAATCAAGATTTTTGGATATGTTCCAATTCAATCCTCCTAAGTCTTCAGGAGAGATAAGGTTAGCATGTTAGTGCTAACATTAGTGGCTTTAATGTTGTAGCCGGCCAATTAAGGCTTTTAAAAAAAAAAGGCTCCAAATCCCATATGCTCCAAGAGCTCTTCCCACTTTTCTTGTTCACTTCTTTTTCTCTTCATTATTTCTTTCTTTGCTTTCTGCTACCCAATGCCGAAAGGGAGTAGGGCCAATTTCTCCATAGCGGTGTCCCACAAGAGAAGCATCCCGACTGTAACGTGGGTGTTCGATCTGAATAAAGCTTACACGAGAGCTCGAATTTTCACTTAATGATAAGGTTCAACACGCCTCAGAGTTCTACCTTTTGAACCTCTTTTTAATTAAAATTTGCTTGTTTGTTTACTTCTTTATGATTTCTAAATTTATTTTTGTTTAAATGGAGGTCTAAATCAAATTTCAGAATAACACATTTCTTAACATTATCTTATGTCTTTGATATATTGATACCACTTTAGGATTAACAATGCTACCATGCTTCCTATTTAATTACTTCTTTCCTTACATTTTGTTTAACCTACTCTACAGTATTTTCTCTTATGGTTTTCTACTATATTTTGTGATGTCTTCTACTCCAATGTCAAATTAGTAAATATCATGATAAGTTGGGCTTATAATTCCATGTTTAGTTTGTATTCATCTTGTTCTCTTTTTATACCTCTTTTCATGTGTTTATTGAGTCCAACTGCCAGGCCCATGGAGTTTCGGGTCGGACCAACACCAAGTAGGTTGGGTGGAGGCCCAAGCCCAAGCTGCAAGCGCCAAAGTGGAGCTCGCTGCACTATCCAAATCCAGCGGTCAACGCCCAATGTTGACCCCAAATTTGAGAGCTCAGCGACCGTTTCAGCCGAGCGAGCGTCATCTTCTCCGCGTGTTTCGGAAGCAGACATTGGCGACGGCGATGCGAGAACTCTGGCAACCTTTTCGGACATGGACGCTGATGTCGACGCGCCTGGGTGAAATGAAAGAATCGGGCGGCAGACACCCTAAGTTGGAAAGAAGACGTGATCGCAGCGGGGGCTAGAGGCGGCGGCTCCTTCGTTAAAAGGGAGGACGAGGAGTGACATCAGGGGATGACACGTCCCGCAAGTGCACGGTTATGTCGAAGTAATATAAAAGATGTCGAATCCCACAGGGAACAAGGTTGAGTACCAGAAAATCCAAGTTTCAGTAGCTAGGCGAATCAAAATGGGGTTTTGAGAACTTAAATCGAAAACAAGAAATCAAAGCTACATCGGTAGAGAATAAATATGAGAGAGATATCAGGGCTATGGTTTCCACCACGTTGACGATCTTAATCGCGCTTAATAATATCAATTATCTGGATTTATAATATTGCACAAGGAATCTATCCCTAGGGTACAAGGTGCCCTCTCTCGAGTGTACACCCCGATGTTTGACTAAGACGATCTCCTACTGTCGCGGTGGATCATTTTAGACAAACCCAATGAGTTCTATGGAAGATTGTGAAACACTCGAGTGAAGGCCAAGCACTCTCGTGTCGAGGTCTCGCAAGTTTTACTAAGAAGATCCACCCTTACGATCCTCCTCTCAATATGAATCGTAATGGCTTAAACATGAAAATACTCGGCCAAGGTAAAGTCATGAGATTTGCATAGCAAAGTAAAATATGCTCACAATATAATTCAAACAACTGAATCGAAATAGGAATTGCAATTAAGACTCGTCAACGGGCTTTAACCGAGCCCCGAAAAAGGTTTTACACTACGGAGTACATAGAGTCAATGAAAAATCTCTCAATAAGCATAGGAAAACTACAAGAAATCATTTCTAAGGGAAAGAGACGATGAACCATTGCCGATCTCTAGAAATCCAGAAGCTTTGATGATCGAATCTCGCCCAATCGCCGTGAAAACCGAGTTTCACCGTCGTTCATTCGCCCTAGTCGCCTTTTTCCCGATTTCTTGATGATTAGGGCATGAAAATAAGGGATTTTATATTTCATGCGTTCTCCTTCGAATAAGCTTTCCAAAAAGTCCTCACTTGCCAAATTTGGACTTCAAACGGGTCAGAAATCAGAGAAAATTCTAGTAAAATCGAACTCGCATTCGCCTGGGTTGAAATCACGGGTGAACCCCGCCGGATTCACCTGGCCGTGATTTGCTCTGGATTGTTTTGGCCGAAAGAAGCACGGGTGAACCTGCTGGGGTTCACCAGGCCGTGAAGCTCTCTGGTCATTTTGAGCACTGCGCAACAGAGAGAATCATGGGTGAACCCCGCCGGGTTCACCTGCCCGTGAAGCTCTCTGTGAAGTAACCTTGCATCTGACAAAAAAAACCAGTGAACCCCATGGGGTTCACCTTGCCGTATTTTTTAGGCTAACTCCGATTGAGCCCAAATTTGATGGACAGCTTCGTTTTTACGTGAGGAATCTCTCCGTAGCCTTAGAATCTTCAAAAGATGTCAGAATTGGGTGATTTTACTTGAAATTCCACAAAAGCAAGAAAAAGTGAAGATTCCGAAGCTTTGAAGAAAATAAGCTTATAAATAGTGTGAAAATATCAAAATAAGCCTAGATTTATCATGAAATTACTACTAAAATGCAAGGCATCAAAATACTCTAGACTTAAATCTTTGCTTGTCCTCAAGCAATTAAATAAAATAAAACACAAGATGGGTTCAAGAGTAATCTTTCGCGTTGAGGTATACACCCAAAATAGAAAAACATTTAATAACAATCCAAAATCTAATCAGGAGAAATCGAGTAAATGGTTGTTTCAAGTGTTCAAAAGTTTGATCCCACAATAACTAGATACCAAACAACCTAGTAAGCAGCAAACATAGGATTCAATTAAGCCTACACAACACTCATGCAATTCCAATTCTTCCAAGCCAAATCGTTGGGGTTAATTCAAATGTTTTATCAGGGTATGGTACACTGATTATTGCAATAGACTTCAACTCATATTCTTAGGTACCATTGCCAATTTTTCGCAATGCCAAGTAGAGGAGTCTCTTTATAGATTTTACTTCACATCTCTTAGATTTCAACTCATATCTTAGGTACCACTGCCAATTTTCCGCAGTGCCAAGTAGAGGAATCTAAGGGTGAGTTATTTTTTTTTTCAAAGTATGCTCAGCATTTGCTAACATATCCTTTTTAACAAATGCAGTGACTCCCCAGCAACAGAAAGGAATTCAAAGAATAACTAAGTGAACATGCATCTCAATATGATTCTTATATAAGTTGCAAGCTTGAGTTGATTAAGCGATCATAGAAATGTTTGACCCACTAATGTATAACTCAAAGTCAATCCAAATTACAAAATTTCAAAATCATAGAATTTAGTTGACATGATCATAAAGTATCTCTAACAAGGAGATATTATCAACAATCTTGGACTATTCTTAACCAATCATGTATTCAACTTTCAAAAATTTTGCAATAGCTATCATCATAGGACAAGACTCACGATAGGAAAATGAATTCATGAATAATAAGCATCATAACATTTAAAAATTCACACCGCATGTATAAGAATCACAGTAATCATAGCAGAGTACTGATATAAGCAAGAAAGTAAAATGCAAGGTGTCATACATAACTGTCACGTAGTGGGGCCTGAAGATGTAGACTAGGCCCACGAATGGCATATAGGATACAATGCCACAATACTATCCTTCATAGAAAAGTGTCCAACCACAACAGAACCAAACAAGCAAAGTTAAACAGCCACATGGAGACAAAAGGAGAAACCGGAGTATAGAAGGCTCACCCACTCTAAAAGTTTGCATAGTCCTCTATGCAATCTCCTGGATGTGAGAGGAGTGGATGTCGATGCAGATGCATGGGGAAGATATCGCCGTTTGCACGAGCAAGAGCCAGAGCCTCGTGAACTCTTGCTCTTCCCATGTGAGGTGAAGTCGGGCTCGGCTTCCTCATCAGAAGAAATGTCCATGCGTGCCATGTTCTCTACATTAATGAAGGAAAGTCACTCATCCAAACTTGATATTTTCTCCCAAACAGACCCCATCATCTTGTGTTGCCTCTGCATGTGCGTCTCCATAGACTCCCATCGAGAAAAGGATCCTGTTGAATGCAGATAACGGTGGTGTCCAGGTGATCAATCATCTCGCATTGGTGGAGTTGCTCCTCTTTAATTTCCTGCAAGATAGCCATCATAGAGTCAGAGGAAGAAGTGCCACCAAACGAGAATGCTCCGGGTGCAGGTGGTGCTGTGTCGACAGGGTCAGGCTATGGATCCTCAACAGGCTAGATACACCAGTTCCCTCGCACCCTTACAGTGGTGCGTTCTAGGTTCGGTAATGGAAGGCAGAATGGACTCCCTTTGAATGTCATGTAGTAGGCATTGCCCTTGCGTATAATCAGCTTCATGGCGATGCAGGAGTCGTTCTCGAGCCTGTTGTTGCCAATAGCTTCCAATGTGCCATATGAAATGATGCCTAGAGAGATTGCCAAGGGAGTGATAAGGCCGCCAATCACAATCGCCCCTTTCAACGAGCGGGCGACGTGACTGAACTGTTTTTCTAAATAATACCCAAAATCCACTATGAAACTATGAAGCATGCACCAGAGATAAAACAACTTGGTCTGTCGAACCATACCGTCACTCTCACCGCGGCCAAATATGGTATGAGCCAACACGCGGTGCATATACTTGATGACTGGGTTGCATAGGCTGGAGGCACGGGCCATGCGAGCAGAGTAGACGTGCTCATTAGTAATTACGCCCCAGAAGCCTTACTCACTATACTCGGTGGGGACCTTGTGGGCACAAGGTTCAGGAAACCCATAAATACTGCGTAACTGGGATAGAGTAAGGGTGTGCTCGATGTTACCGAGGCGGAATGTCAGACGGCTGGGATCATCTTCTAGAATCGGGTCTACTTTAACTTCCAAGGAACTCAGAAATTCCAGCGTTATACCAACGTACGTAGGAGAAAATAGTTGCTGAAATTGTTCTCATCCCACAGCTGCATACATTACATCAACATCTTCCCGCAGCCCAAGCAATTGCAATGTGCCCCTGTCAAGATACCTTGTGTTGAGTACTCGGCGTTGACGTAGTGTTTGGTAACGTCCTTCTTGGCCGGCATTGCGAAAGATTATCCCGAACTCATACGGGGGAGAAACGTATGGCTACGGCCGGCTGGTAGGCGTGCGTCCTTGCCGAGACAATGAAGATCCTGGTGTGGTCGATGGTGGCCGGTAAGATGGAGGAGTAGGCACGTACTCTTCGTCGTCTGTGGCTAACGATTCGGAAAGTGCCTGCTGAGGTCTCGCTGTCCACTTGGAAGCCATTGCTTTGGTTCTCGGAGGCATGATGCTGGTGAAGATCAGGATCGATAGAGGGGATGCTCAGACGAGAAGATCTAGCCAAAGGTGGAAAGAACGATGGTGGCGGCTGATCGGCGGAAAGAAACTCGAAGAATAGGTAGCACAAAAAATCCGGGATGAAATAGCGAGAGAACCTGTCCAGATTGCATGGAAGCATGGATCAGAACTGGAGAAAATGCCTCTGTGTTTGGAAAGAGGAGAGAGCAGCGCAATCAGCAGGATCTTGGCGAAATTTGGGGGGCGGCGGAAACAACGGAAACCCTAATCGTGTGCGATCCTGGTTTGTGCGAAGAACGGATGGAATTACGGGTGAACCCGCCCGGGTTCACTTGTCCGGGAAGGTACTGGTTGGGGGGATGTTGCTACAGAAACACGGGTGAACCCGCTGGGGTTCACCAGGCCGTGAAGCGCACTGGGTGATTCCCGGGTACAGAAAGGCTGGTTCAAGGGGTTCACCTGCCCGTGAAGTTTGCTGGTCATCACACAGGGTAATGCTGGTACAGTGGACTTTACGGGTGAACCCCGTGGGGTTCACCAGGTGGTGAAGTGCACTAATTTGCTCAAAAAATTCTGGAAAAATTGTCATGCACTCCTTCTTTGTCCTACATCATATAGAGACATCAAATCAGTAGCAATCCCTATTAGAAAACCAAAAATTAAATGAAAAAGAAATTAACATCCTTGAAAATCGTCTAACAACGCGGAGAAATAATGCATGAAAATTAAAAATAATTAAAAACTTGGGATGCTTCCCAAGAGTGCTAGTTTAAGGTCTATAGCTCGACCATGAGAGTTATCAGAGTGTCAAATCTGTGGGGTCTAAAAGAGCAAGAACTTCCTCTTTTTCGACCCGCTCATCTCCAAAATAGTGCTTGAGACGGTGCCCGTTAACTGTGAAACTCCCCATTCGTTCTATCCAAATTATGATGGCACCGTGTGGTTCAACTTGCTGAACTGTAAAAGGACCAGACCACCTCATGCGGAGCTTTCCTGGAAATAACCGAAGTCTTGAATTAAATAGAAGCACTTTATCCCCTTCATGAAATTCTTTCTTTATTATGCGCTTGTCATGCCAAAACTTGGTGCGTGCTTTGTAAGTCTTGGCATTCTCATAGGTGAAAAGGCGCTTCTCTTCCAACTCATCAAGTTGTAGCTTTCTCCCTTCACTGGTGTTCTTGATGTGGTTTGTCAGGGCAAGTTCCAATGGGTCCACTTCGTTCCTGAAGGGCTCAACATGCTGTTTAGCTTTTTCCACAATGTCCACGCTGCAGCATGTACCTGCAAGAGAGGGTTTTTTCAAGGTGTCAACCAGATCAAATTGAATAACATTGCCATAGATGTTCAAGGGCAGTTTTCTATTCTTGACATCCATGATAGCACCTGCAGTAGCAAGAAAAGGTCTCCCTAGAATCATAGGGAGCCTGCCATCCTCATCAATCTCCAAAATAGCAAAATCTGCAGGAACAAAGTAATCTCCGACTTTAATAGGTACATCCTCTAAAATACCAACTGGTTGACGGACTGATCTGTCTGCAAGCTGTAAAGAAATATTGGTAGGCTTCAGATCCCCTAAGTCTAGCCTTTTACAAAGTGACAACGGTATGAGGCTGACGCTTGCTCCTAGATCGCACAAAGCTCTCTGAAAGGACATCTCTCCAATCTGGCAAGGTATGGAGAAACTGCTTGGGTCCTTAAGCTTCTGAGGGAGCTTATTCTGAATGATGGCACTGCACTCCTCAGTAAGTGCAACAGTCCCTTGATCTTCTAGCTTCCTCTTATTTGATAAGATGTCTTTCAGGAATTTTGCATAAGTCGGCATCTGCGAAAGAGCATTAACGAAAGGAATGTTAATATAGAGTTTCTTCAACACTTCTAAAAATTTACCGAACTGTGTGTCCAATTTAGCCTTGACAAGCCTCTATGGAAAAGGGATCGATGGCTTGTATGCAGGCAGTCCCACATAGGGCCGCTCTTCCTCAATCGATTCTGGTGCCACCGGTGTTGCATCTGAATGCGGTTCCACAGGCTCAAGCGTCACATCATCTCTTCTGTCATCGGTCGGCATCTTTGGATCCTCAAGTTGCTTGCCGCTTCGAGTGGAGATTGCATTGCAATGCTCCCTCGGGTTTACTTCTGGCTAGGATGGTAGCTTGCCTAGTGCTCTAGAGGATGAGCTAGCTTATTGGGCTAGCTGACTCTCCAGCATTTTGTTGTGTGTCTCCAGGGAGTCCATCCTTGTCATCATAAGCTTCATTATGTCAGTCAGTCCTTCAAGTTGCTTGCTCAACTGTGAATCATTATTTGGCCTTGGCTGTGGGTTGAAGTTTCTATTCTGGAATCCTGGTGGTTGTCTATAGTCGCTTTGTGGAGGCTACCTGAAATTCCCTTGTGGGGGCTGGGTTTGTTGTGAAAGTACCTGTCCAAGTTGCATTGGTTGAGTTGTCTGATATGAGAAGTTCGGGTGGTTGCGCCATCCTAGGTTGTATGTGCTGGAATATGGGTTGTTGTTAGGATTGACGTTTCCAACAGCGTTCATTTGCTCTGAGTGATTCACAGCCATCCGCCCATCTCCTACCTGACAATCTCCCACTGCATGAGCTGCAACTCCACAGACCTCACAAGATATAGAGTTAACATCCATTGAATTTATAGACCAAGAATCCATCTTTCTGGTTAAATTATCCACCTTAGCTATAAGAGCAGTCAGAGTGTCTAGATCGTACTTACCTGACTTCTTGCTAGATGTACCTCTCTCAGATGTCCATTGGTGATGGTTGATCGCCATGTCCTCGAGGAGGTTCATTGCATCTTCGACCCGTCTATTCATCAAAGCGCCTCCTGCTGCAGCATCCACTGTAAGTCTTGTGTTGTAATCTAACCCGCTATAGAACGTTTGGATTAAGACCCTAGTCTCAATTCTGTGATGTGGACACATCCTTTGGAGTTCTTTAAATCTCTCTCAAGCCTCATATAAGGATTCTCCATCCTTCTGCATGAAACTAGTGATCTGATTCTGCAGCTGAATTGTCGTGGATGGAGGAAAATATTTGGAGAGAAAGGTTTGAGATAGTTCTGCCCATGTTCTTATTGAAGTAGAAGGTAGCGTGTGAAGCCAAGCTCTCGCTCTCTCTCAAGGAGAATGGAAACAATCACAACCTGATAGCATCAGCAAAAACACCGTTAATTTTCAACATATCACAATATTCTAGAAAAATAGAGAGGTGCATGTTGGGGTCCTCAAGAGGAGAACCACCAAATTGGTTCTGTTGCACCATAGAAAGTAACGCAAGTTTTATTTCAAAATTGTTTTCCTCTACACTGGGTCTTGCAATTCCTGATTGTAACCCATGTGCGTAGGGAATAGTCTTTCAATGTCCTATTGTTGTAGTTGTTCCCCACTGGTTGAGGTATCTGATCATTGTTCACACCTAGCTGAATGTGATCCATTTGATTTTCCGCGCCCGGATGGTTCATGTCTTCCTTTTTCTGAATTTCGTTTTGCTTCCTTCTTGTCCTGAACATGCGCTCGATCTCTGGATCAATGTCAAAGAATGCTCTTGCCCTAGAACTTCTTTGCATAAAAGGGGTTAGTCAAAATTTCAAAGTTCTAGGACAACAGGCAAGTAGAGTGAAAAAGAAAATAGCAAAAGCGTATAAAAACTAACTAAAGCCTAGTCTACTAATTCTTAGAAGTATACTAATATCAATCGTTGCTCCCCGGTAATGGCGCCAAAAACTTGACACGTCCCGCAAGTGCACGGTTATGTCGAAGTAATATAAAAGATGTCGAATCCCATAGGGAACAAGGTTGAATACTAGAAAATCCAAGTTTCAGTAGCTAGGCGAATCAAAACGGGGTTTTGAGAACTTAAATCAAAAACAAGAAATCAAAGCTACGTCGGTAGAGAATAAATATGAGAGAGATATCAGGGCTATGGTTTCCACCACGCTGAAGATCTTAATCGCGCTTAATAATATCAGTTATCAAGATTTATGATATTGCACACGGAATCTATCCCCAGGGTACAAGGTGCCCTCTCTCGAGTGTACACCCCGATGTTTGACAAAGACGATCTCCTACTGTTGAGGTGGATCGTTTTAGACAAACCCAATGAGTTCTATGGAAGATTATGAAACCCTCGAGCGAAGACCAAACACTCTCGTGTTGAGGTCTCGCAAGTTTTACTAAGAAGATCCACCCTTACGATCCTCCTCTCGGTATGAATCGCAACGGCTTAAACATGAAAATACTCGGCCAAGGTAAAGTCATGAGATTTTCACAGCAAAGTAAAATATGCTCACAATATAATTCAAACAACTGAATTGAAACAGGAATTGCAATTAAGACTCGTCAACGGGCTTCAACCGAGCCCCGAAAAAGGTTTTACGCTACGGAGTACATAGAGTCAATGAAAAATCTCTCCATAAGCAAAGGAAAACTATAAGAAATCATTTCTAAGGGGAAGAGACGATGAACCACTGCCGATCTCCAGGAATCCGGAAACTTTGACGATCGAATCTCGCCCAATCACCGTGAAAACCGAGTTTCACCGTCGTTCGTTCGCCCTAGCCGCCTTTTTCCTGATTTCTCGATGATTAGGGCATGAAAATTAGTGCTTTTATATTCCATGCGTTTTCCTTCGAATAAGCTTTCCAAAAAGTCCTCACTTGCCAAATTTGGACTTCAAACGGGTCAGAAATCAGAGAAAATCCGAGTAAAAATCGGACTCGCATTCGCCTAGGTTGAAATCACGGGTGAACCCCGCAGGGTTCACCTGGCCGTGATTTGCTCTGGATTGTTTTGGCTGAAAGAAGCACGGGCGAACCCGCTGGGATTCCCCAGGCCGTGAAACTCTCTGGTTATTTTGAGTGCTGCGCAACAGAGAGAATCACGGGTGAACCCTGCCGGGTTCACCTGCCCGTGAAGCTCTCTGTGAAGTAACCATGCGTCTGGCGAAAGAACCGGTGAACCCCATGGGGTTCACCTGGCCATATTTTTCAAGCTAACTCCGATTAAGCCCAAATTGGACGGACAGCTTCGTTTTCACATGAGGAATCTCCCAGTAGCCTTAGAATCTTCAAAAGATGTCAAAATTGGGTGATTTTACCAGAAATTGCACAAAAGCAAGAAACAGTGAAGATTTTGAAGCTTTAAAGGAAATAAGCCTATAAAGAGTGTGAAAATATCAAAATAAGCCTAGATTTATCATGAAATAATAGGGAAAATTACTAATAAAATGCAAGGCATCAGGGGACAAGCGGAGAACAATGGCGAGCATCTTCCACCATTTCTAGCGAGCTTAGGGAAGCTTTGAGGGGTTTTCCCGGCGACTGGGGAGATGCCGGTGAGTAACGAATGTGGGAAGAGTTTGAGAGAATTGTAGCCGACGTTTGGGGGAGACGACCGGCGAGGAAGGGAAGAGGGAAGTCGGTGACAGGGGTCGGTGCCTGTAAAGGAGGAGTTTTGTAGCTTTTTTCGGTGAAATACAAGCTTTCGTCTCCGATCTTCCTCTTCCTCTATTTTGGTAGTTCTGACGTCGATTCCTGTCGTCTCCGACGACGAAAGTGGCTTCTGGTGGCGGCACAGTTGAGGAAGAAGGTCGGCATTCCTCCCCCTGCCGGCACGCCCTTCTCCGGCGACGTACGAAGGGGCCGATCGAGCTCGGGCGTTGAAGGCGAAGGTGGCTGAGGCGCGTTGGTTTTGAATTACCAAGTGATTGTAAATTAATAGCTAGACAAATTCACGAATGATTTGGAGTTGCAGAAAGTAAATCAAAATATAACCGAATGTAAGTAGCAAACCGAATCAAGCAAGAGAAAGTTTCTGGAGGAAAACAGGGGTTAGAGATATCGGAACATCAGGTTCATCTCGTTGATGGATCTCAGATTCAAACAAGTTAATTATAGTAAACCAATTTTTAAAGTGTTCAAAGAAATATCAAAATGTACAGATTACCCTCTTTCGACGGTGTAATCTGGTATCAATCCAGATCAGCGTCCTACTTTCATGGCAAACTGGATCTAGATTGATCCAATAGGTTCTGAGATATTATAAGGTTCTTCACACAAATCCCGCCCTAATTCTTGACAGCTCAGAGCATGTTCGAACTAGCAGATTTAGCGTCACAATTCAGCTTTCGGTCCTTCTCACGACGCCTGAGAAAAGAAATAATGTGATCAAGGTAATTCTAGTGATAAAACGGCATAGAACGAATAAACACAAAGTAAAATTTGCATTTGCTTTGAAATAACAAGTTTGATAATGAGATACAAACAACGAGACTACACCCTTAGTTCCGACAAGGAGATTACGTTATCATAACGTCGTTTAAGTACAAATCTCTACAAGAAGAAGAAAATAGAAGAAATAATTGAAGAAATAATAGAACAAACTCTTCAAGAAGGGTTGAAATCTTCTTCCTCCAAGCTTTCTGGAGTGGATGCACAAGAGAACTTCTTCTCCCAAACTTTCACCAAGAACTCCACCTCTAGCCAAGACTCATCGCCAATGCAAGAGGCTTTTCACCATTTTTATAGAACCTAATCCCATTTTTGAACACATGACTTGATTTCTCTCTTAATTAGTTGCGTTTTGACACCAAGAACGTTCAAAACAGAGCTATAATGAGAGAGTTATGGCTCTTTTAAGTTTAGGCTGCGCAAGTGGGATTATGGGTGTAATGAAGATTATGGGCATGGCTGTAATGTCGACATCGATTCCCTTCGGCTCCTGAAACATTAACACTTATGGGCCATTAAAAGTTCATCGTAATGATACCAAAAATGCCCAAATCGGAGTTGTAACAGAAAAGTTATGACTGATTTAATGCAGCCCTTCAACGCACTAAATGCTCTTAACACCATTACGGGTGTAATGAGACTATGGGCATGCCTGTAATCTCTGTAACGAACTCAGTTTCATCTGAAATTTTGCGGGTGAGTTGACCTTTGACTGACTTGAATTCCGACCATAGTATGGTATCAAAGGTCGCTGGTGTGAAGATTATGGTCAGGGTGAAATTACGGCGATACCCGTAATGTCTTCGGTCGAACTTTTTGTCTTCCGAAAAGCTTCTATTGAGAAAATTAAGGGCACGCCTTTGGAATATGATTATGCTTGAATGAAAACGGGCTTCTTGGGAATTCAAACTAGAAATTACGGCCATAATGCAGATTATGGCCTCGGCCGTAATTCTAGAAATTCGCTCCGTTTAAAGCGAAACTTCTCGTCAAGGTTCTTGATTCAGTCGGGGACGTAAATATACTTCCAAATAGCTCCAAAAGTGAGTGAATTGTCATGTACTCATCAACATGACAAGAAGTGAAGCTTCTGAAGAAATCAATGAAATAAGCCGGAAAGAGATGTAAAAGCATGAAAATAGGTCTCGATTCACAGGTAAATATTAGTCTAAAAGACTATAAAAATATGAGACATCAAGCCACGGGGGTGTTTCCTGTGCGGCGGTCCTCACTACATGAAGGAATGCCCAACTAGGCAGAAAATTATGGCTATGGTATTGCAGGAACCAGCTGAGGAGGCTAAAGTCAACATCGAGGAGCTAAGGATCGGAGCGATCCAAGTAGCTCCAAACAATGCTAAGGAGGTTCAGCAGTGTCGGATCGGGTACATCGCATCCATGGTTGCGCCCGTAACGGACATCGAGGGCAATGTCCAAATTGGGCAGGGAAGAATTGTCAAGCCCATGGAGTCTCGAGCCGGACCAACTCCAAGCAGGCTGGGAGGAGGCCCAAGCTAGCATTACAAGTATACCTCATTTTATAACTTGTGTTGAATCTTATCGTGTGTTCCCATTTTATACCTCTTTTTATTTCATGGGTAGTAAGTATTATATGTATGTCATTTTGCGAATCCAACCAAATATGAGCTGTCCTCTCTAAAAAAAAAAAAAAGGAAAAGTCACCAAATAGGTAGGTGGTAAAATCGATGCCCGAACATTTTGATTTTTTGGTTGATACATAAATATTGAAGGAGACTTTGCTTTTATGTTTTACACATCCTAGAGTAGTGTGAATAATATTTTAGAGAAAAATATTTTTTTTCAAAAAAATATCATTATTGTGATACTTGAATAATTAAACATAGGAGCACTTGTATAAATTGGTAAAGGTAGGTACATGACATTTGGGGTTGTAATTGTCTAATTTTTGTTTATTTTTCTATTTTTGTAATAATTAAATTCTAAACTTGATAGTCAAAATAATTTCTGGTTCCACCGTTTTGGAATATTATGTTTTTTATATAACATATTGTAACATTTTATTATTCATGGGTAGCTTATCTTTGCTCAACAAAATAAAATATTTTATATGATATTTTTCAAGGCATATTTCATGCCTTCTAACTATTATTACTTTATACTTGTGTATTAATATGCCCAATAACATGATCAGTTTTATATTTGCACCTATTAACTGGATTAAAGCAACTATTCCAATGAAAAGAAGTCACACACCGCAGAAGTGAATCATTTGCCACAACATATTGCAAATCAAAGATCCAAACATTGCTTTTAAAATCCACCATCCAACAAGTTGCAGGAATTCATTGTCAGCCACAGCAATATCAAAGGTAAATGACATGCACCAGCAAGCTCAATGAGAAACTGTAAAATAAATTTACAACTGATTGTTCAGTCAATGTTTAACAGGTAAAACTATATCGTAATTACAATTGATTGAACTAAATAAATGTATTTTTAGTAAAAATTGGAGTGGTGCAGCGGAAGCGTGGTGGGCCCATAACCCACATATCCCAAGATCAAAATTGTATAATATGAGAGAAAATCATATTATACAGTTTAGCAATATTAATTGTATTTACATAAAAACTAAAAAAAGTGAAGATTCTATATAATATGAGAGAAAATCATCATAAAATAATATAAAATCCTATAATTAAGCTCAAATAAGTATGTAAAATATGGTAGAAAATGCCATGTAAATGTAACTCATCAATTAGCTGAACTTTCATCTATTAAACCTCTTTTAGTACCAAGAGGATGATGCAAAGTTAATAGAGTGTCAGCAAATAGATTATCAAGATTTAATTTGTATAAGCCATCATAAAGAACACTAGAACTAATAAAATGCTTGTGCTTATATAAGCTACAACATCTATTTCCAAACTTAAAAGAAGTATTTAGTTGTATCAAGGTTTGATAAAGAAATCAAATTACGAGAAAAAGAAGGAACATAGAGAGTTTGGAAAAGATCTAAATAATGTCCAGTGTATAAAATCAAATGATAAGTTCCAATGGCTTCAACTGGAGCTTTGACTCGATTTCCCATAAGCACAAAGTTTTCATTTACGTTTATGGTTTGGGTCATAACGAATCCCTACTTTGTATTTGAAACACGAGTGGTACAACCAAAATCAATCCACCAAGTTACAGGTACAAACTCGATTTCCCATAGCTGAATCTTCTAACATGACCAATGTTATATATTATATTTTTTGAACCATTTGCCACAACACATTAGAAATCAAAGATTCACCATCCAACAAGTTACAGGAATTCATTGCTAGCCACACCAATATCAAATGTAAATGACATGCACCACCACACCAGCAAGCTAAAGGAGAAATTACAAATTTAAGTGCATGTTGATGGTTCTACCTCATAAATCTAAGTTTAGTATGTTTACTTGTTTGTATTGTAATTTTTGCACTTGTCTTAAGTAGTTATATTTTTTAAAAGAAGTGTACAGTCAATGTTTAATAAGTATAACTATATCATTATTACAATTGATTGAACTTAATAAATTTAAATTTAATACAAATCAGAGTAGCGCAGCGGAAGCGTGGTGGGCCCATAACCCACAGGTCCCAAGATCGAAACTTGGCTCTGATACAAGTGTTACTAAATATGTTAAAATATTATATTGAATTTAAAAATATCTTAAATTAATAAGTTTTTATTGTTTACAATAATAATATATTAATTAAAAGTGTATTATTTATTTGTTGAATTGAAATGAAAAAAATTGCTGCTAACAATTAAATCATTTTTTTTCTATGTGATAAGAACTTTTAATCAATAATGTTAACTCACGTTGGTTGTTATGATTTTAAGAAAGTATTACAAAATGATTATGAAACAATCTTCTTAGTAATCAAAGAAAACAAAGCAAAATTTCTCATAAAAGTATGTTTTAGCTAAGAAATCACACTAATCTTAAATGATTAATAATTGAGGAATTATTACTTTTATGTATAATGATTATTTACAACTTTTAATTGAGAAGAAGGTATCGTTATATGTCTTGATTCTAATCAAATATTTATTTAGAGACTCCACAATGTAATCATCCAATTTGTAACTAATTTTTTTTTATTAGCTTCAAGTAATGCATGGCATTACAAAACTCAAGCCTTGCTTATTGCTACACTGTAGCGCACACAGGACATAAGTGACAACATCAACTTTCATGAGAAGGTACATGACCCATGTGCTGCAGTTCACAAAAAGAATATTTTATGTCAAATATGTTACGAACAAAGACGATAAGTTAACTGAAAAATAAAGGTGAGTCAACTTACATGGATTCGACACGGTCGCAAATGCGTTACCACCAAAACTAGTACAAGCTGAGTCTTGTGACCCCTGTGCCCTGTAGTAAAGA
Source organism: Costus lasius (assembly GCA_027563935.2). Lineage (NCBI taxonomy): Eukaryota > Viridiplantae > Streptophyta > Magnoliopsida > Zingiberales > Costaceae > Costus > Costus lasius. The sequence goes on along the minus strand of CM050452.1, from coordinate 16,334,855 downwards.
TTATAGGCTACTGAAACATGATCTTGTACTGTGTTCGGATCAAAACAAGAGCCACCGGGTCGAATGGAGCTACAATCTACAACATTGTTGCATAGTCTATCAAGGTCACTTTGTTGTGCAGCGTGGTCTCCAGTAGGATTGGCTATGCACCATGTACGTGCCTACATTTTAATTTCTCAAAAAATATTATTATAATTATTCATTTTAACTATGATATCATTCTTCTTCTTCTCACCATACTTTTAATTCTTTTTTTCCACCAAAGCAATTAGATCGTGGGATCTTTTTTCCAATGAAAACATTTAGCTTAATACAATTTGAATAAAACATGGTGAAAATAAATGGATTTACTAAACAATGAAACTAAAACTCACAACATCTCGAGCTATTCCAATTTCCCTTTGTTCTGCAATACAAAAACATAATAATAATAATAATAATATAGTTAGTAACAAGGGGTGCATTTTCTTATTCCATATCAAAATTATTTCACTCATAAGTCAAGTTAGTTATGAAGCACATACCTGCGTAAATGATTGAGCATAGAAGAATGGCCAAAGTTACCGACACATAAGAGAACCGTGCCTTTAATCCTGTCATCTTTCTTTTATCTTTTCTCTTGTAAATCAATGTAATAAAAAAGAGTGTGTCCTCACTCTTTAAATATTTATCAATAAAGACTTAATTAAGAATCTAATTAATGAAAATATACTAAGGTAAAAAAGATATAGTCAATTTTAGACTCATTGTTTCCATGGGGTGCCAATTCATTTAATCTATTTTGCTAAAATAGATATTGTTAGATTCTCACATTGAGTTATCTCCTAATATGATATTTGTATTAATTTGTAATACATAATGATGATTATGCCTTGTTATCTTTTCTCTTGCAAATTAATGTAATAAAAAAGAATGTGTCCTCACACTTTAAATATTTATTGATGAAAACTTAATTAGGAATCTAATTAATTAGAATATACTAAGGTACAAAACATATGGTCAATTTTGGATTCATTGTTTTCATGGTGTGGCAATTCAATGAATCTACTTTGCTAAAAATAGATAATGTTAAATTCTCTATTCTAAGTATTGAGTTGTATCCTAATATGATATTTGTATTAATTTGTTACATATAATGATGATATTTGACAAGTAATTCATTGTGTAAAATGTATTTGTCAATAATACAAATAATTCAATTATTCTCAAAATATTAATTATTAGAGGACAAATTATGATGCACCTCTTTTACCATGAGAAATCTTTTTAGTATGCATTCCAATCACCTTTGTAACACCCATGCTTTAAAATCACTATTATCATTTTGTGATAGAATCAAAGTTGCTTTGACAAATAAAACAAGTGGTGTCATAAGGCATGAAGCCTAAACCTACTAAGTTATTTTGTTTGTTTAGACTCTTGAAGTTAAATTATAGCTAAGTGTGATATTCAAGGTTCCTTTTATAATGGTATAACTCAAGATTCATACTATGACTCATTGGGAATTTTGTGAAAAGAATTGGGCAAAACGGTAATTTTATCATTTGATAAACCACTTAGGAATTTGGTATTAAATGATGAAGTAGCTAAGTTATGCTTTCATAGTTGATAGAAGAAGAGCTAAACCAGCTTATAATTTCATGATGAGGGAGTTAATAGAGTGATGTCACCTTATGACTTGCATGAAAAGCCAAGCCCCAAGTGATGTCACCTCATGACTTGCATGAGAAGCGAAGCCCCAAGTAAACAAAAGTCTATAAAATGACTTCAGTCATAAAAAGTTGATTTCTTTCTTTTATAAAGACGAAGCATAACAAAATCATTCGCTTGACCAAAGGTTTTCCTAGGATTATTATCTTGGAAGTATCAAGCATAATAAGATTACTCCGAAAATAGGCACTTTTCTTTTTGCTGTGGAAACCCAACCTCTATGATAGGAGATTCAATGTGGTAATAATAAGTTAATTGACTGGTCATGAAGAACTTTGAAAAATAAAATTATAAAATACAATGGTGTACAAAATTTTATGTGATAGAGTTAATAGCCTACACTCCCATTTTTTAGGATACTTTTTAATACTTTTTTATTATAGTGGAAAGGAAAACTTTATGAAGTGGTTACTTACCTGAGATAGCCTGTAAACTCATCTCTTGTAGGAAACTTCTCATATAAGAGAATCCGTATACGGTTGCAGTTGAGAACATGGACAAACCTTAAAAGCTCTCATGAATGATATATATGCAAACAAACAAAAATACACCACCCGGCAATCGAACAACCTTATAATGTTTGTATATTTGTTGAATTCTAGGCCAAATAGAACTAGTTCAAGACTAGTCCACTATTTTTCTTTTAGATGAAAATATTTTTATTAAATAAGATTATACATTTAAGTGCACTTTACTGACCTTATAATATATGTATGAGCAATAATTTAATTTTACTTAATCATTTTGTTGAGTTTAATTATATTGAAGAATTTTTCAGTTTGTGTGGGGGATTGTTAGAATGAAAATTAAAAAAATTATTTTATTTGGTCATTAACATTAGCATTAATGGTGTAATGGTAGGGATGACAATGGTGTAAGGCGGGGGTGGGGAGCGCCAAACTCGACCCTAACCTCCTAAACCTATACTCGACCCTGCCCCTGAACCTGTCGAGGTTGAAAAAAACTTATCCCAAACCTAACCCTACTAAGGAATCGGGTACCCACAGGGAAACTCGATCCCGTAGTAATGCATGGGCAGATGGGGTAGGTGTGTCAACGGTATGGGTGGTGCACGGGCAGTGTGGGTGGGGCGGTACACGCGATGAGGTTAGAGTTAGAATTTTATTATTTTAGTTAAGTGTAGAATTATAATTTTTGCATGTAAGGGAGGTTTAGGGTCAAGTTCAGGGCAAGTAATGAAAATCCCACTTTTGACCCTGATCCGACTTCTATAAGTCGAGTTTTACCTGACCCCCGATAAGCTCGGGTTTTCTCAATCAAATCGGGGCGGTGATGGGTTTTTATATCATCCCTATTTAATGCTATAGCCAACCAACATTAGTATTATAATGCTAACTCAGCCTTTGGATTAAACCATTTAAAAAGGTTCGAAATCCCATATGCACCAAGAGCTCTTCCCTCTTTCCTCTTCTATTTCTATTTTCCTGTTCATCATTTATATTTTAACTTTTTACTGCTCAACATTAAAAAGAGACTCTGGTCAACAATCATGTTCCGCAAAAGATGCATCCTAGTTGTAACCAGGGTGCTCGATCAGAATAAAGCTTGTATGAGAGCTAAATTTTTCACCTAAAGGCAAGTTCAATGCGCCTCTAGGTTCTACATTTTTAACCTCTTTTATTTACTATTTGCATGTTTTTTACTTCGTTGTAATTTATAAATTTATATTTTGATTAAATAAAAGTCTAAATCAAACTTTAGACTAACACATTCTTAACATTTCTTTTGCCTTTTATAAATTAATTCCACTTTAGGATTAACAATGTTACATGCTTCCTGTTTAGTTACTTCTTTCCATGCATTTCATTTAACCTACCGTATTCGCTCTTATAGCGTCCTACTCTTTTTTGTGTTGTCTTACTCCGAAGTCACATTAGTAAATTTCATGACATGTTAGGTTTATAATTCCATATTTAGTTTGTATTATCTTGTTCTTATTTTATACCTCTTTTCGTATCTTTATGTGAGTCCAACCAAATGTGAACCATGACAGTATTATAAGTACACCTCTTTTCATGACTTGAGTTCAACCTTATCTTGTTCCCATTTAATATTTTTTCATTTTATCGGTAGTATTACAAGTATGTTATTATGTGAGTCGAACCCCATTTTTTATATAAAAGGGAAACTCACTTAATATGTAGGCAGTAAAATTTATGCCAGAACACTTTGATGCTTTGGTTGAAACATAAATATTGAGGAGGCAAGTAGTGTGTGAGTTGTTGCGTAATTATTTTGTAATTTAAAAGATCAATATAAAATTATACATGCAATTCTATAAAATTCGTAAGCAAGAAAATAATCAGAGTTATTGGAGGCGAAAGTGTATGTCCGCGTGTCTATGAGGAGTGTACCTATAGCACAACGTCAAACATTGAAAAAAGTGAAGAAACTTAGAAAGCAGAAGAGTGGTGTGTGAGATGAGATGTGCGCCATTTGCATGTCCCTGCGCCATTTGCATGTCCCTCCTTATATATGGTAAAATTCAATGACTAGGATGCCAAAGTTAAGCGCATTTAATTTAGTTGTGTCTTACTTGGTTGAATTAATAATAGTATTAATTAATTAAGATATATTAAAAATAATTAAATATTTAAAATATCTTAATTAGTCTATTATTAATATTAAATAAATAATGGTGAAATATAAAGAAATATAAATTAAATGCCCAATAAAATAATATATGGATTTTAAAATTTTTTTCCCTTTTAAAACTCCAACATTGAGAAAAATATTTTTTATTCAAAACGAGGTAATAGAGATGAGTAAATTATTATGATGCCCCAATAATTTAACCTTCACTTAATAAAGTTTAAGAAATATTTTTAATAATTAAACATATGAGCGCTTCTATACTTTTGTAGCGATATACACACAGCACATGACATTTAGGGTTGTAATTGTCAAATTTATATATATATTTCTAATTTTATAATAACTATTTAATTCTAAACTAGATAGTCAAAATAATTATTGGTCCCACCGTTTTTGCAATATTATATATACTATATTGTGACATTTTATGATTCATATGTAGGTTATTTTTCCTCAACAAGATTATATATATATATATATATATATATATATATGATATTTTCTAAGGCATATTTCATGTGTTTTAATAAAAATTAGAGTGACACAACATGGTGAGCCCATAACACACGAGTCTTGACACTTGACTCTAATACAAATGTTATTAAATGTAAATATCTTAACATTAAGTTGTTAGTTGAATTGAAAAATGAATTCAGGTCCAACTTGTATATGAGTTTTCATAAAAGGCCCATTTCTTTCTAGTTGCCGATGAGTCTATCTTTGTAGTTGCCTCTTTATTATTGTTTACAATAATATTACTTAACACATTCATTAAGGACCTCAAACTTTTTTTTCTTTTTTACATATTTAATGTAACCAATGGTCCGTTCAATCACGCAAACATTCATTAACGCCATTTAGCTATATTTATGAATGTGTAAAAAAAATTTTCGACTTCCCCCCTAAAATTTAACCCTACACTTGTGTTTTTCATTTTTTTAGCCCAAGCTCATCACGAATTATCAACCTATAAATAGGGATCTCTTTCCTCCTATTAATGGATTGTGTAGATTAATCAACGTGTACTTGGCATTATGCAAATCACTATCTAAGACTACCATGGTTCAAGGGGTAGCTATGGCTCCAAGAATTGAGACATCTAAGGGTGTTGATAACCTATTTATCTTAAGAGTCTAGAATAAGATATAAAGTTCTTATTGGGTTTCTTCCTGTCCTACAATGATTTGCACCTCCTTGCAAAGCAAGAAATATAATTGTGCTTGAGTTATTATTGATTTAGAGATAGTGTCCACCCATTTACCTTAATCATTCCTACACATGTGGGGATTGTTTCAAATAGCTATCATTAGAGGAGCTTATCCAAGCTATATGATTTCTCAACGATCACATATCTTATGATGTTTTATGTAAGTCTGGTTTTTCTTATAATTCTTACAATATGGTCAACAAGTAATTCACGCATCTTAAATCAAAATCAGTGGAGGTGCGAAACTCGATTAATTAATTATGTGTAGTTTATGTTAATATTAATATAAATTTATTAATTATTTTTAATAACTTTTAATTTAAAATCTATCAATAATAATTTAAGATCTGATAATTTAAAATTTTTTAATCATAAATTAAGATTTCTCAAAAATAAATTAAGTTTTATCAACAATAAATTAAGGTATACCATTTCTTCCATAATAATCATCGTAACTTAATTTACCATTGATAGCCCTTAATTTATTATAAATTATAAATTAAGACGTATCAATAATAATTATCATTAATACATTTTAATTTATAGTTGCCTGACCTTAAATTATTATTGGTATATCTTAAATTATTATTGACCTTAAATTTAAAATTATAAATAATAAAATAATTAATAAAATTTGTCAACATCAATATAAGGTATACGTGAATAATTTATCTAGATTTACATCTCTATCTTATTATTTTAAGATAGATAAATATTAGATTAGCCTAAAATATGTAAGCTAAATACTCAGCTGGTGACGTCCCAAACGACAAGCTTTAGCTTACGCGCCGGAAAATGAATGATTGGACAATGCCAATTTTTAAGTGAGTTCTCTAGTCATTTCATTTCATGTACCCACGTGCCAATTGGAAATCACGTGGTAACACGCCACGTGGACCTAAGGGGAGCCGTGATAGAGTAGATCAGGCGGGTAAATTTGAATATTTTTGTATGGATTACGGTTTTTTACACACTGAAAAAACCAAGGAAAAAATAAATTTATGCGTTCGATTTCACGTCAATTTGGGAGGCGCACAGAGGAGCCGCGGCGTGACCTACCGTATCTCGCATCCTTCTATTTCCTTTCCGAATCCAATTTGCTCTCCATCGCCGGCGATCGGGCTCGGATCGCAGGTAGGAGGGCGGAGATCTGGGAGATTGTGGAAGCGATAGCACCGCTTGCGGTATTTGATATCAAGAGGCGGCGTATTCGATCGAGAGATGAACGGACAGGGTGCTGGAGGCGGCGGGTTGTCGCGGAGGAGCATATCCGGGAGCAGCATCTCCGGAAGGAAGAAGCTTTCAGAAAACGGGATCCCCGAACCTGGCCGGCGGAGTTCGCTTTCTCGCAACCAGTGCGGTTCTTGTTCCCTCTCAGATGACAATTTCCTCTTGGTCGTTTCCCTTGATCCTGTCGCTTTCTATGATGTCAACTTTGGCGGACATTGAATTCCAAAATTCCATTTTAAAGCGTGCCTGTTTTGTTTGCTTTTAATCATATGGACGATGATTATATGATTCTGTTTATCTGTCTAATTCTTAATTTTACGAGCCTTGAGTTTTTGGCAATGAAATTAGGGTTTATTTTTTTCTCATAAATACAAGTTTCAAGTCTTTTTGCATAATTCATGTTGAAATTAGTAGTGATGGTTAACGTAGCCGTTTGTACGGGGTTCCTTGCGTTTATTAGAGGTGGATTAGACATGCTTATGTTTCTCAATAAGGACTGTATTCCAGGGAAAAATCATTTGATGTTCGGGGAAACTTATTTATTCCTTTTGAATCTACTGAATCTTGTAGCTTAATGCTATTCATGAAAAGTTACAAAAGGTTCTTCGCTTACTCAATATCGATGATTAATCTTTTACATGTGGTTTGTAGTACTCTGACTTTCTGATAATTACCTCGCATTAAATAGTCACGATCACATGATGTTGAAGCTTCAATAGCTAGATTTTTTTTTTTTTTTTATTTGTTATACAGTACATATAAGTTATGATGAGCCCGCAGCTCGAACGTTAACTGAACCTTAATCTTGAAGCTTGAATCTATATACCCCCTTCTTTTTTTACAAAAAGTTATGATGATAAACACCTCACTGTGAAATCTAATTTTTGAATTATTTCAATATAATTAAGTTTTGTACCAATGAGGATAAAAATAGAATTATACTATTCTACGCAAAGGGTTTGAACAAATCTTGATTCGGAAACGAATACTTGGTTTAACTGATAGAGAAATTGTGACCTACCAAAGGCTTAGAAGAAATCTTTCTTTGGTAAGGAATATATAGATGTACATACTTAGTGCAAAGACATGAACGCTGAAAAAAATTATTCCAAGTAAAAAAACCCAAGGAACGATATGTACACAATCACAGAGTATAGGTTTAGTGACACTAAACATTCACAAGCATCATATGCCTATTATATTATCTTCATGACTCATATATCATAATTATGAAATGAATGTTCATATGCAAGTCATGACCTCATTGTTAATAGCATATTATAATCACAATTATTTCAATTAGGCTTTATTTAATATGCAAGTATAAGGGCAAAGAATTAAGTATTAAATAACATTAGAAGAATTTTTAAATTACATGGTGATAAGAATTTGATTTAGGATGCAATCCCATCCTTACAATTCCAAAATAATATTTAAGCTGTCTAGGTTATAATTGACCCAACTAGTTGCACCAAAACATAGGTTAAATGCAAAATTTTACTCTTAACACATAATGTTTCAACATTTTGTGGCCTGTGCAATTACTGTAAGTAATTTTCCATCATATGAAACCAAGTTGTTTATTCCATTTAACTTATCATCTGATGGTTATTCATAGAGGATTACTAAAATAAATTTAATTATTGTCAAGTAAACATATTTGTATATCAACATCTCAAATCAAGTTTGTTATGATCGAGTTCCTATGTAGGAATGGTAAAGATTTCATGGGCTCAGATCATAGGATTGAGTGTAGGATTGAAAGATTCTACCAAATAGTTTAAGAACATTTTAACAATATATATTTATATTCTAAGAGCAAATTGACACAAACATATTAACATAATAATATAGTAATAATTGAATTGTATTGAATCCATTGTTGTGTATTATGTATTAGTTTCTACTAGTAAAATAAATTAAATTATATTCAATGCAAGAATTAAGTAAAAGCATAATAATTAGAACATCAAAGAAGGTAACTATTGGCTTTGTCTCCAACAACCATAAAGCTAACAACATGCTTAGTTTTAAATAAATGAGGCAGGGTGAATAGCAATGTGCCATCAATAGAACGATTCTAGTGATGATGCAAGGAGATGGACATTTGATGTTCCTAGTAGGGTGCTAGTGGAGTCGAAGATAGACTGATAATAATGTTAAAATATTTTTTCTTAGCCGAGGCCACATGAAAAGATGAGCAAAGGATGGAAAAAATTTTGTGGTGTCCTAATTATTTAAATAGTTTTGGAGCTTAGATTAGCGGTTAGCTAATTCACAAGTTGAAGGTAAATGGGTTCTACACTAAGTCACCTATTCTGTATGATCCAAGATCTTATATATACTATGACTAGGATCTGAGATCCTCTTGTCCTACTCCCATTAAATTCTTATAATTGTTTTTGATCATTTAGGCTAATATAGATTGCAGGATTGTATGATCCTAAGATCTTGTGACACTATAGGTTCAAACTAGTTATTATTTGAATAGAACCCATGATCCGTTATTTTAGTTGTTGTTAAAAGGTACTCTGTGAATACAAGTTTTAGGAAATCTTACAACAACCCATCAAGCATTAATCTTTTAGACTAAAATAATTAGGTTCCAAGGATTAACTTAGTACCCAAACCACAAGATATTTCAAACCTAACTATTCCATTCATCTTCGTCCATTGAGAAAAAGAATGCTTTTAATTCCACAGTTACCATGGTCAAAGGAGACTTTCTTCCTTTATTCTGAAGGTGAAACCATAGTGCAAGAAATGAACAAAATATTTCACTTTTAGATCCTTATTATTTATAAAATTGATATATTCTTATGATCATGTATGCTGTAACGTGCATTTGCTTGTGGGTGGATATTTATGTGTTTGTTGTTACATAAATTATTTACAAACTACTTCTATGAAAGATGTCTGTTGACCCATGATTGCAGAACTACAAGCGGAGAGAGAACTGTAAAGAGATTACGATTGACCAAGGCCTTAACAATACCTGAAAGTACAACCTTGTATGAGGCATGCCGCAGAATGGCTGCACGAAGAGTAGATGCTGTGTTGTTGACAGACTCGAATGCATTGCTATGTGGAATTCTGACAGATAAGGTACGTTATTTATTTGCATTAATTTTGTGAAAATCAATGTCTTGGAGGTCATTGCCTTGTTTATGCTTTCGTTCTTTTTTTTTTTGGTGGAAGGATATAGCCACAAGGGTCATTGCCAAAGAGCTAAAACTTGAAGAAACTCCAGTCTCAAAAGTGATGACTCGAAATCCTACATTTGTTCTTTCTGACACGCTTGCAGTGGAAGCATTGCAAAAGATGGTGCAAGGTTTGTCATCCTGAAAATTTGAATGGGCATCTCTACGGTTCTATATGAAACATGTTATCAATACAACCTTCAACCTTGTGACTTGTAGGGAAGTTCAGACATTTGCCAGTTGTAGAAAATGGCGAAGTCATTGCTTTACTTGACATTGCAAAATGTTTATATGATGCAATAGCACGAATGGAAAGGGCAGCTGAAAAGGGGAAGGCCATAGCAGCTGCAGTTGAAGGAGTAGAAAAGCATTGGGGCACTTCTATTTCTGGTGTGTGGTTTCAATATCTTGTGGTGACGGATATTTTCCTGATGATATAAGTCTAAGATTTTTGGAAAAATGATATATGGTAGATTTATTTATATCCCTTAAAACAAATATGTATTTATTTAATGCTATATTGTTGCGAGTTCTATAACATAGTTATTGAATGATCAATTAATAGATTACCTAATAACGTTAGTTTTTGTTACATCTAGGTCCTAATACATTTATTGAAACTCTCCGTGAGCGAATGTTTAAACCATCTTTATCAACCATCATTCAAGAGAATTCAAAGTAGGTAATATTCTCTTTTCAAATTTATATCCTGATAAACGAAATATATGACCTTTTCTGTCACTAGTCTTGTGAGATAGTATTTTAAATTTGGTTATATTGGAATTTTGTGCTAGGGTTGTTACGATCTCACCAAGTGATTCAGTGTTAACTGCTACAAAGAAGATGCTTGAGTTGAAAATAAGTTCAGCAGTCATATCAGTTGAAAATAAACCCCGGGGCATTCTGACGTATGATATTATGTTATCATCTATCTCATCTTGAAAACTATCATTTATCTTTTGCTATTTTCTGAGTTTGTTTTATCTGTATCAGTTCAAGAGACATTTTAATGCGTGTAGTTACTCAGAATCTTTCACCAGAGTCCACCCCTGTGGAAAAGGTATCTGATTTTCCGCATGGCTCTTCTTGTTATTTCTTTGTTTCTATTTAAATTTTATGTTATAGGTGGTTGTTGCTTAACGGTCTCTTTTGTTGCTAGAAACAAATTGATGTGGATATTAATGAACAAGTTAATTTTATGAAAAACAAACATAATGTTTGGTTTTTAGGGTAAGTGAACGGACATTTATTCGTTTCTTTTTTGTCTTTGGAATTTGGGAAAAATCTAAAAGTGAAGTTTCTCTCGTAAAATTTTTCCGGAAACAACTAGGAAGAAGGATTGGGTGTTACTCTTTCAACTTTATATAAGCAAAATTTAGGGCAATAAGTGTTTACTTTCTCATGTAATCTTGGGGAATAGCTAAAAACAATGATTGAGAAGAAATTCTCATAAAAAAACAAACTTCCTTCTCATGCAACAAAAAGAAACTTGCACAAAAGGAAACCACCTAAAGAGCTCGTGATACAGAGCTAGTTGTTTTGATCCAATTTTTCTCCTGTTGTAATTTGTAGCTACTGTAAGTCAGATAAAAGAGATCCTTTGTGCTCTCAATACTAATTTGCTCTTAGCATATGGAACATAGATAACCAATTATGTGCTTCTTTTGGACGACAGGTATGTGACTTAACAAAGGCAGAACAGGACACTGTCTTTACTTCTTTTTTTCCAGCTTCAAGAACCAAAACTCATTGATGCTGCATTCGGTGTTATTTTCTTATAACAATAATTTGACATATTGGTAGAGCTATATAAAAATAATCAAATATGAATAAAAATGTTGCAAAATTCTTCACCGAGAACAATTCAACATAAATGGTTTGTGGAAGAGCAAAAAATTATCTAAACCATATTAGTTTTTTATTGAGACTAATCTTAGTTTATCATCATTGATAGTGTTTGATTTTGATTAGTTCATCCAGCACTCGATCATGAAACTTCTACTTGCTCAGAATACTCCAATCTTAAGCAGTAGGCATTTTCATTGGTTCATAGCAACTGATATAGCAATATTAGTTTACCACTTGAATTTATGACAAAGTAAATTTGCATTCTTCAAGAAATTTCGATTCTGGGTTCAAGTACTTGAAGCTTATTAATATTTCTCCATAAAATATGGAGAATAAGTACAGATTAGGATTTTAAATGTCAAATCGTGTTGACACAAGGTACTAAGGTTGATATACATATATGTATATATATACATATGTATGTATGTATGTATAAACTATCACGGTATGTATATGTACTATTTGTCCACGTACAAATTATGAATTATTCAAGATATCTTTTATTATTCTTTTACCAATAGAAGGGTAGTATTAAATGGATAACAAAATGTATCGCTAGTGATGAGCAGTTGATTGCTTCAACTATTTGTTATTTTAGCATAAAAGTCAATACCTTATTCTTCTATTATTTAATATAGTGATAGTCATATCCAGGTTATGACTACAAATCCCGAATGTGCAACAGTTGACACATCAATTCTTGATGCTCTTCATACCATGCATGATGGGAAATTTTTACATCTACCTGTGGTTGATAAAGGTATAATTACTCATATAAGGTGGAATTTATTCTCCGTGATTGTGTCTAATATAGTTTATGTTATGCAACAGATGGAAGCATTGTCTCAGTTGTTGACGTTATTCATATTGCTCATGCTGCAATAGCCACTGTAAGTCATCATTGTATCTTCAAGCTATTTCAGTGACTAGACACAAGTCGTATTAGGAGCCAGATTCATTGTTCATTATTTTGAGTATCTACTCAAATATTGTGTGAGAAAATAAGTGAAAGCTGACAGATATATTTTGATCTCAATCTGATGAGTCAGTTTTACCCGAATTGGCTATTGCCTCGGAATACTGAAACAATATCACCACTCAGGAATTAGATGTACGTCACTGGCCTCCGTTGGCTCGTCATTTCATTAGTTTTTTGGTTTGAAACATTTTTAATTCGTTTGTCAGGCTAAGACTCTTCTCAAAGTGTATCGACAGAAATTTCATGGCTTACCAGCCTTAAGTTAGACTAAAACATTCACACAAACAATGTTTGAGTTGCTCGGTAAAAAATTATATTTAGTATCTAACTTGTTCTTATGATTCACTAATTTATTAAGATAATTTGTGAAAAATTGGTCAAGTTTGCTTTAGTACTCAGAGTTAAGAAATTGGTTGATCAAGTAGACACAAGCTATCTTACATTCACTTGCACCACCAATACTGAAAATTTTAGCTGCAATCTGTCTGAGTAATATATATTGTAAGGACAGATTAGAAGAAGCTAATAATAGAGGATAACTATGATGTAAGTATTATCATATGAAAACAAGCATATGAAGAGAAGTCCGTTCTATAAAATGAATGCAGGATTTATTCATTCAATGAGTTTTCTCATTTCGTAATGGATAGTCTTGCGCTGTACTTCTCTACCATGGATTTACACTGTACAATGAGTACGGAAAATTGCGAGAGAAGCAATAAGAAATATATTTTGGTTCTTGCAGTCCTTGGGACTTTTTTTGGTGAGTTTACTTAAAAAGTCTGCGTGCTTATTAAATTATTTTGCCCTACAAAGCATTTTATATTTGTTTAACAGCATGAGTAGACCTTTTCGCCGTGCCAGTACAAACCATTGCAGTAATCGTTATCTAATGTTGATTTCATTTAGTGGAAGGTCTCAAAAAGCGAACAGGTATTTCGTTCAAGAGTCAAGAATTAGATACACTAAGAGGAAAGTGGGAGAAGAGAAAAATAAAGAAATCAAAATAAATTACTTGGCTAAAACCCCACAGCCTCAATCAGTGACTCAACCTAGACTAGCCAATACCTGAGAGAAAATTTCCTGCACACCAGATCGTTTTGAGTTCTAAATTCATGCTATTGCAGATAGATCTTGTTAATTATTAAATGTGGAGATCTGAATTATAAGAGGCTTACCAGAAGATTGGAATTCTTTTAATATGCAACACAATGGATTTTCAGAAATATTTCCTTGAATTATGCAACCTGTTATTATAATATATTCAATAGGTTTTTAAACCTATGGCATGTTTTTTCTTATATTATCTGTTGTCTATTCTTCATTGTTAATCATACATGCAGGCTGGAAGCAGTGCCGGCCCAGGAAATGAGACAGCAAGTTCCATGATGCAGAAATTTTGGGATTCTGCTATGGCTCTAGGACCTTTGGATGATGACGATGATTCTCGAAGGTTTGTATGCTTTTAACTACCTTATTGTACCCATGCAAAATATTACTAGTGTGATTCATAACTTACCGTGATAGTATTTCAGTGAAGGATCTACGAAAGTTGCATCAGAAGTCACAGATACAGTTAGATCTGCTTTTTTTCCACCCTCTGGTTTATCTACTACCTTTGGCTTTAAACTTGAGGATAAACAGGGCAGAATGCATAGGTTTAACTGTGGTACACACTTCGATCAAATTTAAGGCCAACAGACTAAGTCCAGAAAAATAAACTAGTTACTAAATTTTTGTTGGTTCCTGCAGAAACGCAGAGCTTGACAGACCTTATAACTTGCATCCTTCAGAGGGTTGGTGATGATATTGATAAAAATCATCTTCCGCAGATTTTGGTAATTACCTAGGAAGCTAGTTCAAAATTCTTGCATCTCTTATCGTGATTTCATTGAGCAAATTCTAAAATTTATTTTGTTACTGCTGTGCATAGTATGATGATGAGGACCACGACAAAGTCATCCTTGCATCAGATAGTGACCTAGTGGCTGCAGTTGATCATGCTAGACAAGCTGGTTGGAATGTACGTTACACAGTTGCCCTACTCTTGATATGGTTTTGGTGGATGCTTGCATATTGAATAACTAGTTAAAAGTTTCTTCCGTACTAAACTGTTAAGTGAGGTACAAGAGACGTTTAAGGAAAAGATTTAGGCTACTAGTGGCTGATAAACATACTAGTGAAAAATAATTATATAGCAAGCCATATCCAAAAGCAAAGGGGATGCTAGTGCGAGCACTAATGAAGAAATTAGAAGGGATTTATATGTCTCATCTAGGAAGAGTGATTAATAACTGGTGTTTGAAGGTTAAATGTTAAGCTATAGCAAAATTGTTGAGCAATAATCAATGACTAGTCTAATGTTTTTTGATTCTCTCCAAGGCCTCAATATTTCTCTAAACTTGGGCTGATCTATAAATTCTGGCTGAAACTTGTTATGGGACAAGGTTTAACAGTTTATGAGGTGTTTTCTTCCAATTTTGCAGAGTCTGAGGCTGTATTTAGATTACTCAGGCACGGGTCGTCGGAAGATGAGTCGTGGATCAGGAAAGCATGAGTTTGCACAGAAGGACGCATGGGCATCTGCATACAATACAGTTGCCGCAGGGGCTGCTTTAATTGCTGGTATTGGAGTGATGGCTTACTTGAGGAGGTCATCAGCATAGATAAATTAGGAAACAATTATGAAAATGCTCGCATAAAAATTTTCCACGACGAAATGGGTAGAGTGATTGCTTGCCAGTGTATAAGTAAACCTTCCACGATCAATAATCACATAGGGACATTTATTTACTCATCCTGAACGTAAAAGCTATTTGAGAATATAATTTACGAATTGGAGTTCACTCTGTATGTAATGTTCTGTTGATATTGTCTCGAAGGTATTTAATATGAGGTGTTTTGCCTATTTAGAAAAATGAAAGCAAGTGTTCATGCTAATCTTTCACAAAAGAGCTCGAAAATGTCTACTAGTATATTGTCCTTGAAAAATCAAGAGCTGGTGTTCGTAGACCTAATAATTTGGGTCAGCGGGTCATAAACGGGTTATGTTAGTTGTGACCCGTGACCTGTGACCCGATTAAGCTAACTTGAACACGACTCATTTAATTAATTAGGTCAAACTGTGTAACTTGAATATGATCCGAATATAATTGGATTAACCACCCGAATAATTCGTTTATCATTCATATTTTAAATATAAATAATAAATTAATAAAAATTATATTAAAATTAATAAAAGTTTGGGCTCATGAGTGGGCTAAAATTTAGGTTAAAAATAGTTAGAAGATATTTGGACTTATAGGCTAGGGAAGTGCTTAAGTGAACCAAGTAGAGAAACTACTAAGAAGTTTTATTACTCGAGTAATACTCTAGTAACTTAAGTAGAGTGAAATTAAGGTGCCAATCACTTGAATAAGGTTCCCAAATGATATAACGAAGTGTTGCTTAGTTATTTGGGGATTTGACTTACCAAGTAGACATGTGACTCAATCTTCTAAAACCAAATCACTAGCCTCCAATGTGGTAGTTAACAATGGGAGGAAGATAGATAATACGCTAATTTGATGCATCATGTCGCAAGCTTGACTTATGATGCTTTATTGGCTTTTGATAGGTCTCCTATTTAAAGAACCGTTTCTACTTTTTGGCAATATTACAATGTCATACTAGATTTAAGTGGCACTAGTAACCTAAGTTATATTGCTTCTAAGAACTCAACCCTATAGCTATTGTAATATAACTCATGAGTTAAGACTTAAATGCATAGCCATCATAAATTTACTAATGTAATTTGGTCATATCACACAAATTTGGAGAGTTCGGAACTTAGTATGGTTGATTGGTTATGTGTGAAATGTTGATATTATGTGGTTGTTTGAGCTTTTCTTTATCTATATTATGGGTCAAAAAGTGTTGCGTTTTAATGTAGCATGATCTTTTCAAATTTATCTTATAATAATAAGATTTTTTATTTAATAAGTTCTGATTTTCAATGAGCACAAATATTCATTGTTAATTATTCTTAAAATTAGAGCACATTTGATTAAGAGATCTATATAAGTAATGGACAACATCATATAATTGGAGAACAAAGTAATTTATAAATATCATGTTAATACATAGCTCATAAATAACTTAAAGTTTGAAGTAATTTTCGAATGATTTGTTGGTGAATATCCGATTTGATGAACACTCGGCCTTATGGCTTATGAGTATTCGAATTTGATGAAATCTTAGCCTTGATAGCTTGTAAAGTATTCAAACTAGAATTTGGGTACTCAGCCTTGATGGTTTATGAGTATTTAGATTTGAATTTGATAGGAATTTTAGGAATGGTTACTTAACCTTGTGTATAGCTATTCCATAATAGATTTTTATCCCCTTGACGATAGAAAGATCCATCTCCATGAAGTAATGGGAATTAGTCCTATAATAAGATTCATCTCAAAATCTTATTAGAGATGGTTTACTAGAATTGGATCAATGTTTGGATCCAAAGTCAGATTCAAATTTGAAATTAAGTCCAATTTGAGGCTGAATTTCAATTTAAGTTGATTTGTGCAGTGTATCAAATTTAGACTCATATTTGAGTCTAAATGGGTTAGGTTTACACTAGACGTCTTCGTTGGCACTCGATCCATCGGCTTTAGCAGCATCTTTGATGCAATGGTGATCAACTGTCGCGAGCAGATATTGCGACAACAATGTCGCAGCAAAGATGACAATAGGTTTTCCTCTTTTATTGTTCTTGGACAGCAACAGCTGCTTTGTTGCTGAGTTTGTTTCTGTGTAAGTGGCAGAACAGCTTGCCAGTTGCCCCTTTTTGGTCACAATGATTCATGGATGGATTTTGCTTTCCCTTTGCAAATGTTCTTTTGTGCAAAACAAGTATTCTGTTTATGCAGTGTCTCATTCTCTCCTCCTCTTTAGACTTGTACTCATATACTTTGTTTCGCCTCTTTTCTTTTCTTTAGACGTGGACGTGGTAACTTGAGGCAAAGACTAGCTGCTGTAACTTTAGCCTACTTTTAGGCTTTGATTAACTTTAGCCTACTTTCAGACTTTGATTTGATTTTTATTTTGTGTCTGAAAGAACAAACCTGGCAAATCTTCGTCAAACTTTTTGAACTGAATATTGAAGAACCTCTTTTCTTATTCCAAAAGGTTCCAGTTTATTGCTGCGAATCCAAATCACAGCTCATTTTATAATTTTTTAATATTTTCTACAGCACATTCTTGCTTTTCACTTTACTTCTCTTCTAATTTTTCTCTCTTTGTATTTCTGCGCCACTTCTCTTCTTTCTGTTATCATCTCCATGCTGATATATATTCTCTCCTTTTCTTTTTACTCATCATTATTCTTTTAATAATATTCATTATGATAATGACAGCAATATCCATAACAATATTATATTTCAGCAATATATAATATATTAATAATATCATAACAAAAATATATTACCACTTTATAATAACAGTAATATATACCAATATATCCTAATTATAACAGCAATATTCTATCTAGCAATAATAATATTGATAACATCTTAATAATCTAATCGCAATATAACACTGATATAATGATGTATATCAATAAAATTACAACAATAATATATCAACAAGACAACAATATAACATTAATATATTTCAACATCAACAGTATATAGTAGCAGCATATATCTATGTGGGCAGAATATAATATCCACAATAATATTAGCAATAATACAACAGTATCATTCCTCTTCTTTTTACTCCAAGCACCCTCCCCCACCCTCTCTCTCTCACTTTAACTAGGCA
The DNA here is from genome assembly GCA_027563935.2 of Costus lasius. Lineage (NCBI taxonomy): Eukaryota > Viridiplantae > Streptophyta > Magnoliopsida > Zingiberales > Costaceae > Costus > Costus lasius. The sequence continues at coordinate 16,316,266 of CM050452.1, read as the reverse complement.
TGAATCTGCCAATTTTTTTTTTTTTCACTCGCCTGCCGAGACATTCCTCTTATATTCTCTTTTTCTTTTTTTCTCTAATTCTTGATGTAACGAGAAGAAAAGACAAAAAGATAAATAGAATATGTTATAAATTTTTCTTCTTTGTGTTTACTTGAAAAGAAAGAAAATTTGAATGATTGATATATACAGCTCAATTTTTTTATTCATATTATATAAATACTATTAATATCATAGAATTATTAAATATTAAATATTAAATACGAGCAATGATGACAAGCTCGAGCAATGACAGTGAGAATGAGTAGTCAAGAAAAACTCGTAGTGAGCGAGGATAAGCAGCGGTGCGATGAAAAGTAAGATGTGAAGTTTGTGAAGTTAGGGCATAGTTTCAGCTTTTTGCCTAATTCAGGCAAAAAAATGAATGGAGAGTTTAAAACCTAAGTTTCCCTATTACTTTTCCTCCTAAACAATCCGTCTGCCTAAATAAACAAACTTATACTCATTTCCTTCTTATTTGCTCTCTTTCCTTCTCACTTTCCTCCTAAATAAACAAGTCTCCCTTTTTTAGAGCTTCCCAACCTGTCCAGTGTCTTTTTTTTTTTTCTTTTTTCTTGCCAATAACTCCATTCCTTTACAATTTGTTTCCTTGCAGGGACATAAAAGATAGAGGGATGGAAATTAGAAGGCGGAGGAAAAATTAAAAGGAGGAAACTTGGTCACCTGAGTTTCACGTGTGACCAAATATTTCTTCTAGCAACGGCGAGCGATGGGCTGAGGGCAAGCAGCTGGAGAGCTGGCACCGACGACGGGTTGATGGCAACGATGATGTGGCGAGTGGTTGAGGGCGACGACGGCAGGGCGAGTGGGACGAGGGCGACCACCCACTTTTGCTTTTGCTGCTAGACGAGGGCGAGCGGGACGGGGGACGAGGCAACCGCTACTGCTGGATGGGGGATGAGAGGGACAAAGGACAAGGGACGAGGGCGACCGGTGATTTCGGGAGAGAGAGGGTTGTTCAGGAGGGACGAGGACGACAAGCGATTTTGAGGGAGAGAGTGCTTCACGTGTGATTTTGGTGGGAGCGAGCATCCGTCAGGTTTTCCTTCTGTTTTTGGGAGGATTGGTTTTTAGGTGTTAATCCTCCCATTACTCCATCCATTCTAACTGGTCTGTCCAAAAAAATAAAAGATTTTAGTAATATCTGTCCCTCACCTCTGATTATCTTCCGATGAAACACTATATTAACACAACTCTAATTTGTTTTCCTTCCTTCTCCCTTTGAGAGCCCCTTGCTCCCCATTTCTACTTATTTGCCGAGCTCCCATGGCACTCCTTTTTTATTCAGCGGACCTCTCTTCTTTTTTTTGTGCCGAAAGCTATCTAGCATTTTTTTTCCCTGTGGAGAGCTTCCTCCTTTTTTTTTTCTCCAAACTCTCCTTCATATAATAGCTTTGACTATGTTTTCTTTTTTTTTATTATTTCCATAACATATATTTACATATGTATATGACTTTCCTTCTTTTCTCCTTCCTCTTAAGTGATGACGCTTTCTCTTTTGTTTGATTTTTTTGCTTCCTTTTATTTAATTCTTAATTATGGTAATGAATTTAATTGGTTTTTTTTTTCAAGCTCACATCTATGTTTATTGATCTGATTTTTTTAGCACGTTTATAATTTTCACATCTACTCCTTGGTGAAAATTAATAGTGAAACATATATATACATAAAATGATTATACCTTTTTATATACAATCCCTTCTTGCAATTATGCTTAAAGTGGTATATGTTATAGATCGATATGTATCCATGATATGGAACTATTATTTTATATCACATATAACATGCCAATTTTGGTAGATAAAAGGCAGAAGATACACATAAGGTGTGTCATATTTTGGTATATGAAACGAATCAATCCAATTGGATTTAGAAATAATTTTATATAACATAATTTTTTATTTTTAGATGTAAAGAAATTATTCTCTCCTAAATATAAAAATCAAATTAAAATTCAATTTAGGTTGAGAAGAAATCTTACAAAAAGATTATATAAAAAGACTAATAGTCCAATTTCATATGTGCTATATTAAGATTATTTGTTTTTGGGAAAACCCACCTCTTATTTGGTAGTGTCTAAGCAAACAAGTGGTTAGACCCGATTTTTTAGAACACAAGCGAACAAGGCATGGATGTTGATGATGATGGTGGGCGATAATGTTGAGACGATTATGAATCTTATGTTGTAGTTTTGACTATCTCTCTGCTCAAATGGGTCCTTGTTCAATGAAGTTTTCTAACTATTTACTTGACATTCACGAGAAGAAGGATCAAGTAGAGTAATCTTTTTTGAAATAGGTGAGGAAAGGAAAGGAAAGGAAGCATACCATCTCCCTCTCTCTGTGGCAAAACTTCATTAGTATCCCCTTAATGTCTCATTCAGCTTCTTTTTTTACGCCTTCTTGCTTAAAGAAAGTGCTATTTGTAGAGCACGAATAGAGGGTTGTTTGCTTGGTGTGTTGTGGATTCATTAGAGGGATATGGAGATTAAATTGCAAGATTATATGTGTTGCGCTGCCATGGTTTGACGGTAAAACAAAATAGGAGCTGAGGATAAATTCTCAATTTATATATTTCTATGCATATAGTCAAATTTAATGACTAGAGAATGTTTGTGATAGTTAAGAATATAAAGTCATTCAGAACATTTTTATTACAAAGAAGATTATAATGCATGCAAAATGATAACTTGAAAGAGTTTCAAACAGGAAATCGACAATAGGCATTATTACAGTACTATTTATTGTTCTTTGCCTATTGTACAAGAATTTATATCCCGTAGAATGACAACAAGTAGAAGGACTACGCTACAGAGAAAATGGAAAGCAAGACGGCAGAAAGCAGGGTAATGGCAATAGTGCTGACAAGGTAGACCTTTTGCTTGCAAAAGCCGCTGGAGGCGTCGGCCACAGCTGCCGGTCCAGTGGATGAGGAAGCGTCTGCACCATTTAAAATGAATGAACAAAGTTTGATTTGTGAAACTTTTTAGTTCTTATTATTAGGCTGCAAAACGTTATGTGCATGCACAAACCTTTTGCGGTAGCATTTGTGAAAATAGCATAGTCTGGTGATCCAGGAGACAATTTCAGAAGCTCTGCCAACAAGTAGATGTTAGTGGAAGGCCATCAATTAATACAAGAAGCATCACTAAACATAGTATCAAGTTTTAGCTATTGAAACTAGCTCACTTGGGCAATCACTGATGCTAGTGTTGGCAAGTTTGCAGGCATCGGAGAGATGGAGGAGCCTGTCGAACTGCAGGCCGAGGCTCTTGACCGTGGGCGATTCGGTGTGCGTCTGCTGTATGATGAAGCACAGGCACACTGCATCAGTGTTTCTGATGTCTCCCACTGCGCTGCAGCATGAGCTTGAGGGTGCAGTGGCCTTGGCAGTGGCATACTCAAGGCAAGAGGTGACCTTGGGAAACTCCTGCGAGCACTTGTTCTGTATTGTGGAGTTCTGGGCAGTGACCAACAACACTGATGCAGAGGAAAGGAGCTGGAGGAAGAAAAGGATGAAAGAGATGCTGGCACCTGTCATGACTGAAGATGGGTGATGAGCTTAATTCCGTGGCTGGAGAAGGGAAAAGCTCAACGTTTTGAGTAGCCATGAAATAAGCTGGTTAAGTGGTTATAAAGATCAATGAGCATTTAATGGGATTTCTGAAAGTTAGGCTGGCCATGGAGCTGGTTGGTGCTCGGATGAGGTGGTGTGTTTAATGTCGAGTAGGTGTGGCAGCGAGGTTTTCTTAAGGCACATAACATGGCATGCATGGAGAACTCAAAAAGTTTTGTTTTGTACTTGTAACCATGGCAATCAATTGCCTTGGTCATCCTCAGAATGGAAGATCTATGGGACAAGGGGACAACTGAAGTAAAGCTTTTGGGGTACTAAAATCATTCTCTGCTGCTAGTGGATGCCAGTACTGAGAAAGTGAAGCTGGATTATGATAACTAGATGCATTAGGTCTTGTTCTAAAGGATGCTGATAACTTGATATAACAAAACATTGATCATTCATCTCCTCACAAGTGCACAACCACAATTATTGATCTGAGATAGTCATACCTTCCCTGATGGGCTCTCAGAGCATTTATTGCAGCTGCAGAGCAACTTACCGGCATTAAATTTAGAGACTGAAGCGATGGAGTTTTGCCATCCTGTTCATTTTTACCCCCGAGTTTTTCAGTAATGATGTGCATTCTGATTCCTGCATAGACTCTTTCAGTGCAAGTCTATGATAGACAGGTTCAGTTCATACCAAATAAATGCATAGAATAGCAAGTGTAAAACTTGACAATATCGATCTTGGTATTTGATCATTGAAAAGGAAAGGAGGCGGTTTTCAGCAACGAATATGGCTTTAATTAGATCTGATATCTTTCAACAGATGAAATAAAATAGGAATAAAAGAAAATTTAGGAGATAGAAAAATACAGGGATAGGAAAGTATTAAAATTTTCCTTTGTTAGATTTCAAAAGAAAAAAAAATGAAAGATAAATTTCATTTGATATTTGTACCCCAACTGTGTTTTTAGTTTTTACTTATCTTTTTCCCATATCACAAAAATATTATGTAATACTGTAAAATTTATACAAATTCTATACAAATTACAAGAAAATACTATAAAATTACTAAAAGAATTATATAATTATTATAAATTATTTTAAAATTTAAATTATCATAAATTATAAAATTCATTTATAATATTATAATTAATATAAAATTCATTATGAATTGCTATAAATTTCTATAAATTATAATTCCATCCATAATTAATAATTAATATATACTAAAAATATGATTAAAAATTATTATAATCATAAATGAAATTTATGATTTATAATTAAGATAAAATACTATAAATTATTACAAATTATAATTATATACTTTTGTATTATCATCTACCATATAATATGTCAAGTAGTAGTACACAAACAAATAAGTAACACAAACAATTATATCAAATAACACTTCAAAAGATAACAATACAAAATACAAAACAAGTATATCAATACAAAATATCACATCACAATACAAAACAAATATAATACATAACACAAACAATTATATCAAGTAACACAACAAAAGATTATCAACACAGAGAGTATAATATCACAAACATAGTCAATACAAAATAAGTACCTAAAAAGTCTTACAAAAATTGTTTTAACATGTGTCTAATCAAATTTCACATCAACTCAAAAGAAGAATAATCTAGAAATAGTCACATTGATTCGTCAGTCATCATTCATTATCACATTAAGGACTTCTAAGCGTATTTCATCTGGAGCAGAGAAAAAAAGTCTAGTCTTCTCTTTACTTTTCCCAAGAGCTACATAAGCACGCACCATTCGATAATGTGGCACACCAATCTTCTTTAACTCTTCATATATCTGTTTTTCAGTGTATTCGCTCACTTCATGATCATGAGCAAATTGTTTATTCATGGATTCATTTGCTTGCTTCATGCAATTCACTATTTCATTCAACTTTTCATTAGTATCATCCAATCTTAATATCACAGCTTCTTGAAATGTAAAAGTAAATTTTCTCTTACTACTCTTAGATGATGTAGAATCGTCAGTAGTTGCTCTAGGGGGTGGCACATTAGATCGACTTGTTTCCTCAGCATCTTTATGTGATGTGTCATGAGATGCAGACACTAAACTAATAGTATTGCAATCTTCATTTTCCTTACTCCATATCTTCATAACTTCTTTACAATTGTTAGATATGCCACCCGTGGCACGATCTTTTGAGAAAAGCTCTTCTAATTTGTCATAATTATGAATAGGAGTGCTCCTCCACTTCTTTACGAGAGGATTAGCCTGTAAAGACAAAAATCAATAAATAATACACAAAACAAAAAATGGCCATAAGAAAAAAAAAATCTATCATACCATAATGAGCTCGTCCCACACTTGATTGTCAGCTTCAAACATCTTTGTTTCACTGCTCCATGAGATCCCACTCTTACTCTTAAATAACTCATGACATGTGCTGAAGTTACTTTTAAGAGTTTTGATTCGATTTTTTAGATGATCTTTTGTTAAAGCTACACCAAATGTTTGTACACATATGGTTAGCATGTTTCTATATGCAGTTGACGTAAATATACCATCAACCCTAAAACCTTTTGATTGCTGCTCTAGCATTGCATCAATAAAGACATTGTCCATTTCTTTGGTCCATTTGAAATTCTCTTTCCTTGAGCTTTTAGCGAACTTAGCTTTTTTACTCATCTTACATTGAAATAAAATCAAATTTGTTAGGCTATTATCAATCTAATATTGTTAAAGTAAATAAAGATGACAATAAATCATTAGGAAAGTAAAAAATATATATGACAATAAATCATCTAACATCAACATTATTAATTGAAAAATAATACAGAAATGTCAAATTACAAATAAAGATATAACATCACTTTTGCAGTAAACTCATATTACTAATTGCAGCAAAAAACATACAAAAATGATAATTTTATCTCATATCTTCACATGACAAAATCATTCCATATTGCATTTGTCATAGCATCTCTAAGTAGAATTCCTTTCTTAGCATCTTTATCTAATCTTTATGTACTAAAAGTATCTTTACTGATTGTATTTGATAATTCCTCATTAACTTCAGCAATCATACTAGCACAAGATCAATATCTATTAAGTAGTTATGTAAATACAACATGTTAAGATAATTTGAACATATGTGCTAATAAGATAATAGGGTTCTATTCTACTTTCTATGATTAGAAATCTCTTCTTTAATGCACTAATGAAAGCACTTTCAATAATATTACGAGCAAATATGCATATTGATGGTTAAAAAATCCATTTGTATTTTGTGGAGTATGTTTTGAATATTCTTTCAAGTGAAAGAAAATTTCTTTATAAGATGTGATAACGCAACTTTTAATCCCAAATCTAGCATCACCTAAGTAGTATTTCCATAAGACAATAATATGTAATATAAGAATTCAATAACAAAACTAAATACTAATGAGGGTAGTTTAATAAATGAAGGAAAAAAAAAATTATCTTCTAGAATTTTTAGGTTATCAGATCTAGTAAGGGCATCTTTTAATATATGTGAATCATATGATGTTCTTTCCCTCTCAAGAAGGACTTAAGTAAATTTCATGTCAAATGAGCATGCTACCAAAACATTTGTTATTGGCCAATCCTTTCTCCCCTTGGCCCTTATATCAAGGTGCATCACTAGAAGTACATGAACATGTGTCCTGTTAATTGCTCCTACTCAGTCTTGTAGTTTTATGCAATTGATCTAACAATTGAAAAACTATGGTTCATGCCAATATTCTTTTAAAATATCATATCTTGAAATAAGGATATAATCGATTGATATTGTATATCTTAGAAGAATCTATTGAACCATTAGGTTGTATGATAAACTACTCGTGTATGCTAATAATAGCTCTTAATAATTTTTGAAAGTGACAACCAATACTTCTAGGAGCATGGTAAAAGAAAAAGCAAAGTTCTCGATTCTTGACATTATGGGCTACCAAATATAATAACTTTGCCAATTTTTCCTCAACGCTAGAATTTTTAGTGTCTTTGACCTGATTTGTGCCTCATAGTATCTCACACAAATACATAAAGACATTCTTGCTCATTCTTAAAATGTTATAATAAATTAGATCAGAACTAGTTAATTTTTTTAAAAATCCCATCATATGCTATCCTTGTATTCATTAGTAGCTACTAATGGCTTATCCACATATGTTGAGTGAAGTAATAAAATGACAATTTGGTTTAATTGTGCAACACAACATCCAGCAATAGATGTAACTTGGCAAGATCTAAGGTAGAGGTTGTGCAATAATTCAAATCTCTTGTCTTTGTTATTTGTTCAAGTCATTATGATAAAACCTATAAATGAGTTTTTTTTAAAACATGCTACAAAAGTGATCTTAAGAATCAAAAGAATAAATCAAATCAATAAATGTAAGAAATATAATTACAAAAAATAAAATCTTGAGTGAGGTTAAGATTGCAATAAAATGATCTTAGACCAAAGTTCACTAGCTCAGAGTGTTATGTATTTGTTTTACTTTTTGATAACAAACTTCTCTGCTTATGGCATTTTGATTATGTTAGATCTCAAGGCCTTTTTTGACAAGTAAACAAGTTTCAGTCCACATCATCTTTGATTATGGTAAGGAGATCCAATCAGCATGATCTCTAATTATGGTAAGTAAAGGAAATTCAATCCACGTCATCTCAAGCACTTTTTGGTAAGGAAAGGAGATTCAATCCACATCATCTCAAGCACTTTTTGGTAAGTAAAGGAGATTCTGATTATGTCATTTTGAATATGTTAGATTAGTTCAATGTTAAATTTTAAAGCATTTTGATTATAATTTTATTTGATAACCTCCAAGTTCTTTAACCTTATGTTGAAGATACTATAACACTCTTTTATCACTAACTTTATCGTACAACAGAAAATATGGTTCTTTTTATAATTTTATGAGGAAAAAAAATTTTTGTATTAATTAAGTCTTGTTAAAGGGCCTTTTGTCATTAATTCATGATGTGGTAGTATATTTCCCTAGTAGGAATGATATGAACTAAGTTAGTAGTTTCAATGGTACTTAATTCAACAACTCATTTATATTTAATGGTTAGTCTAAATAATTAATGAGAAATCCATTTATGAATAAATCTATTTGTATATTGATATGGGTAAATTTGGTAGATTAAAAAGTCTATTCAGGATTTGATGAACTAAGTCACTCAGTATATCAGATCTCTTAAATAAGTTAGAATATTTAATCTGAATCACTATAAAACTTGTGACTGAGTAGTCAACACAATATAAATGTAATGTGTTCAAGTTACTAGAGTATCACTGCATGTAATTAGACCTCGAAAAATTCTATATTATGCATCTTAGGTCGATCAAAAGCTACTATGAGTAGTTGACTTTAAGATCACTTGGCACGGATCATCATGTGTTTCTGTTATTAATGTAATCCAAAATCTACATAAGTGACACCAATTTAACCATTCTAGATGCAACATAATATTCTATCTTTTTACATCCGACTGGTAAAACGCTCTTTGTCATCAACTGAGAGCATGTAAGGTCGAACAAAACTTGGCATCAAAAATACTGAGCTAGCCCATCCCATTTACCACTGAAGGGAGCCAAATATCGTAGACTAGTAAAGCAATTTATTGTAAGGAAAAAATATTCGCATATGAAGTAACAGGATTTGTTTTAGGTAACAGTGTTTAGATAACAGTGCTAGCTGGTGATTTAGCTGAGAAAGTCCATCCCATTTACCACTAAAATGTAAGATCTCAAATCTAGTGATTTTGCCGACATTAGGTTGTTTAGGTATCAGTGTTTAGATAACAGTCGTAACGAGTGATTTTGCTGTCATGAATATTTTTGTGTCTAACAGGAACGCTGCTGACACGTTGGTTCTGTGAAGGAAGAAGGGAGGTTAAATTTACCTGGAAAGAGGATCGGAGAAGAAGGGATAAGTTACAGCAGCGGCGACCAAAGAATCGGGCGCGGGCGCTGGCGATGGAGGAGAAAACGCTTCAGCGGCGATGGAGAAGAATCGGGCGCGGGCGCCGCGGCGGAGAGCAGAATCAGCAGAGAATCGGCCGCGGGCGAAGTAGAAGAAGACGCTGCAGCGGCGAGCTCACAGAATCGGGCGCGGAGAAGACGCTACGGCGGCGAGCTCACAGAATTGGATGAGGTTTTTTCTTTTTCGGAATCAATATCGAAGGAAAATATCTCTCTTTGCACTCGATTGTCTCTCCATCCGTCCGTTTCCGTCAGCCTAGGGATACAAGGGAAAGTGAAAGAGAACACAAGCCTAATATTAAGCTTGGAGGTGAATGAAGGGGCATGGAGAAATTAATCTTAGATGGGGATATCGGTCGAAAGTTAGGGATTTGATATTTCTCATGATGGTGATGTCATTATATTTATTAATGAGGGTATATTTGGTGTAGTTGTGTTGTGGAAGTTGCGCTATCTAGGTGTCACGCCCCGGTCGGATCGGCCTAAAAATAGCGCTTTATCCGTTGTCTTAGAGCCGTCCGGCGGAATACCGGAACGCAACTCTCTCTAGGGTTTCCGGCCCTAAATCGAAAACCCTAACTTGCCCGATTGATTTTTGTCCCCAAATTACAGGGTCGCTCAGAAAACCCTAACCCTAATTTGGAAAATCCAAACGAAACCCTAGATTTAATAATACCTCCAAATCAATTTTGATCGAAAGTCAAAATCACTGTTCATGCTGAAGTCAGCATGACGTCAGCCCTCCAAATCGGAATTGCCGCGCCGAATTTCGCTTTTGCCGCTCGATTTTGCACGCTGACGTCCGCCTAACGTCAGCGTCCCGAATTCGATTTCGCTTTCGAAATCGCCCGCTGACTGCCGCCGATTTTGACCCGGTCGTCGCCTCGTTTCGAACGCCCAGCGCGTTCGAGCCTCGTCGTCGTCTTCGCGCGGACGAACGCCGCTGCGTTCATTGCTCGAAGCCACTGTCTGCGTCGCCTGCTCGGCGCCGCGCCCTGGAGTTGGCCGAGCAGGGGAAGGCCGCCCGCCTCCCTCTGACCTCGTCGTCGGCAGCCGCCTGCTGCCAGCAGTTGTCACCGGAAACACCGAAACAGAGGAAGGAGTAGGGAGAGGGAAAGCTTCGTTTTATTCCTCCTAAAACGTTACAAAACTCCTCTCTACACCGACGACCACAGTCGCCGGTGCCCCCATCCCTCCCTCGCCGGTCATCGCCGGTTACAAGCTCTCATTGACCTCCTACTCGTCGACGCCATTGACGCCAGAGTCTTCGCCCCCTAGCGGCATCAGAGCCCTGCTCTGGAAGAGGCGACGGCGCCCTCGCCGTCGCCGGTGGAGTCGCTCCCCGGCGCTCTCTGTGGTGTCGCCCTCTGCGCACCCCGCTTCGTCCGCCGCTCGGACGCTTTTAAAGGGGAGAGATCTCGCCTCCAGCTCCGCTACGCTCGCTCGCGTGGACCATGCCCCATGACGTCGCCAACTCCACGCGATCCGCTCGCCTGAGGATTCGGAGCCGCCCGAAGCTGTACGGAGGAGCTTGCGAAGCTCCCGCTGCTCTCGATGTCGCCGAAGTCGTCGTCCGCAGCGCGCAAGGAAGATGCGGCTGCCGCTCCGCGTGATTTGCTCTGGTCAACATCCTCAGTTGACCGGAGCAAATCCTCTCCGCAAGTGTGCTTCTGCCAATTGTGGGCCTGGGCTTGGGTTGGGCCGAACCGGCCTGACCCAGGCCTGACAATTCTCCCCCACCTGATTTGAACATCACCCTCGATGTTCCATGCAAGTTGAACACTGGCCCTCCAATGTTCAAAGTCCTCCATCTTCTATCTCCAGTCTGATGATGAATGTTTGCTGCACCATGCTGCATGGAATTGGTGCCCCCTTGACTTGACACAACTAAGCCGCATATTCACCCCTTGGTGCTCTGCCTGACCTCCTGTGTCCTAGCCGTCTCGCCATAGTGCTCCGCCCAACTCAAAACGAGCAGGGTCACGTCCGTAACACATCTCCCCAGATGCTCCGCGCAACCTGCAATCGTTGAGTTCACGGTCTAACGCACTGGATCATCATGCTTACAACAACCTGCATCAACAAACTTGTCAAGGATAATTTCGGACCTGTGGGTCATGGGCCCACAATAATCTTGCTTCACCATCTTTGCTGAACTCAGCCGAACCTCGATGTTCCCCGATACCGGCATCGACGCCCCTGGCGCCGGCATCAACGCCCCCTGGTGTTGGCATCAACGCTATGCATTGGCATCAACACCCTCTAGTGTTGGCATCAACACGCCCTGGTGTTGGCATCAATGCTATGCATTGGCATCAACACCCTCTGGTGTTGGCATCAACACGCCCTGGTGTTGGCATCAGAGCCCCCTGCTCCGGGAAGTGATCTTGCTGTTTGTTACAATCACTGAGCTCTTATAGAGTTCTCCCTCGATGTCCCCTGACATCAGCATCGACGTCCCTGACATTGGCATCAATGCTCTTAGACATTGGCATCAACACACCCTGGTGTTGGCATCAGAGCCCTTGCCCTGGAAGAACGACACTCCTTGTCGGCGGTGGTGATGGTGTTGCCTCTCGGATCTTTCTGATTCACCATCATGGCTGAATCTTTGGCTCTGATACTTGTTGTCACGCCCCGGTCGGATCGGCCTAAAAACAGTGCTTATCCGTTGTCTTAGAGCCGTCCGGCTGAATACCGGAACGCAACTCTCTCTAGGGTTTCCGGCCCTAAATCGAAAACCCTAACTTGCCCGATTGATTTTTGTCCCCAAATTACAAGGTCGCTCAGAAAACCCTAACCCTAATTTGGGAAATCCAAACGAAACCCTAGATTTAATAATACCTCCAAATCAATTTTGATCGAAAGTCAAAATCACTGTTCATGCTGACGTCAGCATGACGTCAGCCCTCTAAATTGGAATTGCCGCACCGAATTTCGCTTTTGCCGCTCGATTTTGCACGCTGACGTCCGCCTAACGTCAGCGTCCCGAATTCGATTTCGCTTTCGAAATCGCCCACTGACTGCCGCCGATTTTGACCCGGTCGTCGCCTTGTTTCGAACGCCCAGCGCGTTCGAGCCTCGTCGTCGTCTTCGCGCGGACGAATGCCGCTGCGTTCGTTGCTCGAAGCCACTGTCTGCGTCGCCTGCTCGGCGCCGCGCCCTGGAGTTGGCCGAGCAGGGGAAGGCCGCCCGCCTCCCTCTGACCTCGTCGTCGGCAGCCGCTTGCTGCCAGCAGTTGTCGCCGGAAACACCGAACAGAGGAAGGAGTAGGGAGAGGGAAAGCTTCGTTTTATTCCTCCTAAAACGTTACAAAACTCCTCTCTACGCCGACGACCACCGTCGCCGGTGCCCCCATCCCTCCCTCGCCGGTCATCGCCGGTTACAAGCTCTCATTGACCTCCTACTCGTCGACGCCATTGACGCCAGAGTCTTCGCCCCCTGGCGGCATCAGAGCCCTACTCTGGAAGAGGCGGCGACGGCGCCGTCGCCGGTGGAGTCGCTCCCCGGCGCTCTCTGTGGTGTCGCCCTCTGCGCACCCCGCTTCGTCCGCCGCTCGGACGCTTTTAAAGGGGAGAGATCTCGCCTCCAGCTCCGCTACGCTCGCTAGCGTGGACCACGCTCCACGACGTCGCCAACTCCGCGCGATCCGCTCGCCTGAGGATTCGGAGCCGCCCGAAGCTGCATCAAGGAGCTCGCGAAGCTCCCGCTGCTCTCGATGTCGCCGAAGTCATCGTCCGCAGCGTGCGAGGAAGATGCGGCTGCCGCTCCGCGTGATTTGCTCTGGTCAACATCCTCAGTTGACCGGAGCAAATCCTCTCCGCAAGTGTGCTTCTGCCAATTGTGGGCCTGGGCTTGGGTTGGGCCGAACCGGCCTGACCCAGGCCAATGGGTCGGGTACCCGCGATTTTCTGACCCGACCCGACCTGACCCAAACCCGAACCCGACTAAACCCGAGTCGGGTATTTAAATGGGTACCCGCAGGTACTCATTTAAATTAAAATATTTATTTTTAAATTATTTTTTATAAAATATAACTATAAAATAATATTAATAATAAAAAATATATTTATTAAAAATTATTTTACTATATAAATATATATATATATAAATATAAAAATTTATTTTTTATTATATATTAATCGGGTATCGGGTATCTTAATCGGGTACCCGAACCCGACCCGATTAGCTAATCGGGTACTCGAACCCGTCATTAACGGGTCAGGTCGGGTCGGGTATCCGCAAGTTCGGGTATCCATTGACACCCCTAGCGCTATCATTGTTGAGTTGTGATTCTAGTATTTGATATTATAGTTTTTTTAAGAGATTTCAGTTGAGCTGTTAATTATTATGCTTGTATTATTTAAATTTTAAATATTATAATTAAATAATAATGATATATGAGAGCATGTCATATATATAAATAAATTTTATTTTTTAAAAATAATTAAATTTACAAATTTTTTTTATTAATATTTATATATTTAATTAGTAAATAAATTTTAATTAATTAAATTATTAAATATAATATAATTAGAAGAATATATTAAAGTTAAAATTATATATTTTAAACAATTAAATAAAAATATAGTAAAGTTAAAATTATATATAAATAGCCTCAATAGTTTGCAACACCTAAAGGAGAAAAATATGCTTATATGAACTGTTAAAGTTTGCCCCTAGATTTTCACTATGTTATAGATAGGTGCGCATGTAGACCGTGTTTAATAAAGGGGGAGGGAAAGAAAGAAAAGATAGAAGGATAACAGAATTTGGTTGTTTAATAGGGAGGATGGAAAACTGAAGAGGAAAAAACAAAGAGAAAGTTGATATAACTTTCCCTTAAAATCGGGCGAAATTACAAGCCTGCTCTATTTTGCCCTAATCTCACCCCGCTCACACATTATAGTATTTAATTAATATTATAGTAATTAATAATATTTAATTAATTTTATAGTATTTAATAATATTTAATTAATTTATAGTATTTAAATAGATTACTTAGTTTTATAGTACTTAATAATATTTAATTAAATTTATATTATTTAATAATATTTAATTAATTTTATATTATTTAATACTATTTAATTAATTTTATTATATTTAATAATATTTACTTAATTTTATAGTATTTAATAGTTGATTAATTAGTTTTATAATTTTTAATAGTATTTAATGATATTTGTATAGTACGAGTGTAAAAATAAAAAAAATAGAATGACTATATCAATCTTTTCAATTTTCTTTTCCTCTAATTAAACACAATTGAAAAAATCTTCTTACTTTTTCTTCCTTTCACTTTCCCTTCTTTTTATTTTTATTTTTTTCCTTTTAAACACAACCGTAGTGCCTATTTTTGCTGGTTGTTCTTGTTATAGCACAGTTGGATGCTGCATGCTTCGAAATGAGCTGGAAGTCAAAGGTGATAAGCTGGTTATGATCTATCCCGAATGGGTGCCATTGTAATCTCACCAATGCACGAGGATGACTGAAAGCAAACATTTTTCCAATAAAGAAAAAAAAATTTCATTAAGGAAAATGCAATAAAAAATTTCTCTTTCCCCTCATTTTGATTCTGCCCATTTTAGGTCAAAACTCTATCTTCAACTCCGATTTCTTCAAATTTCTCTCCTTTTATTAGCAAAAGTTCCTATATTACTCTGAAGTATTGCATTGAACGTCAAATTTCTAATTTGGCCCTTAAAATATATGCCTTCTTTTGCATATATTGTTTGGTCTGATCTGTTACTCTGCATGATGATCTCACGCAGGATAATGTACCACCAAAAGGAATACATCTTTTCTTTCCAAATCAAAGCAACATTCAATGTATCATCACATAATTTGAATGTTCTCAGTGGTAATTCTTTGTGCTACACCTGCAAAACATATTCATGTATTTATATAGTGAATGAACTGTATGATCATAGCAGAATGATTGGATGCATGCTGCGCTACCAAAATGTGCACATTTCATCTCTCCAGATCAAAAAATAGAAGAGAGTTCTTCAAGAATGTAAACAATAGAAGTTTACAAAATGAAAAAAAAAAAAAGAGAAAAAAGTGCATAGCTTTTTTATAGGTGGACTATATTTATTGGTACTTCTTGCGATGCCATTCTGCTCTGGCACGAACTATTTCTGCTTTATCCTCTTGTAGGCGAAGCAAGTGTGTGCTTCCCAATTCTGCTTTACAGAGTCTTATACTCTCAAGACCCTTGTCAGCTTCATTTTTGGTTATGCTTGTGAGGGACTCCAGCAAATTAGATTGCCTGCACTCTCTACGATATTCTAGTGTCATGCTGGTGAGGTGATAATCCTCCAGTACAGTCATTGGTACACTCTGCAGTATTCAGCATTTAATGCAGTTCAGATCACTAATCATCAGTACTATATGGATTAGTTCAAGATTACTTGGAAGTTAATACCTCCAGAATCCATCCGATGTACTTCACATTGTTCACATGCTGATTTACATCCATATCACTCCACGTTGGCTAAATCACATGAAAGAATGTGTTAGCAGTGATGATCATCTATTTCTTACATGAAGTAATTCCATAAAGAATCACTTGTCAAGAATACTAGTTTATTGATGAGAAAGTTGAAGCTTACTGCTAAGCCTGATCTGATATTCTCTGCAGTATCTTCAGTCAACTTGTTTATCTTTCCACTGTCACAAGTGCCATCAAGAAACACATTTCTGTCCAAGTAGAAGGGTTTTACCTCTTCTCTCACCTGCTCAGGAATCTTTGACAATTTTCTTGTTTCTCTATTCATCATTACCCAGTTGCTGCATAATATGGATGAAAAAGTTAAAAACTTAGACTAGTCTGCTGACATGAGCTGATCAGCAAAGATTCATCTACCTTGTAGCTCTTGTTATTATCTGCTGGGTGCTGTAATCTCGGATTGTCCAGTCTCTGCGCATGCCATTCTTCCCAGACGGTGCAACCCAGGTATCAATCTCTACCACATCTCCCCTGAAACAACAGCATCATTATACCATTAACTTGTAAATATTTTAACATGTACATCCTTTGACTCAAGGGAATCATGGATATACCAGCTGCTGTATTTTTCAACTTGAATGTTGATTCTAGTAACAACCCATATAAGTTTCCTAAGATTCATTTGATGTGTTGCTCCAAATCCATCACTTGCTAGGCCAGAGCTCCTTACATGGTTCAGAGCTGTCTCCTGTCCTTGGTAATTGGCAGCACAGGAAAACTATTAGCAGAAATCAGTATGATATGCTTATTGACTTCGACATGAAATATGATAGCCCTAGAGAGATTAATATAATTTTGTGCATAAAGTTGCAGATTTAGGAGGCAAGTACCTGGAGGAGATTCATAAGCGTTTCCATGGTTGCAGTTTCGTCAGGCCCGATCTCATAAGATCGAATCACAAAAGTTTGTCTGTAAACATACTTGTCCTCCACAAAGCTCCCAAGCTTGAAAGCATTCACTGGGACCAATCCACCATCATCAACCCTCCGAACTACAGATCCATTAGCCACAGACGAAGGAGCCTCACTCTCATGCACCACCACCCCATTCACCTTTCTGCCATTAATTTTTTCCACGCTCACTTGTATACCACTACTCGCACACAATCTCCTCACCTCTACCTTCCTTGTGCAGCTAACAGGTGCATTACTTACCAGCCATGGCCTACGAAGTTGTAAGCTGGCACGACCACCGGAAGAAGCCGACATCGTCAGGGCCATTGCTTGTGCTACTCTCTCACCCAAGTAGATAGGCGTTGCTGGATGTGATGGTCTTCACATTACTCTTTGGTCAGGACGATTGACCTTAAGAATCGGAAGAATACAAGCTCAGAAATTGTTAGCTTTGAGAAATGAAAGAGGTGAAAGGCAGGGAATGCAGGTCATCCTCTTCTTTGCTTGGAGGCGAGGAAAAATGGATGAGGGGCCTCATTTGATTCAGCTTGCACGAAATTGTACAAGTTTCAGTGGTGAATTAAGTGTTGGCTTCCATAATATTAGGGAAGGAGGGAGGTGATGACGGCGGGAGGTTGGAAAATGGGTTGCGCTGTGTGCAAACAGATCACCTGCCCTCACCAGCCATTCCATTTCAGCAATATTTTTCGCTGATTAGATGCACCAAACGCTTGGCTTCAAGAGCTTAATTACGTGAATGCTCTATTATGTTGAAAAATTAGTTTCTACATTTTTTTCTGGAAGAGGTTCTTTCACCATAAATTGTTCTCTTAAATTTCAGATTGTGATAAAGAATGTGGCAAGAGCAGAATAAAAATAACATTATATTGGCACCATTAAATACAATTTTATGGAAATTAAATGTATATCTTTTATTTAGATTTTTTATAGTGTATGTACTACAATATACATATATAACATTTGTAGTAAAATATTTATTAAAATTTAGTAAAATGAAAAAAAAATGAGATAAATTTCACGTTATCATAAAATAATTTTGTATTACATATATGCACTTAGTAAATTGACTTGTATTATTATTGCATTTGAGTCATTAAAGTTTAATCTTTATTGTAGTTAAGCTATTGAATTTAGTATTTGAAACACATATTACAATTATAAATTCTATATTAGTAATTTGCATGTTAGGAATTTTCTACATGCTTTTATTCAGTAATTCAAAATTTGAATCTTATTTACTATTTTTTTTTGGCTGTGTTTTCTGTCCAAAACAAAACATTTGGTTGTTTTGTATTCTGTTTAAAAAAAAATTATAACTAGAGTTTTCACAAGTTTACATTCACAGCTTTCTCTTTCACTCTTGGCATTTAAGTTCATTGTTTTATCACTGATTTGTTGTGTTCTTCTTATTTGAAACTTCATTTAACCAAGCTGTGGTTTTTTTTTTTGGTTAAAAAGTAAACAAATTATATATATTAGGACTACTTGCTAGCATTTGTACAAGTTTTATTCCATTCACAAGCTCAATTGCTCCTTATTGATTTGTATTTCTGTGTTCCTTCCTTAGAACAAAAAATTTCTATAGTTGTTGTAGTTTAGTTGATGTCTTTATTTTTTAAAAAATATTTTGCTGCATTTGTGTTTTGAAAAAAAAAGGAGGTTACATGGTTAGTGTTTCTCAAGGTTTTAAACCCAGTTTCAAATTTCAGCATTTGTGTTCTTGTTATGTTTTTATACTTGTTTAGTATTGTGTGTCATTTGCACCTTTATCATGCTGTGTTTTTAAAGATAAAAGAAATTTCAAATTAACAAAGAATTTTAAAATCAAAATGAGGTACTCTAGTAACAACACCACAATAGAAGGGCTAAACCAATCTATGCTCAAGCCTATGCTCAAAGTTATGCTCAGTCCTGTGATCAACCTTGTGCTCCAATATATAATTAGTTTATGCTCAATCCCTAGGAGAAAATTTGAACCA
Source organism: Costus lasius (assembly GCA_027563935.2). Taxonomy (NCBI): domain Eukaryota; kingdom Viridiplantae; phylum Streptophyta; class Magnoliopsida; order Zingiberales; family Costaceae; genus Costus; species Costus lasius. The sequence goes on along the minus strand of CM050452.1, from coordinate 16,297,238 downwards.
ATTTGGGAAAAAATCCAAACCAATATTCTTATAGGAGTCAACCTCATGAACGAGAACCATATAGACTACATGCACAAGAAGGGGAATAAAGGTATGCACCCCGAACTCCCAATTTTAAGGCTAGTGCACCTCCTATGAAATCTATATAGACAATCATCACTCTCCGAACCCTCCTGCTTTTGAAGGAAGCCTAGACTCCTAGCTTATTGAGCAATACTTTAAGGGGAGCACCATACCCGAATATGGGAAGGCACGTTGTGCCTACTTCTGTTACGAGGCTCCGCTCAAATGTACTAGCAAAAAGTGGTAGCCCACTAGCATACTATGGAATGCCCCCAATAATTAGATTGGAGGATATGAGTTCGAAACTAAGAGAAGTATATTTCACCACACTATAGGAATCACATGTATAATCAATTGTCAGGATTGGCCCAAGGAAATAATTCTATGACTAAATATCCAATTAGGATAGGTACATTGAATAATACAGGTTGCGTTTGGCCCCCCTACTTATCACCTTCTGTTAGTGTGCCCAGCAAAAGTTGCCAGTCTAAGCTATTTGTATAACCAGCTTCTCTAGCCTTAGTAGAGAATCTGTACTATAGCGGGCAGCTTCTAGCTTCCATCTTCTGTTTTTTTTCTCTCATGAGCTTACTAATAATATATGTTTAGTATCATTTAAAATATTTGAATATTCTAAATTATTATTAATAAAAATTTAGTAATATAATTTTTATATTGGTAATATTTTTAATAAATATTTTATTTATTTTAAAGATATTTAGTAGTGTAACCTATAATATTTTCAATATATATTTTAATTATTATTAAAAAAATTAATAGTATAACTCATAATTTTTTAATAAATATCTTAATTATAACTAACTAAAAATTTAGTCACATAATTTTGATCTTAATAATATTTTTAATAAAAAATTATTTATTATTAATAAAAAATTTAGGTAAATTATAATAATCTAACCAAAAGCTGTGCATCCAAACACCCTCTAAACTTCTTCAGCTAGCATATTTTCAACCAGCACTTCTTTAGTTAGCAAAAGGTAGAAGCATAAGTTAGATCAAACGTAACAACAAACCTTGACAATAAGTGTCTTAAGTATGAAAATACATGAACGCAAAATGCAAAAATGAAAAGAATCAAAAATAACTTAGATTTTTGCAATTATTTTGGGGGAGGAATTATTGAATATCAAAAACTTATTACGCGAAATCCCATTTTTTTGGAGCGGGTCGAAGGGGTGGGCATTATTGGTGGAGATGAAGCAATAAATTGGGAGTGGGAAGGCGGTTGATGAGGTAGACAGCAGTGGTGACGGCAGCATCCCAAAATTTGAGGGGAATTGATGCATGATTCAGTAAGGCAAGTGCAGTTTCAATTATATGGCGATGCTTACGTTCAGCAGTGCCATTTTGTTGAGGAGTATGAAAAGAAAAAGGTCCCATTGGGATTTGAACCCAAGTCACTAGAGTCAGAGTCTAGAGTGCTAACCACTACACCATGGAACCATTTGTTAGTCATGCCTCTCTATTATTCACACCGAAAGACTAAGCAATCAAAGGCCTCACAAAAGGCTTGAGCCGTTAAGACACCGACGGAAAAGATTAACAAGTACCTTTAATTTGCTCAAGGCCACTTTGTCAAGCTCAAAGCCATTAAAATCTATCTCATATGGCTGCACATAAGGTCCTTTGGGAAGAGTTATACTCATATGCTCTACTGTCATCTTCGAAGCCACTAGGTTGAGCATACATTCAATAGCCTTAAGGCCATCATTCAAAGGCTCTTAACCAAGGTGACACATCCTTTACTTAGCTCAAGGCCTCTATGTCAACCTCAAAGCCTTTAAAACCTATCTACTATGGCCGCTTATAAGGTCCCTTTGGAAGAGTTATTCTCATATGCCCTAAGGTTGAACTTACATTCAAAAGCCTTACATATTTTGAAAGCTCTTAACATAAGCTTGACATCATAAATCTCTAAAGTTATATTGTAGTCCCTTAAACTACACCTTAGGATCATCTCATAAGCCAATATGTACATTGAATAATACAAACATTAACAATAAATGTCTTGTGTATGAAAAATCTATCAAAGGCCTCACAAAAGGCTTTGAGTCGTTAAGACACTGATGGAAAAGCTTAAAAGCAAGTACCTTTAATTTGCTCAAGTCCACTTTGTCAAGCTCAAAACCTTTATAATCTATCTTCTATGGCTACACATAAGGTCCTTTGGGAAGAGTTATACTCATATGCCCTACTGTCATCTTCGAAGCCACTAGGTTGAGCTTACATTCAATACCCTTAAGTCCATCATTCAAAATCTCTTAACCAATGCAACACCTCCTTTACGTTGCTCAAGGCCTCTGTGTCAAGCTCAAAGTCTTCAAAATCTATCTGCTATGGTCGCATATAAGGTCCCTTTGGAAGAGTTATACTCATATGCCCTAACACCATGTTGTGAACCCTACGGTTGAACTTACATTCAAAAGACTTATGGCCATCATTCGAAAGCTCTTCACCTAAGCTTGACATCATAAATCTCTACAGTTATATTGTAATCCCTAAAACTATACCTTAGGATCATCTCATAAGACAATTGGTACATTGAATAATACAAACATTAACAATAAATGTCTTGTGTATGAAAAATATATGAACACAAAATGAGAAAAATAAAAAGAATTGAAAAACATTTGATAAAAAAAAGTCCCATTAGGATTTGAACCCAAGTCACTCAAGTTAGAGTCTAGAGTACTAACCATTAGACCATAGAACCATTTGTTTGTAATGTCTCCTTTTCATTCACAACAAAAGCGTGATTTCTCAAACACATCACAAAAGGTGTTATGCCCCGCGAACCGTTACCCGACAATCCTCAATTTGCATGCCAAAATCAATTTTTATCTCCTAAATTCCAAATTAATTTTGACCATCTGTGTTGATCGTTAAATGTTGACTCGGCAGTGCCTCATTTCGAATGCCAATCAAAACATCCGCCCCGCACCTGCCTTCATCTTCACATGCAATGGCGTACAAATGCCACCTGCATTTCATCTGTCGGAACTCCAGTCGCCAGAGAACAAGGGCATGCCGGCAGGGGAAGACCCTTACTCTTTGTCCTCAGCCTGACAACCAGCCGGAAGCCGCCTGCTACCGAATTTAGTGAAGGAGATGCTGAATCGGAAACAGGGGAAAGCTTCGCCGAAAAAACCAGGAAAGCTCGTCGGAGAAGACACACGATGAAGGGAAATTTCACTCTATTATTTGCGCACAAACAGAGCTACAAAAATCCTCTCATTCTCGCTCACATCGCTCCCTCATGTCAATGGCAACACTCATCGTCGACCTTACAAGTGCTCACCCTCGCATAACATTTCGTCGACGCCCCCTGACACTGGCATCAGAGCTCGTTGCTTTGGGAAGGGGGGGTGGGGGGGGGGGGGGGGGGGCGCCCTCGCCGCCGCCCTGTGGTGGCACTTCCTCCATGCACACCCTACTTCGTCCGCTCGTCGGATCTTTAAAGGAAGAGAAGCAGGGGACAACGCCACTGATTATGTCGCCCGCCGTTTCCTCTCGTGGACCACGTACACCCGCATGCATCCACGTTTGCCACCATGCTGGAACCTTTCTCGTGACGCCCATGTCTCCGCATCATCTACTACCATTGACGCCATCATCCGTGTGCGAAGAGCTCGCATCCAAAAATCCCACCGAGGACGATGGCGTTGCTGCAACGTAGTCCAAATCGGAAGACATCCGAACACATTTGGATGTTAACCCAATTTTGACCCAATTTCGGGTTCCACTGTTTGCTTCGCCACATGGGCTTGGGCCGCCGCCAGCTCGACTAAATTTGGCCCAGTTCGAGCGAAATTGGACATTATAAAAGGCTTGAGCCGTTCAGACACTGATGGAAAAACTTAAAGCAAGTACCTTTACTTTGCCCAAGGCCAGTTTATCATGCTCAAAGCCGTTAAAATCTATCTCCTATGGCTGCTCATAGGATCCTTTGGGAAGAGTTATACTCAAATGCCCTACTATCATCTTCGAAACCCCTAGGTTGAGCTTACCTTCAATAGCCTTATGACCATCATTCAAAAGCTCTTAACCATTGACCAAGGCTACACCTCATAAAGCTCTATAACCATATAGGTCATGCTCATTTTGGTAACACCTAAGATGTTCTCTCTAAGTTGCATCTTATGAACATCTCTGACCTAGCCCATAATCACAAGCCTAAGGTTCTCCTCAATAGTCTTTATGTAAAAATGGACCTCTTAATCCCATTTTGATAGGTTCATTAATTATATTAATCTGGCAATAAATGTCTAATGTATAAATTGTATAAAAGCAAAATGTAGAATTGAACATAAATGAATGTAACTTAAGAAGAAAAAGGTCCTATTATGATTTAAACACCAGTCCCTAGAGTCAAGGTCTAGAGTGCTAACAATCACACCATGGAACCATTTGGTAGTCTTGTAACTTAATAGTTCATATTAAAAGCCAGAGCTATCAAAGTTCATACAAAAAGCACGAGCAATTAAGGCAATGATGGGAAATCTTAAAGCAAGTAGCTTTACTTTGGTCAAGGCCATTGTGTCAAGCTCAAAGCCTTCATAACCAACCTACTATGGCTACTAATAAGGTCCCTTTGGAAGAGTTATAGTCATATGCCCTAAGGCCATGTTATGAGCCCTAAGGTTGAGCTTAAATTCAAAAGCCTTACGGCCATCTTTCGAAAGCTCTTAGCCTAAGCTTGACGTCAAAAATTTCTAAAGTTATATTGTAACCCCTTAAACTACACCATAGGATTATCACGTAAGCCAATAGGTCGAGCTCACATTGATGACACCAATGACATTCACTCTAAGTTGTATCTTATGAACAACTCAACAAAGGCTCTTGCCAAAATTCTTTAAGTACAAATAGACCTCTTAATCTGTAATCCCATTAGGATAGGTACATTAAATAATAAATATCTTGTGCATGAAAATATATCAACATAAAATGCAAAAATAAAAATAATTGAAAATCACCATGTCGCTAGAGTCAAAGTCTAGAGTGCTAACCACTACACCATGGAACCATTTGTTACTCATATCTCCCTTTTATTCACACCGAAAGCCAAAGCTATCAAAGGCATCGCAAAAGGCATGAGCCGTTTAGACACCGATGGAAAAGCTTAAAGCAAGTACATTTACTTGGGCAAGCAAGTACATTTACTTTGCCCAAGGCCACTTTGTCATGCTCAAAGCCTTTAAAATGTATCTCCTATCGCAGCTCATAAGATCCTTTGGGAAGAGTTGTACACATATGCCCAACTGTCATCTTTGAAGCCCCTTAGTTGAGATTACATTCAATAGCCTTAAGGCCATCTTTCAAAAGCACTTATCCTCGGCTACACCTCATAAATCTCTAAAGCCATAGTGTAAGCCCTTAAACCCCCACATTAGTATCATTTCGTAAGCTGAATAGGTCATGCTCACCTTGATAAAACCTAAGATGTTCACTATGAGTTGCATCTTATGAACATCTTTAACAAGCCCATAATCATCAGCCTGTGGCTTGATCAGCCTGTGGCTTGATGTCTCGTATTTATGTAATCTTTTTGACTAATGTTTCCTTGTGAATCGAGACATATTTTCATGTTTTTACATCTCTTTCCAGCTTAATTCACTTAATATCTTCAGAAGCTTCACTACTTGTCATATTTGTTAAATACAGGACAATTCACTCGTTTCTAGAGCTATACGGATGCACGATCACATGCCCGAGTGAATCTAAATTTATGACGAGAAATTTAGCTTCAGACGAAAGCTAGAGTTTACCCGCATTCAGCATTTATTGTCAGCTCTCCAGACGCACGCCATCAGCTAAAGTTCACACGCCATCAGTCCAAAAGACACACGCCAATGAGGAACATTCATGAACAAGCATTAATGACTCCTCATTTATGAACAAGCATTAATGAGAAACATTCATGAATGAGCATCAAATGAAGAAACATTCATGAATATGGATAAGGTGTTCATGATTGGCGCCACCTTGAAGAGATGCTTTGAAGAAGTGCCTTGAAGAGGTGCTTTGAAGAAGTGCCTTGAAGTCTATAAAAGAGATGAGTTCTCTTTTGGAAAAAAAAGAAAAAAAGTCGAAGGCAAGAAGAGGATTGCGCCAAGAGCTCAAAGGACTGGTTCCAAGGCAAGAGAACAACATTCCAAAGAGAGAAAGGCGACATCAAAGAAGGAGAGGAGGAGTTTGTCTTAGTTCTTTTCTCTTTTCTACTTTGTTCTGTCACCTTTACATCTTAATCATAAATCTTGTACTTGTAGTAACCATGTGTGTATTAGCGTAAAACCTCTATCGGGATTCAGGTGTAGCCCGTCTTTATGATTTACAAGTATTAATGTTAAGAATTGCTTTCCGATATATCTTTTGAGACCATTTGATCTAGATTTATTTCATTCGTGTTTATCGATTTTCGGCCGGATCGATTTTTGCATTTTAGTTGATTGTGGTAACAACTGAGAGGTGAATCGCAATCAACACATTCTTCTTGATCAATCTTGTGTGCTCTATTACGAGAGTCGTAGAGTCTACTTGGGGAATCTTGGTGTCCTGTTTCACACGATCTACCTCTGCTTAGTCCACCGCGAGAGTAGGAGACTAACTAAGTAGATTGTGGAGTTGTCCACCGCGAGAGTAGGAGACTAACTCAATTGTTGAGTCGCGCACTCGAGAGGGGCACGGCTCAAGAGGACACATCCTTGGTTTTCTAGAGATTATCAAAGCAGTACTTCTCATTACGCTTTTAAGTTCAAAGACGTGGTGAAACCCGATATCCCAATTTCTCTCTCATCGTTCGACTTTCGTTTTATTACGTTCTTTTTAATTTGAACTGCAACACCATCTAAGACCCCCATTCGTTTAGCTATTGATTGTACGATTAGTCGGTAATTGACACTAGTCCCTGTGGAAACGATATCTTACGTACTACATTGGTAAGCCGTGCGCTTGCGGATTTTGTGCAACAAGTTTTTGGCACCGTTACCGGGGAACTAGTTAGTCAATATCGACACGATCGGAAGATCGGTAGACTAGACAAAAATAAAATAAAATAAAATAAAAAAATCGTGCAAAAAAAATCCTTTTTCTTTTTCTTTGTAGTTCTGAGTAATTTTTTTAAAAAAATTTTGTTATTATCATCTGAAATTCCTTGAAATTGATTTGAATCTTTCTATTATAGTTCACTTGGTTAATGCGCATAATGCTTGATTCATTAAATACACATCCTGCAATGTTTAATTATATCTTATGTGAGATTTGTGGATGTGCAGGACATTCTTTTCTAGAATGCCAAGTAGAACTTCCTCCATGCTTAAAGTCATGCTTTGAGAATATGCACACAAGTAGTAACTTTAACCCATGGCCTGAGGATGACCAATACTCTTTTACCTATGACCAGTATCATTGTACCTATGAGCCAAACTGGGAGAACCCTCCAACCTTCTTCTATGAGAGCCACCCAAAACTTGAAACCATGATTGAAAACTTTTTGGTTGAGATGCAAGCCTATACCTCAAGCTTCGACACTTTAGCAGCAACTCATACTATGATGTTAGGAACCCAGTTACTCCCTGAAGCCCAACATAACTTTGCTTCAACTGAACCTATGGGCGAATTTGAGGAACCACAAGTAAGGGATAGCGAGTTAGATGAGGATGGATCAAAAAGTTTTAGAATTGAGAATCCTATTGAAGAAAAACTAAGTGAGGAAGAAATTGAGGAAGAGGAACCAATGTACATCCCACCGCCACCATATAAACCATTGATTTATTTTCCTCAAAGGTTGATAAATGAAAATCATGACACGCAATTCACATTGTGTTACAACATGGAGATCTTGGACAAAGTAGTTGAGGAAGTCGGCACCACTCAAACTGATAAAGATCCATTAGACATCTACACAATTGATGATAATGATGAGGTGACCGAAATTGATACTAACACATTCTCCCAACTACAAGACTCTAATATGATGATTGACATACATAAGGTGAATCCTGCAAAACTTGATGACATAGACACTGAGGTGAGTACAAATTTGACTTTTGAATTTAAATCTCTTCAAAACAATACAAGGTATGACTTGCTATGCCCTGATTCTACTTTCTATATAATTATTGATGCATATTTTAATGTTAGAAAAATTATTGGATATATCATTGATGACATTAAGGGCACAAATTTTTTTCTTTAATATGCATATGATTTTTATTCAGATAGTGACCCACCTGCAACACTGGATACATACTTTGGTGGGCACACTTACACAACGAAGAAATGACAGGCGTCTACATGCCATCTATTACGCCATTGATCCTCCAGCAATGCCATAACACTTTGGCATAGGTCAAGTTAATGACCTTAAACAAGCGCTTCTTGGGAGGCAACCCAAGTGCTTTATTTCTTTAATTTTAATTAGTTGTTCTGATGTGTGTTACTTATTTTTCCGGTTGAAATTAGAAATTAAGACTTACGGATCTAATCCTGATCCCTGCTTGTCACAAAAAAAAGAGGAAAATTGAGGCCAGCCGTAAATTACCCCAAATCGTGGAACTCAAGTTTTACAAGCACCCTTCTGCTGCCGCCTTGCATCAATCAGCGCCGCACTTCTAAATTCCAACAGGCGCCGCTCTTCCAGATAAAATTGAACAATGAATGATCATACCGACTATCTTTGCTTCCCGCTGTGCTCCCCGCCTCAAGCTCGTTCCACTGACGAAGGCGACTCTTTCCAGTGCTTGTTCTACTGAAATCTGCAACAGGCGCCACCGCTTCATTCCACCAGGCTTCTTCAAATCCTGAATAATGGAAGGCAACGACTTCTCTCTTCGGCTACTCCTTCAAAAATCCACTGATGTTCACCTCCAAAACCGTCGCAGCACCGCTTCAAATCAACAGGCGCACCGCTTCAGCAGAACAGCGGCACCGCTTCAAATAACCAGGCAGCTTCGCTTCCATCTTCATCCCACCAGGCGCACAGCATCATCCCACTAGGTGCACCGCTTCACTCTGCCTTTAACAAAAATCAGCGCCGACCCTCTGTGTTCCTCAACGAAAGCGAGACGAGTCACCTGCAACAGAAATCTCGGCACCAGGCTTCTTCAATCCAAAAACCAACTGACCTCTTCAATCTGAGTTGAAACCGCCACCACTGACTTTTTGCGCCGCTTAATCGTCCAACAATTAGGGCCGGCTCTTCTTCCTGGGTTGGCTGCAAATATAAGCAGCTGTTGGATCTCCACACCTTCACAAATGCCAACGAATTAGAAGGAGGTGTTGTCTTCTTTGACTTCCAGATTCTGCCCTCACTGCTTTATTGGATGCCACTTCTTCTTGCGATTTTCAACTGCTGCTAGGCCTCTGATTCCTGCTGCTGCTCAGAAGCTCCCCACTTTCCTGATTTTCTACATCAAAATCTGTCAGCACACTTCTGAAATCAGCATCGCTATTATCTCAAATTTCAACAGACGAGGGCGACTCCAAATCAGCGCTCTTCCAGAACTGAGATGACACCACCCTTTTGCTTCAATCGCCACTGCCTCTACTTCAAAATCTGCAACCCCTCTTGTGCGCTGGCTTCACCATTCAAAAACCTTTTGTAGTCATTACTTAAAAGGACGCCACCCCCCATCGATCCAACCTGAAACTGCTGCCGCCCCATCCTTCAGCTTCAAAAGAAACCGCCGCAGCCGCTTACCCTTCTCCTTCGATCCCAATTCTATTTTCTCCTTTAGTCCGACGATCTAGAAACTACCCTGTTGCTGGACTTACTCTACATTGCTGCTACAGTCGCGCTTCACCAAATCTGTCGCCCTCATATCACTCTGATCTCTCAAGTTTAAGCTTCAACTGCTTTCAAATTTGCTGCTATTGTCTTTGTGATATTTCGCTTACTGCTTTGTAAGGGTGATATCTTCTCGACTATTTCTGATCCACCTGCACGAGCACCGACCACCCAGCCTCTACCGCTACTCTGCTGTTATTGCTGTCAGGCTTGCCGAGGCCTTGATTTTCACCTCCAAGTCTTAGCGTTCCTCCAGGTTCTAGTTTCATCTTGCTGCTAGCCTCTTTGATTTCAACTATTCAACTGCTACATTTGCTATGGCCATCAAACGAAAGATCAGAGCTCAACAATCTTCCATGCACACACCTACTGCTTCTTTTTGCCGGCCTACTTCTTCAGCTATTTTGCCTCTATTTGACGCTATTCTGAGGCAGCGCTCTGTCTTTAGCTTCCTCATGCATAATTCTGTTCAAGTCCACAAATGCCACCAGCTTCTATAACTTCTATGAATGTCTTGCTAAATTTATACGACATGTGGATGACCCTCATAGGGAAGATGCTGAGACGAGCACCGACGATGACTTTGACTAATCTTGTGAGTATTGCACCCCATTTCTCCAAATTTTGTGTTCTTTACATGCTATGCATAGGGACTATGCATAATTTAAGTCTGGGAGATTTCGGGTTGGGTTCATTTTCAAAACATGATATGCAGTACCACAATACTTAGGCTTTGTGCTTTGATAATACATTTCATATGCTGTGATGAAGATAAGTGGTGATGTTATTTTTGATTTTTGGAAATCATGATAGCTTCTTATTTCATATTGAATCCATGAAATATTATTATTATGCTCTAAATCTTAGTTCAAAGTTAGGTAATTCATTTGATTCCTATTTGATGGAAAAAGACTGTGGAGTAATATATCTGATTTTTGATTAAGGTTCTTACTTTTAAAGTAATGCTTTGATCTCTCTGTGGAAGTATGTACCTCTATCTATTTGATTCACTTTATTACTTGTTGGTTCTGATCAATGCACTTATCTGATGGTTGTTATCTCCTCTGAAATAAAAAAAAGACTCCTCTACTTGGCACTGCGTAAAATTGGCAGTTGTACCGAAGACATGAGTTGAAGTCTACAAAAAATAATAAGACTCCTCTACTTGGCACTGCGTAAAATTGGCAATGGTACCGAAGGCATGAGTTGAAGTCAAATAAAAAAAAACAAAAGATAGAAAAGAGGACGAAAATAACACAAAATGAACTGTGCATTGGTAGTTGAATCAAGATTGAACAGAGTACATATACCAAAGAAGAGATTACTGCATTTCGAGGAGGTAAGCCTTATCTGACTTTGGTTATTGGATCTTCACACCCTTATTCTTGACAATAGATGATTTTGAATGCCCTAACTTACTGAGATTTGTTCATAACGATATTTCCTTTGGATACAAAATTTTACAAGCTTGATGTGATTTTATATTTTTCTGACTACCACTCATGCTTGAGGACAAGCAATGATTTAAGTCTAGGAGCTTTTGATGTCTCGTATTTATGTAATCTTTTTGACTAATGTTTCCTTGTGAATCGAGATATATTTTTATGCTTTTACATCTCTTTCCAGCTTAATTCACTTAATATCTTTAGAAGCTTCACTACTTGTCATATTTGTTAAATATAGGACAATTCACTCGTTTCTAGATCTATACGGATGCACGATCACATGCCCAAGTGAATCTAAATTTATGACGAGAAATTTAGCTTCAGACGAGAGCTAGAGTTTACCCGCATTCAACATTTATTGTCAGCTCTCCAGACGCACACCATCAGTCCAAAAGACACACACCAATGAGGAACATTCATGAACAAGCATTAATGACTCCTCATTTATGAACAAGCATTAATGACTCCTCATTCATGAACAAGCATTAATGAGAAACATTCATGAATGAGCATCAAATGAAGAAACATTCATGAATATGGCTAAGGTGTTCATGATTGGCGCCACCTTGAAGAGATGCTTTGAAGAAGTGCCTTGAAGAGATGCTTTGAAGAGGTACCTTGAATTCTATAAAAGAGATGAGTTCTCTTTTGGAAAAAAAAGAAAAAAAGTCAAAGGCAAGAAGAGGATTGCGCAAAGAGCTCAAAGGACTGGTTCCAAGGCAAGAGAACAACATTCCAAAGAGAGAAAGGCGACATCAAAGAAGGAGAGGAGGAGTTTGTCTTAGTTATTTTCTCTTTTCTACTTTGTTCTGTCACCTTTACATCTTAATCATAAATCCTGTACTTGTAGTAACCATGTGTGTATTAGCGTAAAACCTCTATCGGGATTCAGGCGTAGCCCGTCTTTATGATTTACAAGTATTAATGTTAAGAATTGCTTTCCAATATATCTTTTGAGACCATTTGATCTAGATTTATTTCATTCGTGTTTATCGATTTTCGGCCGGATCGATTTTCACACTTTAGTTGATTGTGGTAACAACTGAGAGGTGAATTGCAATCAACACATTCTTCTTGATCAATCTTGTGTGCTCTATTACGAGAGTCGTAGAGTCTACTTAGGGAATCTTGGTGTCCTTTTTCACACGATCTACCTCTGCTTAGTCCACCGCGAGAGTAGGAGACTAACTAAGTAGATTGTAGAGTTATCCACCGCGAGAGTAGGAGACTAACTCAGTTGTTGAGTCGCGCACCCTAGAGGGGCACGGCTCAAGAGGACACATCCTTGGTTTTCTAGAGATTATCAATGCAGTACTTCTCATTACGCTTTTAAGTTCAAAGACGTGGTGAAACCCGATATCCCGATTTCTCTCTCATCGTTCGACTTTCGTTTTATTACATTCTTTTTAATTTGAACTGCAACACCATCTAAGACCCCCATTCGTTTAGCTATTGATTGTACGATTAGTTGGTAATTGACACTAGTCCCTGTGGAAACGATATCTTACGTACTACATCGGTAAGCCGTGCGCTTGCGGATTTTGTGCAACAAGTTTTTGGCGCCGTTGCCGGGGAACTAGTTAATCAATATCGACACGATCGGAAGATCGGTAGACTAGACAAAAATAAAATAAAATAAAATAAAATAAAATAAAAAAATCATGCACAAAAAAAAAATTTCCTTTTTCTTTTTCTTTGTAGTTCTGAAATATAATCACCAATGAAAACTTTCACCAAGTGCTTCATAAAATTTCGAATAGACATATCATTCTTTGGATTCAATCTTCAAGATCTACTACTTAATCAAATAAAACTTTGCCACTCGTACAATTAACAGAATATCAATTTCAAGACTTCACCCAGTTTCAATTCATATATATCATACTTTTGTTTACAAAAATAGGATTTCCAAGATCTTTTTCCACTCATCATCTCTCTCTCTCTTCTTCTTCTTTTTTTTTTGGAGTGTATCATCCACATTCTTTAATTCGATTACCACCTTTTTTCTGGTGACGAAGTTAGAGTACAACGATCATATAATCAATGTAATAGAACTTATATCTTTTTAGTAGAAAGAATTTATGAAAGATAGTGGAGTTTATGTGAATTGATTCCTCTCATGGCATGCACCCACATAGACACATGCTTTTTTTCTTTTTGTACTTCAACCCATGTCCTTCAGTACCACTGTAAACTTTATATAGTGCCAAGTAGGGGAGTTCTCACTTATTTGGATCATGGAATCTTTCTTCCCAACAAATAGTAAATATCATGAATATCAACTAAATTAATCAATCAATATCAATTCAAAAATTATACTCATATGCTAATTTTATTTAAAGAAATAACTTCACTTTAAAATCAAATTCATCAAATAACATGTTCACCCAAAATCTTATTTGTCAATCAATGAAAAATTCCAATAGGTAGATATATATTAGAGAAATAAATTCAACATGATAGGTCTAATCCTAATCACAATTATAAATATATAGTTATCATCAAGAGAAATTTCGGCATGATAATGGCTGTATTTTTATGATCAAACAAACCACAGGTGTATATCAAAATTACCAATATCAAATCATCAATACCTAATCATATATCATATCAACCATCATGGTGCATCAACCTCAAACATCACAATATCAGATACAACCATATCGAACCAAATCCAGTCAAGTATCAATGGAATCTCAATATAACCATATTGAAGAAAAAGTATAGCAAATCATCAAATCATCTCAGTACAACCAAATCGAAAGTATATAGCAGGCAAATCTCAAAAGCAAGGATCCGTAGCAGTAGGACACAAGAAGTTTGACATAGTCATCCTTCCCTACATAAGTATGAAATCAGTATCAATCAGTAGAGCACGAATAAAGCAATGAGAATAAGAGAAAGATACTCACAAAGTCCTACTCATCTGAATCTGTCCCCTCGTCATCCTCGGCCTGAGTGGCATCCATGGGATCATGGGAACCTCCCTCTCCATCACCTCCACCATAAATACCACCCATCCTAGTGTCCTCGTATCCAAACCGCTCGTAGAGGAAATTACCCTTATTTTCCATGTAATTGCTAAGGTTTTCAACATCCTGATGCATGTGGAACATAGTATCGGTCAACCTTTCCATGGATCCCATTATCCTTTCCATGCGCTGCCCCTGCCTGTATGTCTGTGCAGAGAGAGCCTGAAACCTTAGGTCTCGGTAACTCTGCCAATCACTCGAATATGGGGCAGTGTGATGTGAGGAAGATCCAGTGGGTCCATGCTGTGGTGGATCAGTGGCTCTAGGGGGTGTGGAATCCATACTCATCCCAAATGGGTCATCACCCCAAGTAGGAGGTGGTGGAGGTACTGAAGTCTCAAGTGCTGGGGTGGCATAAGAGACACAACTTGGTGACAACTTCCAATTTTCTTGATTTTGCACTGTAGTCCTTGGTGTGTTTGGCAGTGGCAAAGTCGGAAGCCCAGGCTGAAGGACCAAACAATATGTATCTCCAACTCAGACAATCATCTTCATGGCAATACAGGATTCAATGTCGATCCTTGCATTGCCCCTAGCTACCTCAATCCCATAGGGCTCAATACCCAAGTGTGGTGCTATAGGAGTAAGAAATCCTCCTATCACTATCATCCCTCTCTTGGCCCTAGCTACTTTAAACAAATGTTTCATGAAAAAGAAAGCGATATCTACAAGATATCCATGAAGCATACACCAAAGGAAAAACAGCTTAGCGTGCCGAACCATACCATTGCTATCTCCTCGTTCGAAGACAGTATGTGCAAGAACTCGGTGAGCATATCTAACACATGGGTTTGAGATGCTTGTAGCTTTGGCGGACGAAGGCGAAAATCGGGTCGCTGCTGTGATCTGATTCCAAAAAACATTTTCAATGAATCCAATGGGTGGCTCTGTACGTCCTCTCTTTGGAAGGTGGAATATGCGTCGAATCTCTTTGAATGAGAGTTTCTTATCCTCATTAGCCATCCTAAACCTAATCTCTCCTTCAGCTGAATGATCCTCATACTCATCCCAATCTACCTCCAAACTACTAAGAAACTCTAGCCCTATGGGTAGGTATGTCTGAGGAGTCATGTCAAAGAATTGCCTTGTACCCATGCGGTCAAACATCCACAACACATCTTCCTTCAACCCTAGGAGCTCAAATGCTTGTGTATTAGTATATTTGGTTTTAACAACGCGCCTTGTGAGAAGTTGGTTATACCTTTGTTCCTGAACTTCATCCTTGAATATGATACCAAAAGGGTTTGGTGGAGGCACTAGAGTTTCGGCCGGGGCTTTCCCCTTCCTCTTGGAAACCATTCTTTTGACCGGTGACATGATAATGGAAGCAAAGAAAGCAAAGAACTATTGAAGGAAAAACTGGAACAAGAAGTGTTACCAAAGGCCGAACAGTGTTGAAAACTGAGCTGGATTCGAGCATCAAATCTGAATTTCTGGGTTGAAATTGAGCTTCCAATCAACTTGAGGGGTGATCCTCTACCTTTTGCAAAGCCTGCTGGAGCTGGAAGTAGCTCGATCGACGCACGAATGAGAGAAAACGAAAGGGGCAAAATTTGGCGAAAAACTGTGACTGAGCTCGGTTTAAGCTCGAGATCTCTCAAAATCGAAGGTGGAAATCGTTAGAAATTGGTTACGAAAGGTCGCAAGAGGATAAGGAAGGCAAGGAATTGAAGAACACGGGAGGTCGGCACGAAAACTAGTGAAGAAACCCTAAAAACACGGCGCCGAACCCTAAATATGACACTAGAATCGCATGGGGTTGGGCAGATTACGGTACCGTAATGCAATTACGGTAGTGCCGTAAAATCACAACAAGCACTCGGCTGAAAAAAAAAGGTCAAATTACGGTACCATGAAGACAAATACAGTAGTGCCGTATTTCATCCGAAAATTCCAAAAGTTTCTGTAAGAAAATGCTCCACTTTTATGGTACCGTGAAATTCATCACAGCACTGCCGTAATCTTCACAAAAACTCAAAAATATTCTGGTCAAAATCGTCCGAAAATACAGTACCATGAAAATCCCCACGGCACTGCCATAAAATGCTCTAAAATCCAAAAACTTTATGTACAAAATCGGACTAAAATTACGGCATGTAAAATTCACCACGGTAGTGTCGTAATCCACATAATCTTTCTGTAAAGAAGCAACATGAATTACGGTACCGTAATAAAAATTACGGTAGTACCGTAATTTGTCAAAATTCATGAAAATTGCAAAAAAAAAAACGTATGTAAAAACGAGAAAAGAAAAATTAACCCTAAACAAAACAAATTAAGGCGAAAACAAACCAAAAAAAAAAGAAAAAGTGTTTGGGTTGCCTCCTAAGAAGCGCTAATTTAAGGGTCATTAGTTTGACCGTTCTGCATTCAAATTTGCTCGTGGTTCATTAAGTAGAAAATTCTCTCCTTCTTCAATCTGCTCCTCATGGTAGTAGTGTTTTAATCTTTGGCCATTAACTTTAAATATTCCCTTCTCTTTACTCCAAATATCAACTGCTCCATATGGATAGGTCTCCTTAACCAGAAAAGGTCCAGAGCATCGAGATTTAAGCTTGCCGGGAAAAAGTCTTAGTCTAGAATTAAACAAAAGAACGAAGTCACCTGGTTGGAATTCTTTTCTGAGTATGTGTCGATCATGCCACCTTTTAGTCCTCTCCTTATAGATCTTTGCGTTTTCATAAGTAGAGAGTCTGATCTCATCAAGCTCATTCAATTGTAACTTTCGTTTCTCACCTGTGCTCTTCAAGTCAAAATTCAATGCTCTGATCGCCCAGAATGCTCTGTGTTCGAGCTCTACAGGAAGGTGACATGATTTACCATAAATCAATTGAAAAGGAGACATACCTATTGGTGTTTTGAAAGCAGTCCGGTATGCCAAAAGTGCATCATCAAGCTTGAAAGCCCAATCCTTCCTCGTTCTTGACACAGTTTTCTCCAATATCCCTTTAATCTCTCTATTTGATATTTCCACTTGTCCACTTGTTTGGGGATCGTATGGTGTTGCAACTCTGTGATTCACCCCATACTTTCTAAGCAAAGCTGAAAATCTGTGTTCAATAAAGTGAGAGCCTCCATCACTAATTACCACTCGTGGTATTCCAAAGCGTGGGAAGATAATTCTTTTAAACAATTTCAACACAACCCTAGAATCATTAGTAGGAGAAGCAATGGCCTCCACCCACTTGGAAACATAGTTTACTGCCACGAGTATATACTTGTTACCTCCAGACAATGGAAATGGTCCCATAAAATTAATCCCCCAAACATCAAATATTTCAACTTCAAGTATAGTGGACAATGGCATCTCATTCCTCTTGTTGATGTTCCCCATCCTCTGACAACTATCACAAGATAGTATAAAAATTCTTGCATCTTTAAATAAAGAGGGCCAATAAAATCCGAATTGTAATACTTTAAAAACAGTCTTCTCAGTGCTAGCATGCCCTCCATATGATGATCCATGACACTTCGATATTATATCTTTGATTTCTTCTTCGGGGATACATCTCCTGAATATGCCATCTGCACATCTTCTAAACACATAAGGCTCATCCCAAAAATAGTGCTTGACATCGGCTAAAAATCTTTTTTTGCCTTGATGGCTCAAATCAATAGGAAAGATATTAGCAACAAGATAGTTCACTATGTCTGCATACCAAGGAGCCTTAACTTGATCAATTCTCAAAAGTTGTTCTTCAAGAAAGGAATCATTAATAATATCACCTTTATTATTTTCTACAATTATCCTCAAAAGATGATCTACAACAAAATTTTTGGTTCCTTTCTTGTCCTTGATCTCTAAATCAAATTCTTGTAAAAGCAAAATCCATCTCAGTAGGCGCGGTTTACTGTCCTTTTTCTACATCAAATACTTAATCGCTGCATGATCAGTGTACACCACAACTTTTGAATTTATCAAATAAGATCTAAATTTATCAAATGCAAAAATAATGGCTAATAGTTCCTTCTCAGTGGTGGTGTAATTCTTTTGTGTCTCGTCCAAAGCTTTACTAGCATAGTAGATCACATAGGGCTTCTTTTCCTTCCTTTGTCCTAGAGCTACCCCCACAACAAAGTCACTAGCATCACACATGAGCTCAAAAGGTAACTCCCAGTCAGGTGGTTGTATGATCGGTGCAGATGTTAGGGCCTTCTTCAGTTCCTGAAAAGCAAGCAAGCAACTTTCATCAAAGCAGAATTTAGCATCTTTACAAAGTAAATCAATGAGTGGTTTAGCAAGTTTAGAAAAATCCTTAATAAAACGCCAGTAAAATCCTGCATATCCCAAGAAACTTCTAATCTCCTTAACCGTGGTGGGTGGTGCTAGCTTCTCAATCACTTCAACTTTGGCCTTGTTAACTTCAATCCCTCTTTCTGAAATAAGGTGACCCAAAACTATTCCCTGTCTAACTATAAAGTGACACTTTTCCTAGTTAAGGACAAGGTTAGTTTTTTCGCACCTCTACAAAACTCGAGATAAATTAGCCAAACAGTCATCAAAAGAAAAGCCATAAATAGAAAAATCATCCATGAAAACATCCATAAAATCTTCAATAATTCAGAAAATATTGCCATCATGCATCTCTGAAAAGTGCCAGGTGCATTACACAATCCAAAAGGCATTCTCCTATATGCAAATGTACCATATGGGCATGTAAAGGTGGTCTTATCTTGATCATCAGGGTGAATGAGAATTTGAAAAAAATCCAGAATATCCATCAAGAAAATAAAAATAAGAGTGCTTTGCAAGTCTCTCAACCATCTGATCAATAAAAGGTAAAGGGAAGTGATCTTTTCTAGTGGCAGTATTTAATTTTCCATAATCAATACACATACGCCAACTAGTAATTATTCTAACAGGTATCAATTCATTATCTTTATTCTTCATAATTGTGACACCCCCTTTTTAGGAACACAATATACAGGACTTACCCACTTATTATCTGAGATAGGTAGATAATACCTGCATCTATCAATTTCAATACCTCCTTCTTTACAACTTCCTTCATGGATGGATTGAGTCTCCTTTGGAAATCCACATGTGGCTTGTGCTCATCCTCCATATGAATCCTGTGCATACAAAAAAAATGATTAATTCCTTTCAAGTCATCAATGGTGTATCCAATTACCTTTCTATGATCTCTCAACTCCTTCAAGAGCAAATCAGTTTCCCTTTCATCTTATTGAGCATCAACAATCACAGGGTAAGTAGAGTTAGGGCCAATAAATTCATATCTAAGGTTATCAGGTAAAACTTTCAATTCAACCTTTGGAATCTATTCTTTTTCATCATCAAATGTAGCACAATCTAAAATATCATGACTTTTATTACAAGAATCATTATCAAAGTCAAAATCATCAAATTCAGCATATGACTTTTCACAAGAATCATCAAACAAAAAACCAAGATCATAAACCACATCATCAACAGCGTGAACACTACAGCATGAACTAGCATATGCATGTTTTTTCAATGAATTATTCAAATCAAACTCAATTTTGTTACCACTAATATTTAGAGTGAGTTTACCGTTCTTTACATCAATAAGTGCTCCAGCAGTGGCTAAGAACGGTCTACCAAGAATAACAGGAATTTTCGCATCTTCTTCCATCTCAAGAACCACAAAATCAGTAGGCACAAAATACTTACCAACTTGGATAGGAACATCCTCAAGAATACCTACAGGATACTTCACTGAGCGATCGGCGAGCTGCAAAGATAGTGAAGTTGGCTTAGGAGCTCCCATATCCAGTTTCCTACACATAGATAAAGGCATCAGACTCACACTGGCTCCCAAATCACATAAGGCTCGATCGAAAGCAACTTTCCCAATTAAACAAGGGATAGAGAAACTACCTGGATCTTTTAATTTCGGTGGTAAGTTGTTTTGAATAAGAGCACTTCATTCCTCAGTTAGTGCCACAATACCATAGTCCTCTATTTTTCTTTTGTTGGATAAAATTTCTTTTAAAAATTTTGCATATGTAGGCATTTGAGATAAGACATCAGTAAATGGAATATTAATATATAACTTTTTCAACACTTCTAAAAATTTCTCAAACTGTCTATCCAACTTAGCTTGCACAATCCACTATGGAAAAGGAATAGGTAGCCTATATGGTGGTGGTAAACTAGGTCTAGGAATCTCAACTTCACAAGGCAAATCATCATTCTGTGAAGGCTCACCCTCCTTAGAAGGTGGAGAGTTAGGATGGGATTGCACACGTGCAGGTTGTGATTCCAAAACTGGTTCACCGTTAGGTCTAACATTAGGCTCTTCTTCATCATCATCTAATGGTCCCCTGGGGTCCTCTAACTGTTTTCCACTCTAAGTTGTGATGGCATTACAATGTTCCCTAGGGTTAGATTCAGGTTTGGCAGGTAATTTCCCTGGGGGTCTATAAACTGTGCTAGCTTGTTGTGCTATATGTATTTCTAGAATCTTATTGTGAGAAACAACACCATCTAACCTAGAATTAATTTCCTTAAGACTCTCTGTAACTACCTCATTTTGCTTCATCTGAGCACCCATGAATTTTTCAAACATGTCTTCTAAACTAGATTTTTGGGGTTGACTCTGAACCGGTTGCCTCTACTGATACCCTCTATTTTCATTCTGCCCACTACCATGATTATTACTTCTCCAGGACAAGTTAGGGTGGTTTCTCCAACCAGAGTTGTAGGTATTAGAGTAAGGGTCATTACTTCTACCTTGATTGTACCCCCCTACTGCATTGACTTGCTCACTATCCTAATCAACAATGACCTTACACTCTTCAGCATAGTGCCCATAGTTCCCACAAACATCACAAGTAACAGAAGAAACAACAGCAGTTTACATTTGAAAAGAATCAAAATGATTACACAAAGAATCTACCTTTTCTGCCAGAGAGCGCCAACCATCACCATCATTCTTACCATGAGGAGGACGATACAGCACTCCTCTCTCAATAGTCCATTGGTTGTGGTTTAGTGCCATCTCTTCAATCAACACATAAGCATCTTCAACAGTCTTCTTCATCAGTGCTCCTCCTGCAGCAGCATCAACGGTTAAGCAAGTGTTGTAAAGCAAACCATTATAGAAAGTCTGAATTAAAACCCAATCTTCTAATCTTTGACGAGGGCACTTCCGTTGTAACTCATTGAAGCTCTCCCACGCTTCACTAAGTGATTCGCTATCCCTCTGTGCAAAGCCTGTGATCTGGTTCCTTAACTGAATCATTTTGCTGGGTGGAAAGTATTTCAGCAAGAAAGCCTTTGACAATTGCTCCCAAGTACTGAATGTTCCAGTCAGATGAGAATGTAACCAGGCTTTTGCTCGGTCCCTGAGGGAAAAAGGAAACAATCTTAGTCTAAGGGCATCATCAGACACACCATTAATTTTTATTGTATCACAAAATTCAAGGAAAAGAGATAAGTGTTGATTTGGATCTTCTAGAGGAGATCCTCTAAATTGGTTCTGTTGGATCATTGACAGGAAAGCTGGTTTAATCTCAAAGTTGTTTGCATCAATTGCAGGCCTAGTAATGCTGGAACGAATTCCCTGTGTATTCGGGGCTGCATAATCTCTATGTGTCCTTCTTTCAGCCATGATTGATTCTTCTTCTCTCTCCTTTGTAAACTTTAATTTCCTACACATCTAAGAGTTTTGTTAATTTCAGGATCAAAAGGAACTAGTGGTCCGAACCTAAGAATCCTGCGCATGAACAAGTAGAAAGTTAGAAAAGTTCAGATTTTTCAGAAAATAAAAGAAAACTAGAATCTATCACAGAAAATAATTAAAAAAAATAACAAAAGTCTTAGTCTAGCAATACTATCAATTATATCAATATTAACAAAACCAAAGTCCCCGACAATAGCACCAAAAACTTGTTGTAGTCCGCAAGTGCATGGATACTCGAAGTAATATTTAAGATATTGAACCACAGAGACTTCGTTGTAAAGTACCGATGAATAGAGTTTTCACTAGCTAAACAAATCGAATAATGATGCAAGTAAACAATCGAACAATGTACGGAAAAATCAGAGAGAAAAGCTTGGGACTAGGGGTTCATCCAACTTCATATCCATGATTAGATATAATTAAATGTTCATCAATCTATTTTCGTTATGGTAAAGATATGGTTTACTTAATAAAGAAATTAACTCGCCCTCGCGCAGTCAATTTGCAAAGAATGATCCTCACTCTCGTGCAAGATCTATTCAGTGCTTAAGATAAGTAAACTTCAATAGAGAGATCAAGAATCACTCTCGTGCATTCCATCTAAATGTCGAGATCTCAAGGAAAGGTAAGCACTCTCATGCCTTAGCTTCACAGGTTTTACTTAAGGTTTTCAAATTATTCAATATCTATCTCTAGCATATTTTCATGTCTAAAACAATAATGATTTCTAGGTCAAAACATCAACAAGAATTATACTTCTAAAATCTAAAAATAAGAACACAACTAATCTCTTACGATGAGTTCCTATCATAGATTCTAGGGTTCCAAGTTCTATGAATCACCTCTCGGTCCATATCACAAAACTCCAACACATGTTAATGCATGAAACTAGGAAAAATTAAAGACGTTAATGTCTTAAGTAAAATTACCATGCCAAGAATATATTGATGGAGTAAAAATCATCTAATCATTAGAATATCAAGGGGATTAAACCCCCATGTCCTAAAAGAAAGTTTTAAGCTAGCATGATGGAAGAATTACAGCAAAACATGGTTTTAGATTGATTAGAAATCGAAAGGGAGGAGTAAAAATTATAAAACAGGGCTGTAATTGACACGTCCTGCAAGTGCACGGTTATGTCAAAATAATATAAAAGATGTCAAATCCCACAGGGAACAAGGTTGAGTACCAATAAATCCAAGTTTTAATAGCTAGGCGAATCGAAACAATGTTTAGAGAACTAAAATCGAAAACAAGCAATCACAACTACGTCGGTAGAGAGTAAATATGAGAGAGATATCAGGGCTATAGTTTCCACCATGATGATGATCTTAATCACGCTTAAAGATATCTGTTATTCGGATTAATGATTTTGCACAAGGAATCTATCCCTAGGGTATAAGGTGTCCTCTCTCGAGTGTACACCCTGGTGTTCAACTAAGACAATCTCCTACTCTCGCGGTGGATCGTTTTAGATGAACCCAATGAGTTCTGTGGAAAATTATGAAACTCTCGAGCGAAGACTAAGCACTCTCGTGTCGAGATTTCGCAAGTTTTACTACGAGATTCCACCTTTATGATCCTCCTCTTGGTATGAATCGTAACGGCTAACACATGATAATACTCGGCCAATGTAAAATCAAGAGATATGCATATCAAAGTAAAATATGCTTACAATGCAATCCAAATAATATAATTAAAACATGTTTCGTGATCAAGAATCGTCAACATGCTTCAACTAAGCCCTGAAATAGGGTTTACGCTATAATCCTTATTGAAACGCTCAAAAATCTCTCTTTTAACATGGGAAAATCACAAGGAAGAGTTTCTAAGGGATAGGAGAAGATAAACCAAAACTAATCCTGAAGAATCGAAGCGCTCCGATGATCAGATCTCCGAAAATTACCTCGAACTCCTCTTTCCGCCGTGTTCTTCTGCCCTCACCGCTTTGTCGTGTGATTACTTGATGATTAGGGCATGAAAATTGGGGATTTTATATTCCACGGCTTCGCCTTCGAAAGAGCTTTCCATAGAGTCCTTACTTGCCAAATTTGGATGCCAAACGGGTCAGAAATCACCAAAAATCCGAGTGGAACTCGGGTTCATGCGTGCCTGGGTTGAAATCACGAGTGAACCCCGCCGGGTTCACCTGGCCGTGATTCAATCTATGTATTCTAGCTGAAAGAAGCACGGTGAACCCCGCTGGGTTCACCTGGCTGTGCTTTATTCTATGCAGTTCTCAGCCTAAAGGAATACTGGTGAACCCCGCGGGATTCATCCGGCCGTGAAGCTCTCTGTGAGGTTCTGCTGGCTGGCGACTGGGCTGGGGAGTTCACCTGGCCGTATTTTTCAGGCTAACTCTATTTAAGCTCAAATTTGACGTGTAGCTTCGTCTTCATATAAGAAATCACTCTATGGCCTCAGAATCTTCAAAAGATGTCGAAAATGTGTGATTTTACTTGAAATTCCACAAAAGCATGAAAAAGTGAAGATTCCAAAGCATTCAAGTAAATAAGCCTTAAAAGAGTATAAAAGTGTCAAAAGAAGCCTAGATTTAACATAAAATAACTATGAAAAATACTACTAAAATGCAAGGCATCAAAATACTCCAGACTTAAATCTTTGCTTGTCCTCAAGCAATAAAATAAGATGAAGTACAAGATGGGTATAAGAGCAATCCTTTGTGTTGAGGTATACATCCAAGTTAGAAAAATATTCAATAGCAATCCAAGATCTAATCAGGAGAAATCAAGTAAATGGTTGTTTTAAGTGTTCAACAGTTTGATCCCACAATAACTAGATGTCAGACAACCTAGTAAGCAGCAAACATATGATTCAATCAAGTTTACACACAACACTCATGCAATTCAAATCCTTCGTAAACAAATCGTTGGGGTTAATTCAAATGTTTCATCAGGGTATGATACACTGATTATTGTAATAGACTTCAACTCATAACCTTAGGTACCATTGCCAATTTTTCGTAATACCAAGTAGAGGAGTCTCTTTTTATTGTTTCACTTCACATCTCTTAGATTTCAACTCATGTCCTTCGGTACCACTGCCAATTTTTCGCAGTGCCAAGTAGAGGAATCTAAGGGTGAGTTGTTTTTTTTTGTTTATATGCTATGCTCAGCACTTAATAACATATCATTTTAACAAATGCAGTGTCTCCCCAACAATTGAAAGGAATTAAAAGAATAGCTAAGTGAATATGCATCTTGATACGATTCACATGTAAGTTGCAAGCTTGAGTTGATTAAACAATCATAGGAATGTTTGTCCCACTAATGAACAACTCAAAGCCAATCCAAATCACAAAATTTTAGAATCATAGAATATATTGACATGATCAAAAGTTATCTCTAACAAGGAGGTATTATCAACAAGCTTTGATTATTCCTAACCAATCATGCATTCACTTTGAAAAATTTTTGCAATAGCTATCATAGGACAATTCATTCACATAACTCACATGCAAACTCATGGAAAGATATCGCACAGCATGTATGAAAAGCATAATAAACATGGCAGAGTACCAACACAAGTAAACCAAGTAATGTCATACAAATCTGTCACAGAGTGGGGCCTGAAGATATGGACCAGACCCATGAATATAATGACATATAAGATACAATGCCACAATACCATCCATCACAAAATAAAATTATCAATCCAAAAAAACACAGTTAGTCAAGCACTCTAAAAGAAACCGGAGTATAGAAAGCTCACCCACTCTAAAAGACTGCATAGTCCTCTATGCAATACCATGATGTGAGAGGAGTGGATGTCAATGCTGATGCTCTAGGAAGCTACCTCCGCTTGCACGAGCGAGAGCGAGAAGCCCGTGAACTCTTGCTCTTCCCGCGTGCGCTGTAGTCTGGCTCGGCTTCCTCATCAGAAGAAATGTCCATACGAGCCATGTTCTCCTCAGAGAGAAAGGAAAGTCGCTCATCCATACTGGATATCTTTTCCCACACAGAACCCACCATCTTGTGTTGCCTCTGCATGTGTGCCTCCATCGACTCCCATCGAGAGGAATGGTCCTGCTGAATATAGGAAACGGTAATGTCTAGGTGATCGATCACCTCTCGTTGATGAAGCTGCTCCTCCCTAATTTCCTGCAACACAAACATCATATAGTCATGAGAGGGGGTGCCACCACAGGAAAATGCGCCCGGTGCAGGTGGTGCGGTGTCAATGGGGTCAGGTTGTGGATCTTCAGTCGGCTGGATACGCCAGTTCCCTCGCACACGCACAGTGGTGCGCTCTGGGTTCGGTAAGGGCATGCAAAATGGGCTCCCTTTGAACGTCATACAGTATGAGTCGCCCTTGCGAATAATCAGCTTCATGGCGACGCAAGACTCGATCTCGAGCCTATTATTGCCAGTAGCCTCCAGTGTGCCGTAAGGAATGATGCCCAATGAAACTGCCAAAGGGGTGATCAAGCCGCCAATCACAATCGCCCCCTTCAAAGAACGGGCGATGTAGTTGAACTGTTTTGCCAAACAGTACCTAGAATCCACACGGAAACTGTGGAGCATGCACCAGAGATAGAATAACTCCATCTGTCGGACCATGCCATTACTCTCACCGCGGCCAAAGAGGGTATGGGCTAATATGCGGTGGACATACTTAATCACTGGGTTGCATAGGCTGGATGCACAGGCCACGCGAGTAGAGTAGATATGTTCATTAGTAATTGCTCCCCAGAAACTCTGCTCACTGTACTTAGTGGGGACCTCACGTACACAAGACTCAGGAAAACCATAAATGCTACGCAACTGGGAAAGAGAAAGAGTATGTTCAATGTTACCAAGACGGAAGGTCAGGCGGCCTGGGTCATCCTCAAGTATCGGATCTGCTTTCACATCCAAGGAACTCATAAACTCCAGTGTGACACCAACGTAAGTGGGAGAGAATAACTGCTGGAACTGTTCCCACCCAACTGCTGCATACATCATGTCAACGTCTTCTCTTAGCCCAAGCATCTGCAACATGCCTCTGTCAAGGTATCTCGTGTTGAGCACTTGGCGTTGACGCAGCGTCTGATAATGCTCCTCTTGCCCGGTGTTGCGAAAGATGATCCTGAACTCGTTTGGGGGAGAGACGTAGGGCTGAGGTTGGCTGGTAGGCGTGCGTCCATGCCTAGATGATGAAGAACCAGGTGTGGCTGAAGATGGCCTGAAGGATGGAGGAGTCGGTGATGGCTTGTACTCTTCGTCGTCGGTGGCAGACGAGTCAAAGAACGCCTGCAGAGGTGCGGTCTTCTTGGAAGCCATGGCTTTGGTTCTTGGAGGCATGATGGCTAGAGATGATTGGGTAGAGGCCGGTAAGCTTCAGTGAGAGAAATTCTGTTCGGAGGCGCAAAGAAAACGAAGGCGGCGGTGGATCGACCTTGAAGATCTCCTTCGCGTGTTGAAAAGATAAGCGAGCAGCGTGATCAGCGAAAAAGTCAGTGCGATTGGGCGGTGGCGGCGGAAAAGTTGCGCGGTGCCCTAATTTTGGGAGAGCACGAGTTGGAATACTGGTGAACCCGCCCGGGTTCACCTAGCTGTGAAGGTTACTAGTCTCGGGCTGTTGCTACAGAAGCACGGGTGAACCCGCTGGGGTTCACCAGCCCGTGAAGTGTTCTGGAAGTCGTCTGGTGTTCAGAAAAGATGGTGAACCCCGTGGGGTTCACCTGCCTGTGAAGCTCACTGGAGGGTTCCTGTGCAGACAGAAATACTGGTGAATCCCGTGGGGTTCACCTGCCCGTGAAGTGCACTAATCAACTCAAAAAGTTCTAGAAAAATCTAAAAAAATTCCATGCGCTACATCTTCCTCCTACAGCATAAAGAGACATCAAATTAGTAGCAATCCCCTTTAGAAAACCAAAAATTAAATGAAAAATAAATTAATAGTGTAAAACAAGGTCTAAATCAATGCATGAAGACTAAAAAGCAATCAAAAACTTGGGTTGCCTCCCAAGAGCGCTAGTTTAAGGTCGGTAGCTCAACTGTGAGAGCTTTCGGAGTTGCAAATTCGTGGGGTCTGAGAGAGCTAGAGCATCCTCTCTTTCGACCTGCTCATCTTCGAAGTAGTGCTTGAGGCGGTGCCTGTTAACTGTGAAACTCCCAGTTCGTTCTGTCCAAATTGTGATGACACTATATGGTTGAACTTTCTAAACTATAAAGGGGTCGGACCATCTCGTGCGAAGTTTTCCTGGCAATAGCCAAAGTCTTGAATTAAACAGAAGTACTTTATCCCCTTCACGAAATTCTTTCTTCACTATGCGTTTGTCATGCCAGAACTTTGTGCGTGCTTTATAGATCTTGGCATTCTCATTTCTACTGGCATTCTTGATAGAGTTTATCAGGTCAAGTTACAAGGGGTCCACTTCTTTCCTGAAGGGCTTGGCATGCTGTATAGCTTTTTCCACTATGTCCACGCTACAACATGTTCCTACAAGAGAAGGTTTTTTCAAGGTGTCAGCCAGATCAAATTGAATAGCATTGCCACAGATGTTCAAGGACAGTTTCCCATTCTTGACATCCATGACAATGCCTGCAGTAGCAAGAAAAGGTCTCCCCAGAATGATAGGGAGCATGTCATCCTCATCAATCTCCAAAACAATAAAATCAGCAGGAATAAAGTAATCTCCTACTTTAATAGGTACGTCCTCTAAAATATCAACTGGTTGATGCACTGATCTATCTGCAAGCTGTATGGAGATGTTAGTAGGTTGCAAATCCCCTAGATTTAGCCTTTTACAAAGTGATAATGGCTTGACGCTAACGCTTGCTCCTAGATCACACAGAGCTCTCTAAAAGGACATCTCCCTAATCTGGCAAGGTATGGAGAAACTGCCTGGGTCTTTAAGCTTCTGAGAGAGCTTGTTCTGAATAATGGCGCTGCACTCCTCAGTGAGTGCAATGGTCCCTTGATCCTCTAGCTTCCTCTTGTTTGACAAGATGTCTTTCAGGAATTTTGCATAAGTCGGCATCTGCGAAAGAGCATCAACGAAAGGGATGTTAATATATAGTTTCTTCAATACTTCTAAAAATTTACCAAACTGCTTGTCCAATTTAGCCTTGACAAGCCTCTATGGAAAAGGAATCGGTGGCTTGTATGCAGGCTGTCTCACATAGGGCCGCTCCTCTTCAACTGGTTCAGGTGCCACTGGCGTTGCATCTGACTGTGGTATCACCGGTTCGGTAGTCAACTCATCTATCCTGTCATCGGCCGGCATCTTTGGATCTTCAAGTTGCTTGCCGCTCCGAGTGGAGATTGCATTGCAATGCTCCCTCAGGTTTACCTCTGGTTGGGATGGAAGCTTGCCTGGTGCTCTGGAGGATGAGCTAGCTTGTTGGGCTAGCTGACTCTCTAGCATTTTATTGTGTGTCTCCAGGGAGTCCATCCTTGTCATCATAACCTTCATCATGTCTGTAAGTCCTTCAAGTTCCTTGCTCAAATTTGAATCATTATTCGGCCTTGGCTGTGGTGGTGGCGCATTGTAGTTCCTAGCCTGAAATCCTGGTGGTCTGAAATTGCTCTGTTGGGGTTATCTGAAATTTCCTTGTGGGGGCTGGGCTTGTTGTGGTGGAACTTGTCCAGGCTGCATTGGCTGAGTTGTTCGGTATGAGAAGTTCGGGTGGTTGCGCCATCCTGAATTGAATGTGCTGGAATATGGATTATTGATGAGATTGAAATTTCCAACAGCATTCAATTGCTCAGAGTGAATTGTAGCCATCTGTCCATCTCCTACCTGACAATCTGCCCCTGCATGACCTGGAACTCCACATGCCTCACAAGAGATAGCATTAACATCCATTGAATTAACAGACCAAGAATCAATTTTTCTAGTCAGATTATCCACCTTAGCAGAAAGAGAAGTTAGAGAGTCTAGGTCATACTTACCTGACTTCTTGGTAGAAGTACCTCTCTCAGATGTCCATTGGTGATGGTTGATCGCCATGTCCTCGAGGAGGTTCATTGCATCTTCAACTCTCCTATTCATCAAGGCGCCTCCTGCTGCAGCATTCACTGTGAGTCTTGTGTTGTAATCCAAACCGCTATACAACGTTTGGATTAAAACCCAAGTCTTTATTCCATAATGTGGACACATCCTTTGGAGCTCTTTAAACCTCTCCCAAGCTTCATATAAGGATTCTCCATCTTTCTGCATGAAACTCGTTATCTGATTCTACAACTGAATCGTCTTGGATAGAGGAAAGCACTTGGAGAGAAAGGCTTGAGAAAGCTCTGCCCATGTTCTTTTCAAAGCAGAAGGTAGTGTGCGTAGCCAAGCTCTCGCTCTGTCCCTCAAAGAGAAGGGAAACAATCGTAACCTGATAGCATCAGCAGACACACCGTTAATTTTTGGCATATCACAATATTCTTAAAAAATAGAGAGGTGCATGTTGGGGTCCTCAAGAGGAGAACCACCAAATTGGTTTTGTTGCACCATAGAAAGAAGAGCAGGTTTTATTTCAAGGTTATTGGCCTCAACAGCGGGCCTAGCAATTCCTGATTGAAAACCATGAGCGTAGGGAGCAGAATAATCTTTCAATGTCCGGTTGTTGTAGTTATTCCCCATTGGTTGTGGTACTCGGTCATTGTTCATATCAAGCTAAATGTGCTCCATCTGATTTTCTCCTCCTGGATGGTTCATGATTTCCTTTTTCTGAATCTGATTTTGCTTCCTTCTTGTCCTGAAGGTCCGCTCGATCTCTGGATCAATGTCAAAGAATGTATCTGCCCTAGAACTTCTTCGCATAAAAGGGTTAGTCAAAATTTTAAAGTTCTAAGACAATGAGCAAGTAGAGAAAAATAGCAGTGCAATAAAGAAAAACTAACCTAAAGCCTAGTCTACCAATTCTCAAATGTATACTAATATCAACCGTTGTTCTCTGACAATAGTGCCAAAAACTTGACACGTCCCACAAGTGCACGGTTATGTCGAAGTAATATAAAAGATGTCAAATCTCACAGGGAACAAGGTTGAGTACCAGAAAATCCATGTTTTAATAGCTAGGCGAATCGAAATAAGGTTTAGAGAAATAAAATCGAAAACAAGCAATCATAACTACGTCGGTAGAGAGTAAATGTGAGAGAGATATCAAGGCTACAGTTTCCACCACGATGACGATCTTAATCGTGCTTAAAGATATCTGTTATTTGGATTAATGATTTGGCACAAGGAATCTATCCCTAGGGTACAAGGTGCCCTCTCTCGAGTGTACACCCCGGTGTTCAACTAAGACGATCTCCTACTCTCGTAGTGGATCGTTTTAGACGAACCCAATGAGTTCCGTGGAAGATAATGAAACCCTCGAGCGAAAACCAAGCACTCTCGTGTCGAGGTTTCGCAAGTTTTACTAAGAGATTCCACCTTTACAATCCTCCTCTCAGTATGAATCATAATGGCTAACACATGATAATACTCGGCCAAGGTAAAATCAAGAGATATGTACATCAAAGTAAAATATGCTCACAATGCAATCCAAATAATAGAATTAAAACATGTTTCGTGATCAAGAATCGTCAATGGGCTTCAATCAAGCCCCGAAATAGGGTTTACGCTACAATCCTTATTGAAACGCTCAAAAATCTCTCTTTTAACATGGGAAAATCACAAGGAAGAGTTTCTAAGGGATAGGAGAAGATAAACCAAAACTAATCCTGAAGAATCGAAGCGTTCCGATGATCAGATCTCCGAAAATTGCCTCGAACTCCTCTTTCCGCCATGTTCTTCTGCCCTTGCCACTTCGTCGTGTGATTACTCGATGATTAGGGCATGAAAATTGGGGTTTTTATATTCCACGGCTTCACCTTCGAAAGAGATTTCCATAGAGTCCTTACTTGCTAAATTTGGATGCCAAACGGGTCAGAAATCACCAAAAATCCGAGTGGAACTCGGGTTCGCGCTTGCCTGGGTTGAAATCACGGGTGAACCCCGCCGGGTTCACCTGGCCGTGATTCAATCTGTGTATTCTGGCTGAAAGAAGCACGGTGCCGGGTTCACCTGGCTATGCTTTGTTCTGTGTAATTCTTAGCCTAAAGGAATACTGGTGAACCCCGGCCGTGAAGCTCTCTGTGAGGTTCTGCTGGCTGGCGACTGGGCGGTGATCCCCATGGGGTTCACCCGACCGTATTTTTCAGGCTAACTTCATTTAAGCCCAAATTTAACGTGTAGCTTTATCTTCATATAAGAAATCACCCTATGGCCTCAGAATCTTCAAAAGATCTCAAAAATGAGTGATTTTACATGAAATTCCACAAAAGAACAAAAAAGTGAAGATTCCGAAGAATTCAAGTAAATAAGCCTTAAAAGAGTATAAAAGTGTCAAAATAAGCCTAGATTTAACATGAAATAACTATAAAAATTACTACTAAAATGCAAGGCATCAGTAATCAAAATTACAGCCCGTAATTTGTGTAGAGTCATGATGAATAGTGCACGCGGCCACGTTTTCGTTGATTTCTCCCTTGATCGGCCTCCTTTCACTCTGAAACTTCCGTGGCGTGTTCTCCTTCCTCAGGTGAAGCTTCCTTGCAAATTTCATGGCCGGATATGGTCTGTACGATGAACGGTAATGAACCCTAGTGCGACGGCAATTTTCTGAAATTCTCCGTGAAGTGTTGATAAAAATTGTTCCTTTTGCTTTGATAATCTCCCCCTCCTAATGCTGAGTCTTTTCCTTTTTACAGATCTTCAATTGGTGCCCTAAATATCGAGAAATCATCTTTTTAAGCTTTTGGCGAAAAAAATCAAAAAACTAGGCGTGGAATTACAGTACCGTGATGAACATTACGGTACTGCCGTAATGGCTTCGGAGGTTTCTGTAAGGATTTCGTCCAAAATTACGGCACCGTGAAAATCCTTACGGTAGTGCCGTAATTCATCCGAAATCTCTGAAAGTTTCTATATGAAATTAGACCTAAATTACAGCACCGTGGAAAGGGTTACGGCAGTACTGTAATTTGTTCGAAATCCTCTGAATTCTCTGCCCGATTCTGACAGAAATTACGGCACCATAAAATTTATTATAGTAGTGCCGTAATTTCTAAGAAAATCCGCTGTGAACTGCAGCTGTGAAATCCATTACGGTAGTGTCATGATTTCAGATTATGACTGTAAAAATAATTACAGCACTACCATAATTTCTCTGGAAAGCTTGGTTTGGGTTGAAATTTGATGTGTAAACTCCTCTTGATGATTAGAACTCGCTCGTGCATCGAAATTGCTTGAAAACACGTGATAATGATGCCTTTTTAACCTGAAATTGATCAAAAATCGAAGAAGGTGTAGATTCCGAAGTATTTGGCAAATAAGACATAAAAATAAAGCAAAAGATCAAGATTATGACTCAAAAGCTTAGTTAATCAGTACGAAAAACACTATGAAATTTAAAGTCATCAGTAACTT
The DNA here is from genome assembly GCA_027563935.2 of Costus lasius. Classification (NCBI taxonomy): domain Eukaryota; kingdom Viridiplantae; phylum Streptophyta; class Magnoliopsida; order Zingiberales; family Costaceae; genus Costus; species Costus lasius. The sequence continues at coordinate 16,263,813 of CM050452.1, read as the reverse complement.
AGTAGTATACTAAAAGCCAGAGCTATCTAAGTTCACAGAAAAAATCATGAGCAATTAAGACATTTTGTGTCAAGCTCAAAGCCTTTAAAACCTGTCTACTATGGTTGTTAATAAGGTCCCATTGGAAGAGATATACTCATATGCCCGAAGGGCATCTTGTGAGCTCCAAGGTTGTGCTTATATTCAAAAGCCTTATGGCTATCTTTCGAAAGCTCTTAACCATAGCTTGACCTCATAAATCTCTAAAGTTATATTGTAACCCATTAAACTGCACCATAGGATCATCTTGTAAGCTAATAGATCAAGCACACTTTGATGACACCTAAGACATTCACTCCAAGTTGCATCTTATGAACAACTCTAACCAAGCCCACAGTCATGAAGCTAAGGGTCTTGTCAAAACTCTTTTAGTAGAAATACACCTCTTAATATGTAAACCCTCTAGAATATGTACATTGAATAATATAAACATTAACAATATATATCTTGAATAAGAAAATAGATGAAGGAAAAATGCAGAATTAAAAAGAATAGAAAATGATTTGGAGAAGAAAAAGGCCCCATTGGGAATTGAACCCAAGTCGCAAGAGTTAGAGACTAGAGTGCTAACCACTACACCATGGAACCATTTGTTAGTCATGTCTCCCTATTGTTCACACCAAAAGCCTAAGCTATCAAAGGTCTCATAAAAGGTTTGAGCTGGTAAGACACTAATGGAAAAGCTTAAACAAGTACCTTTATTTTTCTCAAAGCCACTTTGTCAAGCTCAAAGCCATTAAAACCTATCTTCTATGGTTGCTCATAAGATCCTTTGGAAAGAGCTATACTCATATGCCCTACTATCATCTTCGAAGCCCCTAGGTTGAGCTTACATTCAAAAGCCTTAAGGCCATCATTCAAAAGCTCTTAACCTAGGCTACACCTCATAAATGTCTAAAGCCATATTGTAATCCCTTAAACCCCACCTTAGGATCATCTCGTACACCAAACAGGTCATGCTCATTTTGATGACACCTAATATGTTCACTCTGAGTTTGCATCTTATTAACATCTCTATCCTAGCCCATAATCATGAGCCTAAGGCTCTCCTCAATTGTCTTTAAGTAAAAATAGACCTCTTAATCTCATTTTGATAGGCTCATTGAATAGTATAAACTTTGACAATAATTGTCTTGTGTATAAAAATGTATGAAAGCAAAATGCAGAATTGAAAAGAATCTAATGTAACTTGAGAAGTAAAAGGTCCTATTGTCACTTAAACTCGAGTCGCTAGAGTCAAGGTCTACATTGCTAACCACTACACAATGGAAGCATTTGATAGCCTTGTAACTAGTAGTTCATACTAAAAGCCTGATTTATTAAAGTTCACACAAAAAGCTTGAGCAATTAAGACACTGATGGAAAAGCTTAAAACAAGAATCCTTACTTTGCTCAATGCCTCTGTGTCATGCTCAAAGCCTTTAAAACCAATATACTTTGGCTGCGTATAAGGTCCATTTGAAAGAGTTATACTCATATGCCCTAAGGCCATGTTGTGAGCTTAGATTCAAAAGCCTTATGGCCATCTTTCGAAAGCTCTTTACCTAAGCTTGACCTCATAAATCTCTAAAGTTACCTAAGCTTGACACCTAATGTCACGCCCCGGCCTAAAGGTTCTCCGACGGAACTCTAGACCGGCGTGAAATCCCTAACCCCTGGGTGCAAAATCACCCCCAAATCAAGAATAATCGGAAAACCCTTCGAGTCAACGGAATCATCGCCGCCGAAATCAAAATCGCCTTCGCTGACGTCAGGATTGCGTCAGCCGTCAAAACCGAATTCACCGCGGGAATTCTACCCTTGCTGATGTCACGTCCATGTCAGCCGTTTGATTTCGAATCGCGATCTCTGCTAATCTTCGGTTCCGATTTTGACCAGAACTTGTTCGTCCCGTTCGCAACGCCGCTCAGGTCACTTCTTCCACCAAGTGCCGCCGGCGCTCGAGACCTCGCTAGAGAGGACGGCTGCTGTGCCGCTTCGCCCCTTCGTCATCGTCCGGAGGTCGTCCGCCGCCGGAAACACCCAGAAATGCCGCCGCCGTGTCGGAGAATAGAGATGATTGCAGAAACAAGGGAAGAACTTGGGAAGATGGGAAAAGCTTTGTTTATTCCTTTCTATGGTTTACAAAACTCCCCTCAACGCCGGCGAACCCTATCGCTGACCCCCACTTCCCCTCCCTCGCCGGTCATCTCCCCAGACGCCGATTACAACTGCTCGATGCTCTCACCAAAACTCCTACTGGCGACGTCTCCCTAGACGCCGAACACCACAGCTCGCCCGAAGCACTGGTGCTGATGATGTTCTCCCTCGCTCCTCGTCACCCGTTGATGGTTTTATAGGGAAGGAGGGCGCCGTTGCTCCCCTGCTTCCGCCTCCGCTTGGATCGCGTCTTTTACCCTAGCCGCATCCGCGTCCCGGTCTTTCAGCCGCGTCCACTCCTCTTTCAGCCGCTGCCAACGCTCGTCGATGCGTCACCCGCTTCTCCCGTGGGTGTCGTGGTCAGCGCCCGCATCTGACGCACGCGGAGAAGTCGATGCCTTCGCGTCTTTGCTTCCAAAAGTCTGGGCTCTGTGTTGCTTTCCTTTGCACGGGCTGGATCTTGGGCTTGGGCCTGGGTCAGGCTTGGCCCAATGATCCAAGGCCTGACACCTAATACATTCACTCAAAGTTGCATCTTATGAACAACTTTGACCTTGCCAGAATCGTGAAGCTAAAGGCTCTTGTCAAAAGCCCATAAGTAGAAATAGGCCTCTTATTCTATAATCCCATTAGGATAGGTACATTGAATAATACAAACATTGACAATAAATATCTTATGTATGAAAATATATGAAGGCAAAATGCAAAATTGAGAAGTAAAATAACTTAAGAAATAAAAGGTCTCATTGGGATTTGAACCCAAGTTGCTAGAGTCAGAGTCTAGAGTGCTAACCACTACACCATGAAAGCACTTGTTAGTTATGTCTCTCTGATGTTCACATTGAAAGCCTAAGTTATCAAAGGCCTCACAAAAGGCATTAGCCATTAAGACACTAATGCTGTGTTTAGTAGGAAAGAAAGAAAGTTAAAAGGAAAAGAAAGTAAGAAAGAAGGGAAAATAAAGAAGAAAGAAAACAATAAAATTTTCCATTATTGTGTTTATTTAGAAGGAAAGAAAGTTAGAAAGATTGATAAACATACTCTATTTTTTTTTATTTTTATGTCCATGATGACGATGAGAGGCGACGGGAAATGGCGGTGACGAGAGATGAGAGGCGATGATGGTGACGATGATGACGACAATGGCAATGACGACGGCGATGACAACGATGATGAAGAAGATTACAAGAAAAGCACGAGAGGGAGAGCGGGTATAAAAAAGAAAAGAGTGAAAATAGGTATGAAAAGCGCAAATCCAACTTCCGTCCGATTTTCCGCCCAATTTGGGCGGAATGCAAATAGGGCTATTTTCCCTCTCATTTTCCTTTCATTTTTTCCTTTCTTATTTCCATCCGTCCTACTAAACACGATTTTATAACTCTCCTTCCAACTTTCCATCCTTTCCCTCCTCCTTTCTTTCCTACTAAACACGCTATATAACTAAAAAGCTTAAAGCAAGTACCTTTACTATGCTCAAGGCCACTTTGTTAGACTCAAAGCCATTAAAATCTATCTCCTATGGCTGCTCATAAAGTTCTTAGGGAAGAGTTATGCTCATATGCCCTACTGTCATCTTCGAAGCCCCTAGGTTGAGCTTACATTCAGAGCTTACATTCAAAAGCTTTAAGGCCATCTTTCAAATTCTCTTATCTTAGGCTACACCTCATAAATGTGTAAAGCCATATTGTAAGCCCTTACACCCCACCTTAGGATCATGTCGTACACCAAATAGGTCATGCTCATTTTGATGACACTAAATATGTTCACTCTGAGTTGCATCTTATTAACATCTCTATCCTAGCACATAACCATGAGCCTAAGGCACTCCTCAATTGTCTTGAAGTAAAAATAGACCTCTTAATCCCATTTTGATAGGTTCATTGAATAGTACAAACTTTGACAATAAATGTCTTATGCATAAAATGTATGAAAGCAAAATTCAGAATTGAAAAGAATCTAATGTAACTTGAGAAGAAAAAGGTCCTACTGTCATTTAAACTCGAGTCACTAGAGTTAAGGTCTACATTGCTAACCACTACACAATGGAAAACCATTTGACAACCTTGTAACTTAGTAGTTCATACTAAAAGGTTGATCTATCAAAGTTCACACAAAAAGCTTAAGCAATTAAGACACTGATGGAAAATCTTAAAGCAAGACTCCTTACTTTGCTCAAGGCCTCTATGTCATGCTCAAAGCCTTTAAAACCCATCTACTATGGCTGCGTATAAGGTACATTTGAAAGAGTTATACTCATATGTCCTAAGGCTATGTTGTGAGCTCCAAGGTTGAGCTTCGATTCAAAATCCTTATGGCCATCTTTCGAAAGCTCTTAACCTAAGCTTGACCTCATAAATCTCTAAAGTTATATTGTAACCCCTTAAACTGCACCTTAGGATCATCTCATAAACCAATAGGTTAAGCTCACTTTGATGACACCTAAGACATTCACTCAAAGTTGCATCTTATGAACAACTCTGACCTAGTCCAGAATCGTAAAGCTAAAAGCTATTATCAAAAGCCTATAATTAGAAACAAGTCTCTTATCCTGTAATCCCATTAGGATAGGTGCATTGAATAATACAAACATTGACAATAAATATCTTATGTATGAAAATATATGAAGGCAAAATGCAAAATTGAGAAGTAAAATAACTTAAGAAATAAAAGGTCTCATTGGGATTTGAACCCAAGTTGCTAGAGTCAGAGTCTAGAGTGCTAACCACTACACCATGAAACCACTTGTTAGTTATGTCTCTCTGATGTTCGCATTGAAAGCCTAAGTTATCAAAGGCCTCACAAAAGGCTTTAGTTGTTATGACACTAATTGAAAATCTTAAAGCAAGTACCTTTACTTTGCTCAAGGCCACTTTGTTAGACTCAAAGCCATTAAAATCTACCTCCTATGGCTGCTCATGGAGTCCTTTAGGGAAGAGTTATGCTCATATGCCCTATTGTCATCTTTGAAGCCCCTAGGTTGAGCTTACATTCAAAAGCCTTAAGGCCATCTTTCAAATGCTCTTATCCTAGGCTACACCTCATAAATGTGTAAAGCCATATTTTAAGCCCTTAGACCCCACCTTAGGATCATCTCATATGCCAAATAGGTCGTGCTCATTTTGATGACACCTAAGATGTTCACTCTAAGTTGCATCTTATGAACATATCTAACCTAGCCCATAATCATGAGCCTAAAGGCCTATTTGGCCCCACCTCGACACAGAAGTCAAGGCAAAAAAATAACTAAAAGCTGCCGAAGTTGGGGAAGCTCCAAATTGGAGCTTCTCACAGATTTTGCCTTGACTTCCATGTCAAGGCAAGGCCAAACAGGCCCTAAGGTGTGTTTAAGTAAAAATAGACCTCTTAATCCCATTTTGATAGGTTCATTGAATAGTACAAACTTTGACAATAAATGTTTTATGTATAAAAATGTATGAAAGAAAAATGTAGAATTGAAAAGAATCAAATCTAACTTGAGAAGAAAAAGGTGCTATTGTGATTTTAATCCTAGTTGCTGGAGTCAAGATCTAGAGTGCTAATCACTATACCATGGAACAATTTGATAGTCCTACATCTTTGTAGTTCAAACTAAAAGCCTAAGCTATCAAAGTTCACATAAAAAGCATGAGCAATTAAGATACTAATGGAAAAGCTTAAAGCAAGTACCTTTACTTTGTTCAAGGCCACTGTGTCAATCTCAAAGCATTTAAAACCTACCTACTATGGCTACTTATAAGATCCCATTGCGGGAGCTATACTCATATGCCTTAAGGCCATGTTGTGAGCCCTAAGGTTGTGCTTACATTCAAAAACCTTATGGCCATCTTTTGAAAGCTCTTAACCTAAGCATGACCTGATAAATATCTAAAGTTATATTATAGCCCCTTATATTGCACCTTAGGATCATCTCATAAGCCAATAGGTCAATCTCACCTTGATGATACCTAAGACATTCACTCTAAGTTGCATCTTATGAACAACTCAACCTTGCCTACAATCATGAAGCTAAGGCTCTCGTCAAATGTATTTAATTTCAAATAGACCTCTTAATTTGTAATCCAATTAGGATAGGCACATCGTATGATACAAAAATTGAAAATACATGTCTTATGAATGAAAATATATGAATGCAAAATACATAAATGAAAAGAATAAAAAATAACTTGAGAAGAAAAAGGTCCCATTGGGATTTGAACCCAAGTCACTAGAGTCAGAGTCTAGAGTGCTAACTACTACACCATATAACCATTTATTAGTCATGTCTCCCTAATATTCACACCGAAAGCATAAGTTATAAAAGGCTTCAGAAAAGGCTTTAGCTATTAAGACATTGATGGAAAAGCTTAAAGCAAGTACCTTTACTTTCTCAAGGCCCCTTTTAAGCTCAAAGCCTTTAAAATCTATCTATTATGGTTGCTCATAAGGTCTTTTGGGAAGAGTTATACTCACATGCCCTACTGTCATCTTTGAAGACACTAGGCTGAGCTTATGTTCAAAAGCCTTAAGGCCATCTTTCAAAAGCTCTAAACCTAGGCATGGTAGCATAACTCTTTTTGGGACTTAGGGAGTAATCCCTTTTAAATTTTGTAACGACTAGATGAATTTTAACTTATTAGTTATTCTTTGAATGATAATTTTGCCTCTGTGATTTATTTACTTTGAAATTATTAGTTTTAGAATATTTGCATATTTTAGGATTTGTAATATGGACCGAAAGGTGATTTACGAATATAGAACCCTTAAAGTAATATCTAGAAACCTAGACTATGAAAGTAGTTAAGTCCTAGAATCCTGATTTTTTATGCTTATTTCACATGTTGATATTTTAATCTAATGATTTCACTATTTTAGATATGATAATATGGACCGAAAGGTGATTTTTATTATTATAGCCCTTTAGGTAAAACCTATAAAATTAAAGTATGAAAGTATTTAATTTTACTTGAGAAATAGACTTTGAAAGTTAAACCACGAAAGTAATTTTAATTTTCTTTGTCTAGTTTACTTTTATTTAACACTGAGCAGTAAGTCATGAAAGTAAAGGTTGTTCTATGTAAATTGGATGCCTGAAAGGAGACAATTTCTTTTAAGTAAACTTTTCTTTATCTTGATTTGATAACTAATAAAAACTTTATTTTATCTAGTCATAGGAATTAAAAAGTGATGAAACCTTAGTCCCAGTTTTCTCTCTCTGATTTCCAATGTTAGTTTTCACTATTTCATTCTTCCTTTATACCCATCGTACATCAATTACTTAGCTAGTAAGAATTCAATTATTTGGTACTTAACACGTAGGTCTCTGTGAATTTGATATCTTTTTATTACTTCGACGTATCTGTGCACTTGCGGACACATCAGGTACACCTCATAAATGTGTACAGCCATATTGTAAGCCCTTCAACCCACCGGAGGATCATCTCATAAGCCAAATAGTGTTAGCATGAGTGTAGACAAAACTATTTCTATCTAAATCGATGAAAATAACAAAGTTAAAATGAGAATGAAAAACCTAGAGGCACGAAGAATCCTACTAACCTTAAGTGAATATTTAAGCTCTCATCGAGCTTAATCCAAATAGATCACCTAGGATATAACCCGTATCCTTCTCCTATGGGTCACAATCATGGAGAAGTTCATCGGTGATGCCTTGCATTTTGGTAGTATTTTTTATATCATTTTATCTCAAAATAAGACATGTTCTATTGTTTTTATATTTAAATAAGACTTATTTACATGTTTTGTTTGAATCTTCACTTTTTCTTGTCTTTTTATAATTTTAAGTAAAATCACTTATTTTTGGAGCTTATTTGATGCTTTTGATGCCACTGAGTGATTCAGGATAAAAAGACAAGCCAACATGACACCTTTAAAGTCAAATGGAATTTTCTATCTCTGTCATGGCTGGCCCCTAATGAGCTTCAAGGCCATGATGAATATTTTAAACATGAGTTCTTCATAGCCTAACCATGATGAGCTTCACACTCATAACTATCTTGGTGAGAATTTGGATAAGATTTCTATCGAGACGATCACGGCTTGACTATGATCATCATCATGGTTGATGCGTTGTATTTACACCACACTTTTGCCTATATTTTATGTTATATTTCGGGCTTATTTGCATGATTTTGTGCTTATTTCGGTGTTTTTACTTCACTTGGCACGAAATCTTCACTTTTCTTGGTTTTTATGAAAATGTAGGTAAAATCACCCAAAAATGAAAGATTTCACGAGTTTTGAAGCCAAAGCATGATTCCCGAGGAGATCACGAGCTTACATGTCAAATTTAGAGTGAAAATAGTGAAGATTTCAAGATTTATGGCCTTGGCCGTAATTATGGAGTCAATTGTAATTTTGGTGTCGAGCGAAAGGCGAAAAACGGCTAAGTATGAAAATGAACAAAAACTTTCACGGGTGGAGCCGTAAATCCATTACGGCCCGTGAAACTTTCTATGAACAAAGGCATGTACACACAGAGACATTTATGGCCGTGGCCGTAAACTCATTACGAACCGTGAAAACTGCCGCATGACGAGTTTTTCACTCGATTCTCCACCGATTCGAACCGGATTTGAACCAAACTTTGCAGAAACATTCCTTGAAGGGTTTCGAACCAGTCTAATTATAAAAGATCAGAATTTTCAGAGATTGAGGGGGATTTTTCGGATGAAGAACATTGGCGGCGACGACAAGGGGCGAAATTCAATTTTCGAGCGGATTCCGGTGAGATTTCACGCAAAAGATCAGATTGATTACTTCATCTTCATCGTCAGATCGAGGGGAAGCACGTCAAGTTATTGTTTTAATTATTTTTTGCAAATTTTATGCGATTCCTACTTGTTCATCATACAAACATGTTTTACTTTATGAACAGGAGTGAGTAGATTTTCATTTCGGGATTAATGGGTGTAGCCCGCTGACATTTATGAATTGATCTATATTTATGCTCTTTTCATATGAATTTATTATCACGATTTGATTGAAGTTGTGTTTATTTCATAATTTACCTTGGCTACGTATAATTGCGTATTAGATGTTGCAAAAAGTACCGAGAGGTGAATCGCAATGTCCGATCTATTTCAATTGAACATTCGAATCCAATCACGAGAGTAGGTTGGATTCGTTGAAGGACCTAACCAGCTTTTCATAGAACTTAATTAAACACCGTATTATGCTCTGAGAGGAGGTGATATGTACATTAGGAAAAGTTCCTTTCATGATAAATATTTTCTATTGATTGAGTAATCTTTAAGTGATTTATGCTTGTCAGTGTGGTGAACCCATGACATCCCGATCTTTTAGAATTTGAATCCTCTTTAACGTTGCTTTTGAATTGTTCGTGCTTAGAAGTTCAACACAACCACTCAATTGTTTTGCCTATATTTAAACAAGTCGAAGAGTCAGTACTTAACTATGTAATCCTCGTTGGGAACGATATCTTTTTATTACTTCAATAATTTCGTTCACTTGCGGAACGTATCAAGTTTTTTTGGCGTCGTTGCCGGGGATTACGACTAGTTAATATTGACTTACTAGATAAATTTGGAGACTAGGCACTTTTTCTTCTTTGTTTTAGCATTGGTTCTTACTTTTCTTTCCATTTTCATTATTATTTTACTTTCTATCTTGACTTACACATTATATGCCAAGAAATTCTCGAACAGGTACTTTAGTTCCAGCAGACCCAGAAATTGAGCGTATACTTCGCCTTCGAAGGAGATTACAGTTTCAGACTCAAAAGATTTCTGAAGAAGGTGCAATGGCAGCTAACAATCAATCTTTGAGGGACTTCATCGTACCGAACATACAAGGGTTTAATTCAAGCATAGTTTGACCCAATGTAGAAGCGAACAACTTTGAGCTTAAGTCAGCGTTGATGACGATGGTCCAGCAAAATCAATTTGGGGGATCCCCAAATCAGGACACTAATTCACATCTAGTTGTCTTTTTAGAATATTGTGATACAGTCAAAGTTAATGGAGTTTCATCTAACGCTATAAAACTAAGATTGTTTCCCATTTCTCTCAGGGACTGTGCGAGAGCTTGGCTATATTCGCTACCAGCATGATCTATTACTACCTAGGACAAGTTTTCCAGAGCTTTTCTGAACGAATACTTCCCACCTAGCAAGACTGTTCAGCTGCGCAACAGGATCACATGTTTTGCACAACAGGAGGGAGAATCACTGTATGACGCCTGGGATCGCTTCAAGGAGCTCCAGCGTATGTGCCCACACCATGGACTCCAAGCATGGGTTCTGATCCACATCTTTTATAATGGATTAGATTATAACACCAAGTTGATGGTGGATGCTGTGGCTGGAGGAACAATCATGAGCAAAGGCGTGGAAGAGGCAACCGCTCTACTTGAGGATATGGCCATGAACCATAACCACTGGTCAAGTGAGCGAGGCACTACTTCCACGGGATTTGGTTTTCACCAATTCTTTGAAGTGAAAGGAAGCAAATTAGGTGACAAAAATATTTTCGAAATTGAAGGATGTCCCTTAGAATATCTGACAAAGCATAAGAGGGACAAGAAGAAGAAAGATGGAACATGGGAATTATCTCAGATTTTAAAGTTAAAACCATGTAATGATCTGGAAAGGTGTGAAGAACAAATACTACCTATTATTCACTGTGCCTCCTATCCACCTGAAGGACAATGAACATTATGTTGGTCAAGCTAAGGACCTTAAATAAGTGCTACCTGGGAGGCAACCTAGAGGCTCTAAACTTTATTAATTTTAGCAAAAAAAAATTTTTAGTTCTTGAATTTTTCGTGATTAGTTATTTAGCTTTGAATTTTCTTAATCAATTTTATCAGCATGTCATGATGAACTTGTCTATAAGGAAAACACTCTAAATTTGTTGTTTTGCGTGCAGGAATTTTTTTGGAAATTTTCTATGATTTTTCTGGCGATGAACAAGGTCAAAACGTGAGATTTACGGCCGAACCTGTGAATATCACGCAGCCGTGATTTTACATATAGCTGGGACTGTACATTGAAGAAGAATTACGGCCGAAGCTGTGAAGAGTTTACATACTGTAAGTTCTTATGGTTTAAACTTAATCGGCGACTTAGGGTTTTACGGCCACGCTCGTAATTCGCCGATTTTCGACGATTCCTTCCATGAGCGGCGACAAAACTCTTCCGCCTACCTTTCCCTACTTCTTGCGAGTGGTTTCCGGCGATCATCCACCGAATTTCTGCCAGATTTCGTGAAGAAGTGCCGTTCGTCCGCCGACCCACTAGAATTCATTTTTCAAACAATTCGAGCCCGATTTTCGCACAGATCCGTGAGTTTTCCTTGCTCAGACTTGCGATGCAGCATTAGCACTAGATTTGCATACTTTTAGCATCGATTTGGAGCCTTTAGATTGGGTTTTTGGATCGATTTTTCACCCGAGCTTTCACGGGCGATTTCTGAAGTCACTGTAGCTTTACAGTTTTTTAAATATATTTGCATATATTGGATTGCTATGATCGATATTATGGCTTCGAGGAAATCAGTGAGGACCAGGCCCTATGGGGCGGTGAGGAAGGAGAGTGTGCGAGGACCGTACCCTCCTAGATATCCTAGATATAGGATGGTTCACGGAGTACTCCCGGAGAGATTCGAGCTTGCACAGATGTCAGCCGTGGAGTCTCTGATACCATTCGACTTATATCCTCCCTCCGATACGCCATGGGAGTATCCCAGTGTCTCTGACGAGATCGGCACTGAGAGGACGTCCCCAGCTCCTAGCACATCCTCAGCACCCAGCCCATCACAGACAGCAGTGCCATAGTCAGTTAGCTCTCTAGAGCTGGAGATCATATCGGAGAGGCCTGCTAATAGGCCAGAGAGCTGTGATCAGAGGATCTCGAGACGATACGCTAGGAAGCATACCAGTCGAGCCACTAGCATTTGGGGGAGGAGAGTCACCCGACCTTTATCACCAGTTGTAGAGACAGCTGAGACATCTGTAGCACCCCCAACGCCAGCACCGAGAGTAGTTGATGCCACTCTGATGGATGTAGAGGAGTCCGCTACACCGGTGCCTCCTACTGATTTACCAGAGTCTACAGTCCCCTGTGACACTCAGACCATGGAGGTAGACACTCCACATGATACTGTATGGACTCCTGAGATTCCATCACCCTCCTCAACCCAGGGAGACCTACCTGTCCTTGAGGCTGCTACGCTAGTATTGCCAGATCAGGAGGATGGATCTCCTGAGATATTTGCGGACTTACCGGAGATTTCAGTAGATATATTAGAGCTCCGCTCTCCTCTATCAGTAGTACATGAGCCGTCTATTGTTAGTGAGTCAGCACCACCAGCAGCATATGAGGCACCACATACCACTGAGATGCCAGTCATTGCATCAGCATCACCAGCACCATCACCTGAGATTCACTTGCCTTCCCCGAGCCATCCTCAGGACATTCGCTTGCTGTATCCCCAGAGCCATCATATTTTGAGCCGTCTCCTACTATACCAGAGCCTGAGATACTAGAGAGGAGACGTGCGCGATCACCACCTCCTGTACTTACTCCTTACCCATGACAGATCAGACACAGGAGTAGGGAGTAGGAGAGGAGGTACCATGCTATGTCCACTCGGGGAGTACTTAGCATGAGATATTGGGACGACCAGACACTACAGTCCCTAGGATTGTTCGATGACGTCCAGTGGATGTTCACGAACATAGGGTGGCAGGATTTCTATCACCAGAGACATCCGGCCTATGTTCAGCTGACTTTGGAGTTTTTTAGCTCTGTCCAGATTACATTGAGGAACTATGATGACAGTTATCCTAGTAGGATGACGTTCTGGTTGGGGAACCATACACTTGACTAGTTTGGTCATATATTTGGGTTCCCCTTGGATGGTACTAGATATCGGCTACGCGAGTACTCTGATGGGACTTTCTGGCGAGATATATCTGGTGAGGGAGGATTCGATCCGAGGACCGCCAGAGCCACATGCTTATCTAGTCCAGTTTTCAGATATGTACATCGAGCACTTGCACATACTATTTTTGGGAGAGCAGAGAGCGACAGCATGGTCAAATCTTCAGAGCTATTCTTTTTATGGGCTATGTTGATAGGATTCCACCTCATCACCCCATTCTACCTCATGAAGCAGATTCATAAGGCTGTTAGATCGCGGAGAGGAGTCCTGGTGATGGGAGGCATGATTACCACTATTGCCCTTGCCCTCGGTTTTGACCCCTCAGGGTTGAACGAGGCAAAAGGCAATCCCAGACTATATATGGATGCTTGCGTAGCCATTAAGATAATTACGAGGCTTGGGAGCTCGTATCATCTGATGTTCAGAGGTACTGATATTACGATGAGGCTGCCGAACATGAACCGTACTACGGTTCGTGTTCAGCAGAACTGGATCGTGGATCCCACTCGTGGGGGAGGTCCTAGAGAGGCAGCTTCACCTCCATCACCGCTGAGGATTCCAGAGCACGTTCCTCCAGTCGAGCCATCTGCCACTGATAGGCCGTCTACATCTGCCGGACCATCTACCTCAGCACCACCTGACCCTTCTCTAGAGCAGATACGAGTTGAGCAGCGGAAGATGCGTGACGACATATCGCGCCTTGAGCAGGGACAGTCGAGAGCACTCGAGTCTTTACGTGCGATAGAGGAGCTATTACGGCATAGTCTCCCATCCTCATCGACACGACATACTAGAGGCAGGAGGAGGATTCCGAGCATACGGAGATAGATTGATAGATCTTGTGAGTATCTTTATTTCATTTTGATGTATTTAAGATTATTCTTTGATATTATGCATGAGATCTCACACTTATCCTATCTGTGCACATGATTTAGTAGATTGGATGCTGATACGACCACACACAGCATTTTTATGTTTTCTTTGTGTGTGTGCGTTGTATCTGGATATTGTGTGATTCATTTCGGTATTTTACTTGATATTTGATACTAGACTTGATATTGTACATGCATGACAGTATTAGACTTAGGGATGCTGAACATGGTGTGGATAGGACGATTTTGTATATATTTGGAATTCATCATGTGTTTGGGATGCTATATGATGATTTTTGATGCTGTGTTGATGAGTTTGTGCATTTTAGATTGATTTTGATATATATGTTTTGATATTTAGAATGAATAGTATCTTGGAACGGTAAACTGTGATTTGGATGATAAAACATGACGGTATTTGATATTTGAAACTTGATTACCATGTAAAATTTGAATAACTATGATATGGTATATTTTCTGGATTTTTCCGAGTTATATTTTACACTTTTGATATAATTGTACAGGGTTTCACCAATAATACAAAGGGAACTCTTGCAAAAATTTTTCTGAAATCCTTCATTGATTTAAAGTGTTTATACATATGCAACAATTTAAGTCTAGGGTGTTCTTTTTCATGCTTTGCTAGTCCTTCAAAGTTTTATAGATATGAATTTTGAATGTTTAAGATTGTTAAGGAATAATCAAATTTGTTTTATCCTTGATACTGAACTTAAAAAGCATTTTTGGGCATTTAATTTGATGACTTAGAGAATTTTTGAGATTTCATAAAGATTTATATTGTTGAGTAAGATCGATCCTGGTATTGATAAAGTCTATATGTGAATTGTTGTATCTTTAAACAACATGTGCATAGTGATCCTTGTGCTTTGAGTTTAATTTATCTTCCTTTGATTTAATAGTGATTTTTATGGATAGAAATTTGGTGATATGTATATTTAACCTTGAGATTTGCTCCAACTCCTTTGGTTGCTTAATCTGAGGTTATGGCTTGACACTGGCCGGCTTTTTCCATTTGATTGAAAAGAGAGAGAGAGAGAGAGAGAGAGAGAGAGAGAAGACTCCTCTACATGGCACTACGAAAAATTGGCAGTGGTACCAAAGATATGAGTTGAAGTCTAAAAAAAATATGAGAAAAAGAGAAAGCTATGGGCTTAGTGAAAAATTCCTCTGACTTATGATTGAGATCATGAGTTAAATTATACTGCAATGCAGTATACTTTAAACAATGTTATGGTACATAACAGTTTAAAGACTAAATTGCATTAAAAATCTCCTATTTATATTTTCACCAAGTGACTTGAAGTGATTCTCTATCTATTGATTAAAGGAGGATTATTAAGCTTGAAAGTATTTGATGCATGATATGTGTTGAATGAACATTATAACATGACTTGTGAATTTTATCTTTCTTGGATGGTAAATTCTTGACGGTTTGTTTTCACTGTGATTTCTCTTAAATTAATTAAGTTCTGAAAAATTGCTTGCCTGAAATGTAGACTGAGAACTTTATTGATGATATAACAGATGAGTATTCCTTAACTTTACATTCTTTATTCATATCGATGTATTGCTTGAGGACAAGCAAAATTTTAAGTCTAGGGTATTTTGATGCGTTGTATTTACACCACACTTTTGCCTATATTTTATGTTATATTTCGAGCTTATTTGCATGATTTTGTGCTTATTTCGGTGTTTTTACTTCACTTGGCACAAAATCTTCACTTTTCTTGGTTTTTATGAAAATGTAGGTAAAATCACCCAAAAATGAAGGATTTCACGAGTTTTGAAGCCAAAGCATGATTCCCGAGGAGATCACGAGCTTACACGTCAAATTTGGAACGAAAATAGTGAAGATTTTAAGATTTACAGCCTTGGCCGTAATTATGGAGTCGACTGTAATTTTGGCGTCGAGCGAAAGGTGAAAACGACTAAGTATGGAAATGAACAGAAACTTTCACGAGTGGAGCCGTAAATCCATTACGGCCCGTGAAACTTTCTGTGAACAAAGGCATGCACACACAGAGACATTTATGGTCGTGGTTGTAAACTTATCACGGACCGTGAAAACTGCCGCCTGACGAGTTTTTTACTCGATTCTCCACCGATTTGAACCGGATTTGAACCAAACTTTGCAAAAACGTTTCTTGAAGGGTTTCGAACCAATCTAACTATAAAAGATCATATTTTTCAGAGATTGAGGGGGCTTTTTCGGATGAAGAACATTGGCGGCGGCGACAAGGGGCAAAATTCAATTTTTGAGCAGATTCCGACGAGATTTCACGCAAAAGATCAGATTGATTACTTCATCTTCATCGTCAGATCAAGGGGAAGCACGTCAAGTTGTTGTTTTAGTGATTTCTTTGCAAATTTTATGCGATTCCTACTTGTTTATCATACAAACATGTTTTACTTTACGAACATGAGTGAGTAGATTTTCATTTCGGGATTAATGGGCGTAGCCCGCTGACATTTATGAATTGATCTGTATTTATGCTCTTTTCATATGAATTTATTATCATGATTTGATTGAAGTTATGTTTATTTCATAATTTACCTTGGCCACGTATAATTGCGTATTAGACGTTGCGAGAAGTACCGAGAGGTGAATCGCAACGTCCGATCTATTTCAATTGAACCTTCGAATCCAATCACGATAGTAGGTTGGATTTGTCTGAAGGATCTAAGCAGCTTTTGATATAACTTAATGGGTTTAGTTAGGTTAACTATCACGAGAGTAGGGAGTTAACTTAATTATACACCGTATTACGCTCCGAGATGAGGTGATATGTACATTAGGAAAAGTTCCTTTCATGATAAATATTTTCCATTGATTGAGTAATCTTTAAGTGATTCATGCTTGTCAGTGTGGTGAACCCATGACATCCCGATCTTTTAGAATTTGAATCCTCTTTAATGCACTCAATTGTTTTACCTAGATTTAAACAAGTCGAAGAGTCAGTACTTAACTACATAATCCTCGTTGGGAAAGATATTTTTTTATTACTTCGATAATTCCATGCACTTGCGGAACATATCAATAGTTGCTTAAGCCAAATAGACAACAAGGACGCAATGAACGACGACAAGGATGGCAGACAAATAGAAAAGGCAATTTTCTTGTGGAATTTGCAGATGAAACTCCATCAATGGTTGCTTAAGCCCAAATTTTAGGATTTTGGGTGTAGTTCTATGTTCTAATCTTATTTTCATATCTTTAATATGACTGCGTGATAAATTAATCTTGTTTATCTGATCTTGACTGAGTTGTTTGTTTCTATTTACTTTGGGTTGGTTGATTGGACATGCGTAGTTCTATCATGACACTAGATAGAACTCGTGTGAGGACATACTTTATCCTTGTAGTCCATGGATTAACCTAGATCGGTAAGCTATGAAAGTAGGAGATCGATCTAAGTTGGTATCGAGTTATAGAAAGAGGGTAATCCATACTTTTAGATAAGTCATTAATATTGTAGATTACTGATGTTATGCATTTATATAGTGTTTTTATTATGCTTTTTATACAAACTCTCTCTTATTTCTATCGTGTTTCTACTCATTTTAGCTTTAATTCTTTGTATTTGTTTAGAATCTTTACCTCTCTTCACTTTTATCATGTTTCAGGGGAAAACAACCCATTATTGAGGGATTTTGAAGATTTCGAGTGTACCAATGGATTCCACATGTCAAGACGAAGCTGCCCAACAAATTTCATGCATAACGAAGCATGTTTGGAAATTACAACCTGCCCGTGATTTTTATCATGGCCGTAATTCTAGAAAATATTACAGATTACGGCCTACCTGTGATATTTAGCATAGCCATAACTCCCTCAATGCAAATTGCAGAAGTTGCCGAGAAGATTACGGCTAAGCCGTGATCACCATCACGGCCATGATTCCTTCGGCGCTTTTCGACGACTTTCACCGAGAAGATTATGGCTTGCTCATGATTCCTATCATGGCCGTAATTCTCTCGAGCCTCTTGCGATAGACTTCGATGACAAGATTGCGGCACAGCCGTAATTCTTTCTGCTAAACCCGAGTTTGATCCCGTTCTTTGCCCGATTTGGCTCATTTTCGAGCCAACTTTTGGGGAAAACATGTTTGGAAGGTTGGGAAGTATATAAGCTAGCTATGGAACAATTATTGTGTTGGGGTATGCCCTTAAGGCTAATGTTTGAGGCCTTGGGATTGTATCAGTATCATGTATAAACTCTTAAGTTTATAAAGGCAATGGTTGTTATTCAGTTTGTTACATCATCTGCTGCAATATGTATACTTCTGAATAATGTCTCAATGCTGTTCAGCTAGGCTGACATGCTATATGTCCTTAGTCGAGATATCTTGGTGAACATGAGACAGCCTTGATATGATTGAGACTAATATGTGTTCTAATCTTATAGGATGCTTCGAGCATGGAATAAGATGTAGACTCATGGGTACATTGGTTGTACTGGACAGACCCTACTAGGATATTCAATTGCTTGTCACAATGTGAATAATCCTTGTATGCAACAAGTGGCACATTTCCTCTGACTTGAGATCACTTGTGTTTCTAAATGATGGTTGTCATTGTTTTGAGGTAGTTCAATATCATTTGAAACATAATGGTTATAGACTATCTTGGATAATGATCATGAGTCAGGTTAGGGCACTAGTGATAGATATAGGATTGCCGTCTCCTTGATTGGAGTGTGATGTTCTAAAGGGGCCCCCTGGATGAGATGATTGAGAAAGTGTATGGCCATACCCAGATGACTGTGATCATCTGATCTAATCATGTTCATCATATTGGAGTTACAGGCTTGACTAGCTTGTCCAATAAGAACATCCAGTGGCAAAGGAAACTTGTATGCCTTGTGAGTAGATTCACACTTGTGCTGTGGTTTGGGTGTAGTCTTGGAAGACTCTTTCCTTTATATCGGGAGACAGTGATGTGTTGCTAGATACCCCTCACTGATCGTGATAACGTAAGTTATCGTTACCGACATTTAAAGGAAACCCTCAGGGTCGCACAATTTGATGATATGGCTTACTTAAGTCAGATCGTGTGGACTGAATTGTTTGGGTTCAGTTTAAAAGGGATTTAATCTCTGATTGTAAGTGAGATCTGGTCTGATCATGTTTGATTGATTAGGGCTTGAGATCGGTAAGCTTTGATCGAGAGAATGGATGTTAGATCGGTGAGATCAGCAGCATCAGAGATGAGCGGTTAGATCTGGAACCATTGGGTCCAATTAGATCTAGACCATGACTTGGGCTATTTTGGTTTGGTCTTTGAACCAACCTTATTAGAACCGGTTCACTTAGGTGAACGCTTGGTTCAAAGAGAGTGGCGTATGCGATCGGTTCACTTGATGTAAACGCTTGATCGCATGAGAGTTGAAGGCGAGTTTATGGCTTGCTATTTTTAGAAACCACGCCCCACGTTCAATGTGAACGTTACTCTCGTCGCTCCTCTTCGCTCTTGTTCTCGTGTGGCTTGTGTCAACGAGAGATAGAGAAGCATTCGGCCAAGGAGAATTCGCCAAGCAACTCATCTCATCTTCCCTCACGGATCGAGACCTCTTGGAGCCTTGCTAGCACAAGGAGTACCAAGGGAGTAGGCGACTTCTTCATCTAGTGTGCACATCCTTTGGAGGAGATCCTCTCGCTCTCTCTTCTTCCAAATCGCCATCCAAGCGAAATGGCTATGGTATGAATCCAATCTTTATGAAGTTGATCATGTGTTCTTGCTAATGATCTTATGAAACCCTTGATTCCGAATGAAATTTTATTTGCGCCACTTATTGGGTTTCGCCCCCCCCCCCCCTCCTCTAGAAAGGGGTCTTACATATTGGACCTTTATGGCAAGTTTTCAAGGCATATTTGACGAAGAGGTGAAACTTAGGGTGAATGGGCGGCGGACGGCGATTTTCTCACTGAAAAAGCTTCGTGTGCGACCAGCTAACTTCAATCTTCAAGAGGGAGCCCTAGATTTCATTTTCCTTGTCATTTCTATTATTATTTTACCAATTTGTAATCAAAAACATGACTTTTTATTGTGATATACTCAAGAACATAAATACTATTTCGGGATTAAGGCATAGCCCTCTGCGATTTATGGTTTAATTAATAATTTTTGTCTATTGAAGATTTACATGTGCTTGATCCGAATTTCATTGCGTTTATTTCATGTTAATTATTAGTCATAGTTTGCATGTTTTAGACGTCGCATGATGTACTAAAAGGTGAAGTGCGACGTCAGATCTGCGATTTTCGGATAAGTTGATTCGATCATGGAAGTAGTTCGAATCGATCTAAGGGATTTCATAGACTTGTCAAGAACTCATTGGGTCTATATCGAGTGAATAACCACAAAAGTAGAGGATTAACTTGGGTAGACACCGGGTTGTACCATTAAAAGGGGGGCAATTTATACATGTGGACAGGTTTCCTTCAGCATGGTAAAACCCTTCTTTAGATAAATCTCATTAGTAGAAATATTTGATCTAGAGTGGTGAAACCCGAAATCCCGAATTCTCACAATTAATTACAACCCTATTTATTTCCTTAGAATTTCCTGCATCATAGTTAAGTTAGATCTTTAACTCAACCTTTTTTTCCGAATCATCTAGCTAACGATTCTGAAATAAGTCGGTACTTGGTCATTTGTCCCTATGGAAATGATATTATTATATTACTTTGATAGGCCATGCACTTGCGGCGAGCCTATCAATGACTTACATTGTTATTTTAATATTCGAATCTTGATCTGATGTAGGATGAGCTCGAAATCTTGAATCTTCTCATAATTGCATTAACCCTGTGACTCCCATTTAGGAACCAAATCAATCGATTAGTTTAGCTCTATTAAAATTACCTTGCTTTCAAACTAAACTTAGTTTGTCTAGCTATCGATTTCCCAATCGATTGGTAATTGAGGCTTGTCTTTGTGGGAACGATAACCTTGTACTACATCGGTAAGCCATAATTGTGTGCAACAATCAGCACCCTTTCGACTCTGAGCAAAAAAAGAAGGGAAAGAAAGCTATTGGAGAGATTTTACAAATGCTAGTAGGCTATGTATGTTCTGTTGTATCTATACCCAGGGGTCACATGCTTATATATAGGTTAAATGCCTATGGTTAGAATTGTTGGATTTAATCCAATGCTACCACATGTTTCCCACTAATAGCATTGCTTAAATTAAAATAATCAAATAATAGCAAGTGAAATAATTAAAATATTAACCTAGTAAATATGAAGAGGAGTGAACTCCACAAAGTAGGAAACCAGAATTGGTGTACATTCCACCTCCACCATATAGGCCACCGATTTCTTTTCCCCAAAGGTTGGTAAAAGTAACACTTGATGAGCAATTTGGGTCATGTAATAGTGTAGAGATCTTGGATAAAATGATTGAGGAAACCATTGTCACCCAAACTAGTGAAAGTCATTTGGAAATTTGTATAATGAATAATGATGATGATGATGATGATGATGATGATAATGATGATGATGATAAGGTGACTGAAGATAGTATCAAGGCTTACTCTCAACCACTTGATTCAATTCCTACCATTGACATGCATAAGGTAGAACCAAAAAATTCATACCATGCCGCTCTTGAGGTAAGTGAAAATCCAAAAATTAAACCCAGAACTCTTCCAAATAATGCGAGGTATGAATTTCTTGGCTTTAACTTTACCTTTTCTATAATTGATGATGCAGAGGAACATGAAAAACAAACAAGTTCAATAATAGATAAGTTCAAGAAGGCTATAGAGTATTCTTTTGATGATATTGTGGGTATTAACTTTTCTTTTTGCTTACACAGATTGTTCAAAACGACATTGATCCACTTAATATTTTAGATATTTACTTTGGTGGATGCACTTTTAAAACAATGAAAACACAAGAAATTACATGCTCTATACTTTACCACTGATTCACCATCGACACCATGAGGATAGTCTTCGGTCGAGCTAGCGACCTTAAACTTAGCGTTTCTTGGGAGGCAACCTAAGCACTATCTCTCTTTTCCATTCTTAGTTTTTATTTTGTGTTATTTTACTTCTTGGTAGTATAGGTTAGTTAATTGCTTTTGGGAGATACGCTATGAAATTTATATGATGCTTTTAGAATGGTTTTCCCTTTTGATTATTATCTATATTTTATGTAGGTGCTTTGTGATACATTTACCAGGAGGACGACAAGGAAGATGGTTCAGATAATGGTGAAGACAAGTAGCACTTTGTGAGCATCTTTTCTCCTACTCTCTTATTTTTTTGCTTATTGCATCGAGGACGATGCATTCTTTATGTAAGGGAGGATATATGTTTTATATATTTCATGGTTGTTATTGTATAACTTTGATCTAGACTATTTGACTTCGACTTGTGGTATTACGCCATGTGTTAGGCATGTTATGATGTTTTGATGTATTTTGATTAGCATCATATGTGGACGCTATGCTCACTTTGATTTTTGTATTAGGATTATTTCTATCTTTTGGATGCATGTGTTTTCTATATTGTTGAATGATGTGTACTGTTCATATATCAATGCCTGTGAATGGATGTATGCTTTTTGTGTTGAATTTATTTCTTCAATATATATCCTCATTTCGATTTTCCATCGATTGTTCATTAGTTTCTGGTAAATAGAATATTTGAGGAATGTGATTTGCGAGTGAAGCATCCTTTTAATATAAGATGAGTAGATGAGTACAATTTTATTGATTTTACATTGATTGATTAGCCTTGTAGATGTTTGATCTATTGTGTTATCTGTTGGGAAGAAAGAATCCAAAATCCAGAAAAAAGACTCCTCTACTTAGCACTACAAAAAATTGACAGTGGTACCGAAGACATGAGTTGAAGTCTAAAAAACAAAAAGAAAAAGAAAAAGAGGAAATAAAAATATGTATCTATGTGGGTACATGCCAAAGAAAAATCATTTGACATTAATTCCGCTATCTTTTGTTACGAGTCACGACTCCGCTAGATTAAAAGATATGAGTTCTATTACATCGGCTATGTGGTCGGTGTACTCTAAATTTGGCACCAGAAAAAAAGGTGATAATCGATTTAGAGAATGTCAAAATAAAAAAAATAAGAAATACAGAAAAAAATTTTGGAGGTCCTATTCCTATAAACAAACACATTATAGTATTGAATTGAATACAAGGTGAATTTATGAGATAGAGATTTACATTATTATGCAAGTTATAAATTTTATTTATTTTGGACTGTGGATCTTAAGGATTAAATTCTAAGAGTAGTCTACTTTTCTGGAATCTTGTGTGACATGAGTTTGAAATCTTTAATGAGTGATTATATTTTGGAAGTTTATTTTTCATTAGTGAGTTATCTTTTTCATCCTCAGCATTATTCTTTGGTCTATTTATTTGCTTGAGGACAAGCAAAAGTTTAAGTCTATGGATATTTGATGATATGCATTTATATAGTATTTTTAGTATACTTTTACCCCCAATTATCTCTCTTTTATATCATATTTTTACTCATTTTAGCTTAAATTCTTGTAATTGTTCAGAATCTTCACCCCTCTTCACTTTTGTCATATTTCAGAGGAAAACAACAAAATTTTGATGGATTTTGAAATATCTGAGTCCATGAATGGATTCCAAGCGTCGAGACGAAGTCACGCACTAAATTTTATGCAAATCGGAACTAGTTTAAAAATTACACCCTGCCTGTAATTTTTATCACGGCCGTAATTCTTTCTAGTCATTTCGACGAACTTCACAGAATAAATTATGGCCTGCCTATGATTATTTTCACGGCCATAATTTCTACCCATGATTTTTATCATGGCTGTAATTTTTTCAGATTCTTATGACAATATTCATAGAAAGAATTACGGCATGGGTGTGATTATTTTCACAACCATAATTTTGTCCGCTAAACTCAAGTTTGACCCCGTTTCTTATTTTTGGAAAAACCTAATTAAGTGATGGGGAACTACATAAGCTAGCAAAGGAGTGATTATTATGGGCTTTTGGCAAGGATTTAACCTGAATTCGATGAGGAGGCAAGATCTAGGGCGAACAGCAGTGATCTTCACTTTCTCACCTGAAAAGCTTCGTTTTTCCGGTTGGTTGGTGTCAATCTTTATCAGGGAGCCTTGATTCTCATCTTCCTAGTCAATTATATTCTTATTTTGCCAATTTTGTAATCAAAATATGGATTTTTACAACGTGAACATGGACACCATGCTAGTGTAATTTCTTCTTCAGGACTAGGGCGTAGCTCTTTTTGTATTATGACTTAATCATTGATTTCCTTCTTACGAAGTAATTTACTTGTGTTAGATTCAATTATTGTTGTGTTTATTTACATATTGATTACTAGTCATAATTTGCATATTAGAGACATCGCAAGAAGTACTGAGAGGTGAATTGCGACGTCGGATCTACAGTTTTTGGACAAGTTGATTCGATCACGAAAGTAGTTTGAATTAGCTTGAGGGATTTTATAGATTTGTCAAGAACTTATTGGGTCTATTTTGAGTTAATAACCACGAGAGTAGGAGATTAATTCGGATAGACACCGGATTGCACTACTGAGAGGGGGCAATCTGCACATGCGGATAAATCCCATTCAGCACAGTAAATTCTTCTTAAGATATTTTTAATTAGAAAAGTAATGAAACTTAGTGTGGTGAACCCGAAATCCTGATTTTCCATAATTTGATTGCAACCTATTCGTATTTTCATTCTCTCTTATATAGAAAATAAACCCTTTTTTTTAATCATCTAGCTAACGATCCTAAGATAAGTCAGTACTTGGATATTGGTCTTTGTGGGATCGATATTTTTATTACTTTGACGTATCCATGCACTTGCGGACACATCAGTCCTCAACCGCGGTCATATACGGACTCTCTCATATAAGAAGTTTCTTACAAGAGATGAGTGTAGAGGCTTATCTCATGATAATTAATCACTTTAAGAAATTTTCCTTATCTCTATACTAAAATGCACAAGACTATCCTTAGGGAAGTGTAGAGTATAACTCTATCACATAATATAAATAAAACCTAATGGCATAGTTACTTATTAGCCCATCATAAATATAATAATTATGTCCTCAGAAATTCTATGCATTTTAAGCCTCTTCATACTTTATTTACTTAGATGATGCCTATAAATCAATTAGAAATAAAAATGTGTGTGATTAATCACTACAATACATGTACAGCTACATGTCCATATACAATTCATTATATGTGGAAATGTGTATAGTTCATAGATCCTAACAATCTTCAATTAGACGATAAAACCATGTCCTTACATAATAATACTTTCAATCACATACAAATCTCTAAGACAATTTTTTGTGTACATCACTTAAGATATGCCATCTAAATCAATCTTGTTTATTAGTCTTATTAACATAAGAAATAAAGGGTCAACCTTATTCAGTTATATTAACATAAGGAACAAAGGGGTAATCATTGTCATTTTATTGCAATTAAACTCATAGTGATCACATGTATTAACTCAACTAAATGGCATAAATCAAGCTTGAATGTGTAGCATGGAAATAACATAAAACTGTTATACACAGTTATTTCCAACCAGTCCAAAGTTAACTAAATGAGATCAAAGAGCAAAATAAATAATAGAAACTAAAAAATATCATTAATGGCATGACATCAATTACAGTTCAAGCATATAGAACAAAACATATACTCCTATAAAATTAAATGACATCAAAATTAATGATGCCCATATTTTCAATAAGTCCATGAAAAGCCTTTAGTGTCAATGCCTTAGTGAGCAGATTAGCAATCATAGAGTTTGTTCCTATGAGTTTAGCAGCAATGTAGCAACTCTGAACTCTTTCATTACAATAAATAATTTAATTGCTATATATTTTGATTTGAAAGAGCTTTTGTTGTTGTTTGAATATAAGACTACTGCTCTATTATTAGAATATAATTTTAACAGTATTTCAATACCACTAACTATCCACAGTCTTGAAATAAAATTATGCAGCATACAACATGATTAAATGCATCATAACATGTAAAAAATTTATACTCCATTGTAGAAGATGAACAAGTGTTTTCTTAGCACTTTTCCAAGATATTGCACCTCCAGCTAATAAGAACTCATACCTTGAAGTTGAGTTGCGACTGTCTTGGCATCCAACAAAGTCAAAGTCAAAAAACCCAATGATCTCAAGTGTGTCTGACCTTTTGTATATGAGCATAAAATCTTTAGTATTTTGTAATAAAAACTCTTTTACAACCTAATGTTCTCTTCTTAAATTAATTTGGTATATACCAAGTATTCCAACAATATATGCAAGGTAAAAATAAGTGCAAACCTGCATATATATCAATCTCTCTATTGCTGATGCATAAAGGATATTTTCCATAAACTTAAAATCAATGCTACTTTGGACATTGTTTGAGACTAAGTGTGAGGCCCTGGGCTCCCCGGTTCAGCCCAGGACGAGTTGGGCTGGGCCACAGCCCAAGCCCACACAAAAGGGGCCGATCCAAACTCAAGGCAACGTGATTTCGGCCGGTCAACGCCGAAATCGAACGAAGGCAATACTGTCAGACGCGTCGCGGAGCTCAAGCGCAGCGTCGGGCGACGACTTCGTCCTGGTGGACGTGAGATGCGGACGAAGCGGAAGGCTTCGACGAAATCTGTCTCCTCACCACACGACGCGGACCCCAGAGACGAGGCGAGGATCGCCTTCCCCGCAAAGCTCGGACGTGGCTCCGTCGGCGGGAGAAGCGGACCTGGCGACGAGAGGGGGGCGGCGGCTTGTTATATAAAGGGCGAACCAGGAAAACTCCAGGTAGAGTTCGGAACGAGAGCAGAGGCTGGAACTGGATAGAGAGAACGGCGACGAGAGGAGAATCCACCAGTAAGGTTGAGGGCTCCGTTCAAGCGCGAACGGCGAGTAACGTGAGGGTGGAGAGCGGCTGTTTCCGACGACGAGCATTGCCGTCGACGAGAGCGTGAGAGGGAGAGGTTTTGTAGCTTCCAGTGAGTAATAAAAGCTTTCCTCTTCCATTGAGTTCCTGTGCTTCTTCTCCGGCAACGGCATCTCCTCTACTTCCTCTGCTCCGGTGTTCTTCAATCCGGAGACGCTTCTTTCGGCAGCAGGCGGCTGTCTCGGGTCGGCGACGAGGCTGAGACACGGGCGGAGTCTCCCCCTTGTCGGCCTCCTCCTCTCCGGCGATCCGCGAGCGAACGCAGGCGTGCGTTCGCGCTGTGAAAACGACGCAGCGGCGTCGTGCGCGAAAGAGACGAAGGCGCGAGGTTGAAGACGACGCAGGTGGCTGACGCAAGCAGGCGTCAGCGAGAAAAGTCAAAATCGGCGGCGGAAATCGAAATCGAATTCGATTTCGCGGCTGACGCAATCTAACGTTACTCAGGGAACGATTTCGCGGCGACGGAATTAATCGTCGGCTGACGTCAGCGTGACGTCAGCAAGGGCGATTCGGCAGCGAGTTTCAACAGTGAAATTGATTTAATTTGGTGATTGATTTTGACTTCGGTCAAAATCCAGATTGAGGTATAATTTGGGGTTTTCGATTCTTTTCTCGATTTCTCAAATTAGGGTTAGGGTTTTCTTGAGTGACTTGTAATTTGGGAAGAAAAATTGAGCGGGAACTAGGGTTTCGAATTTGGGGACGAGATTCGGTCCGGAAACCTTAGCGCGATCACGTTCCGGTGTTCCGCCGGACGGCTCCGAGACAACGGATAAGCGTTGTTTTCAGGACGTTCCAACCGGGGCGTGACAACAGGTATCAGAGGTTAAAGTGATCCATCAACATGGTGAATCAAGGAGATCGTATTGCCCGGATCGAGCAAGTGCCCGGTTTGACTGGGAATAGTAGAGATGCGGTGGTTCCTCAGGTGGAGGACCTCCATCGCACAATAGAGGAGCAAAGACTACAGATCCTTGCTCTCCAACAGACTTTGGCTGGAGTAGGGGAGGCTCCCCAGAATGCTGAAGGCATGGCAGCCCTACAAGAACAAGTAGGGGCTTTGCAAGGACAGGTGACGACGTTGGCAACGCAGGTAGCTAACACCACGGCAGTTCAGCAACAGATATTGGCGGACCTCGCGGTGATGCGCATGGCACTGGCGCAGGCACAAGGGAGTGGCTCTACAGCAACCAGGACAGAGTATGGGGCTCCCAATGGCAACGGGAAGGTTCGCACCCCAGAACCTGCAGTGTTCAAAGGGGCCAGATCTGCTAAAGTACTTGGTAACTTTTTATGGGACATGCAACAATATTTTGAAGCTAACCATGTCACAGATCAGGAGAAAGTGAGAGTGTGCACAGCATATCTCTCAGATGATGCGAAGCTCTGGTGGAGAACCAAAGTTGATTCTACATCAGAGGCTGCTAGTTGGACTTGGGAGGTGTTCCGAGAGGAACTGCGACAGCAGTTCCTTCCCGGAAATTCGGTGGACCAAGCGCGAGAGGCGGTGGATCGGCTAAAGCATACAGGGACGATCCAGGAGTATGTCAGGGCGTTCTCCGCGCTGATGTTGGAGCTACCTGAGATGGCAGAGGGAGATAGGAGGTACTTCTTCCTCCGGAATCTCCAACCTTGGGCGGCAACGGAGGTACGACGACATGCGCCACAGGACTGGAGGACTGCTGCTGCTATAGCCGAGTCCTTGGTGGACCAGAGGACTTCGGGGATGACTTTTCAGAGAGCACAAAGGTCGCCTCCGAAGCGACCATCTCCACCCAGACCCAGAGCACCAGAGAGAGAGAGACTTTCTCCCCGACGAAACGGAGGACAAGCAGCGTGGCAGGGGAACACTCGACCTGCAGAGCGTGGGCAAGGTCAATTGAGACCAATTGCTTGCTTTTTGTGCAAAGGACTGCACCGGATACGCGACTGTCCGGATCGACAGAGATTGAACGCAATTGCAGCGATTGTGCATCGCGAGCTTGCTGAGAAACCGGCGGAGGTGCATGACGAGGAACCAGTAGATGCTCACATCGGAGTTGTGCGCATTGCCTCAGTGGTCGCAGGATCATCATCGACCCCCGCAGAAGCAGAACCGAAGGACGCAGTCGACAAAGGTAATGCCGAGCAAAAGACGAACCCTCCAGAGGAGAAGAAAACGTGGAGGCAAGTAGTAGAGGAAAAAGCTCCGGCAAATCCTTCGTCGAGTTCTTCTGACGATGAAGGAGGCCAGACTCGGCGGATCCAGGGGAGGTATTGACCCTCTATAGCCGACCCGGGAGAATACGAACGATGGCGTCAAAAGATAGCTGACGATGTTGCGCGCCAGCAAGAAAAGAAAGATCGGCGAGCGCGGACCTGAGCGCCCGCGCCGGACATCGAGGGCGATGTCCAAATTGGGCCGGGGAGAATTGTGAGGCCCTGGGCTCCCCGGTTCAGCCCAGGATGAGTTGGGCTGGGCCACAGCCCAAGCCCACACAAAAGGGGCCGATCCAAACTCAAGGCAACGTGATTTCGGCCGGTCAACGCCGAAATCGAACGAAGGCAATACTGTCAGACGCGTCGCGGAGCTCAAGCACAGCGTCGGGCGACGACTTCGTCCTGGTGGACGTGAGATGCGGACGAAGCGGAAGGCTTCGACGAAATCTGTCTCCTCACCACACGACGCGGACCCCAGAGACGAGGCGAGGATCGCCTTCCCCGCAAAGCTCGGACGCGGCTCCGTCGGCGGGAGAAGCGGACCTGGCGACGAGAGGGGGGGCGGCGGCTTGTTATATAAAGGGCGAACCAGGAAAACTCCAGGTAGAGTTCGGAACGAGAGCAGAGGCTGGAACTGGATAGAGAGAACGGCGACGAGAGGAGAATCCACCAGTAAGGTTGAGGGCTCCGTTCAAGCGCAAACGGCGAGTAACGTGAGGGTAGAGAGCGGCTGTTTCCAACGGCGAGCATTGCCGTCGACGAGAGCGTGAGAGGGAGAGGTTTTGTAGCTTCCAGTGAGTAATAAAAGCTTTCCTCTTCCATTGAGTTCCTGTGCTTCTTCTCCGGCGACGGCATCTCCTCTGCTTCCTCTGCTCCGGTGTTCTTCAATCCGGAGACGCTTCTTTCGGCAGCAGGCGGCTGTCTCGGGTCGGCGACGAGGCTGAGACGCGGGCGGAGTCTCCCCCTTGTCGGCCTCCTCCTCTCCGGCGATCCGCGAGCGAACGCAGGCGTGCGTTCGCGCTGTGAAAACGACGCAGCGGCGTCGTGCGCGAAAGAGACGAAGGCGCGAGGTTGAAGACGACGCAGGCGGCTGACGCAAGCAGGCGTCAGCGAGAAAAGTCAAAATCGGCGGCGGAAATCGAAATCGAATTCGATTTCGCGGCTGACGCAATCTGACGTTACTCAGGGAACGATTTCGCGGCGACGGAATTAATCGTCGGCTGACGTCAGCGTGACGTCAGCAAGGGCGATTCGGCAGCGAGTTTCAACAGTGAAATTGATTTAATTTGGTGATTGATTTTGACTTCGGTCAAAATCCAGATTGAGGTATAATTTGGGGTTTTCGATTCTTTTCTCGATTTCTCAAATTAGGGTTAGGGTTTTCTTGAGTGACTTGTAATTTGGGAAGAAAAATTGAGCGGGAACTAGGGTTTCGAATTTGGGGACGAGATTCGGTCCGGAAACCTTAGCGCGATCACGTTCCGGTGTTCCGCCGGACGGCTTTGAGACAACGGATAAGCGTTGTTTTCAGGCCGTTCCGACCGGGGCGTGACACTAAGGCTGCGTTTGGGATTATTCTGCGGGCCGCGGGTCGCACGTGGTCAAAGGCGGAACGCACAGTAGGGCAGCCGCTTGCTGCTTGCTTTGCTGCGTTGACTTTCTTTTGACCCATATTTTTCTTCGATTCAAGCCCGTGGCTCTCTCCCTGCTGGCGAAAAATCCCAATCACGGGTGAACAGTACGCACACGGCTTCCTTTTACTTGCTCCTTTCCCCTTTCTCCTTTCTCTTTCCCTTTCTCGTTTTCTCTTCCCTTCCGATTTTCCCATTTCCACGGCAGCATCGTCCCCACATGAACCACTGCCAGCAGCCAAGGAACAGGTCGCAACCACTCTCCTGCAATGATTCCAGGTATTTTTCATACATCTAGCCTCTCTTTTCCCTGAGTTCTCGTTTGCTTTTTTTTTCCTTCACGCAGCTATCGCATTTCCATGGTAGTATCATCTTAACATGAACCACCGCCGGCGGCTGAGGGAAAAGTTGCAAGCTCTTTCCTGCTACAATTTCAGGTATTGTAATTAGGTATTCTATTTGATTTGTTATTTAGCTCTCTCTGGTAGCTGCATCAATTCTCAAATGGTTCCCACTTCCCTAGCTATAGTTTCAAATAGTTCCCCTTCTCCTTAGAGTCGATTTCGCTATTCTATTTGATTTGTTATTTAGCTGTCTCCTTTGTGATAAAATGCTCTACTCTTTGATCCATGCTGCTCTCGGTCTTCTTTGAAAGAGGCTGGAGAATTTCTCGCCTCTTGAATGTATATCATGGTGATATGTTGTATGAAATTAGTAAACTAATAGGCATTTTTTGGTGACCCAATGCCATTTTTTTTGGGCCAAATGGAGAGCTCTTCTAACACAATGATTCGATTATAGAAAAACATAAATCACACAAGAAAGCCACATGCATAGTTTATGTTCAGCATCCAAAATGTTAACCTAAAGAAATAGAAAGGACATGGACTTATGGGCTTGTTTCGAAGTCTGAAATCATGTGACTCCTCCAAAATCAAAATGGGTCAAACTAAGAAATTGATGCCCGTGTGGTTTCAACATCTAAGTTAACAAGTCAATTCTCTCACACAAATATGTCTTTGAAAGGCCTATATTCTAATAGGGTGTATCTACCAATGCTTTAAGCAAAATATAATTTATTAGGATATGCTTACCAATGCGTAAAGCTAAAAGTTTGTGTCTAATGTACACTTGAATTTTCATTCCACCTCTGAAAAGATGCTTGTGAAGATTGTGAGTTGACTCTTTATGCATCTATGATGCTTTTTTTTTCCTTATTGCAATTATGTCGTGCTTAAAGCTAAGTAGTGAATCAATTTTTGTCAATTTTGCCTTTTTTGTATTGTCATTTAGCTATTTTTTAGGCATGTAGCATTAGAGTTTTCTTGAGTTATATTAACATCTAATATCATTTATTCATAGATGGAACATAATACAAGAAAATTAGCAAAAGCTATTTGGACTCTTCACACCACACACATTTTTTGTGATATTTGTGTTAGTGCTATTGAAAAGAATATGAGACCTAGCACACACTTCAATGTCCAAGGTTGGAAGTATTTCGTAGAAACTTTTCAACAACAAACTGGAATTAAGTATGACAAGGCACAATTAAAGAATCATTGGGATCAGCTAAAAGCTGATTATAAGCTATGGAAAGAACTGAAAGGAAGAGAAACAGGGCTTGGTTGGAATTCTCAGTTAGAAACAGTGGATGCACCTTCAGATTGGTGGGTTGCAAAGATTGAGGTACATTTTTAATGTATTAATATGAAGGATAAATATGTGATTATAATCAATTTAACACATAATTATTGCATCTATAGGTAAACAAAGAATATGCAAAATTCCGCAAGAAAGGGATTCATTCATAAATTCAAAGTAAGCATGATATCATGTTTGGGGACACAGAGGCACTTGGAGTTGATTGCTTTACACCATCGAGTGATTCGCAAGAGCATCATAACATAAATTCTCCAATTGAAGATTGTAGTTTGCCTTCAGATGATATGAGAAGTGATGCTGGTGCATCATCACAACCTAGGAAGGCGGACGGTAAAAGAAAAGTTAGAAATTCAAAACTATCAAGGTTAAATGACAATTTTGTTAAATTTATGGAATTGTACAACATCGAACTGAAATGGAACAATTGGTAATTAACCCTCCTGGGGGTAGTATAATAGATGTTATGACTGACTTCAATACTCTCTTTGGGGGTTACTGATACTGATGAATTATGGTATTTTGCCACACTTCTATTTGAGCAAAAATCAAAGAGAGAATTATGGACCACCTTAGACACTCCAGAACAGAAGTTACGTTGGTTGGATTTCCAATATAACTTATATAAGAGGTGTGGCCAATTTTAGATGTTGTTAAACCATGTTTGATGTTGTTAGGTGGGGAGTTGGTGACAACTTATGTTTTGATGTTGTTAGATAGTGACACTTATGTTTTGATGGTGACACTGTGTTGATGTTGTTAGGTGGTGACACTTATGTTTTGATGGTGATACTATGTTTTGATATTGTATAGTTACATGATAACACCTATCTTTTGAACTTGTTAGATGGTGACACTATATATACTCTACTTATTTGTGTTTTGATGTTGCTACATATTGCACAATTTAATTGTTAATGAAATATTTTTTGTTTTATAAGGCATGGGTGACATACCAGATGAATATTTTTATGAAAATAATGACAATAAAGATATAGAACAGTTCAGAAAATTATCAGCATTTACTTCGTTGACAATTGAATCTGTTGGTTCTTTAGTGGTGGACTATTGCAATATTAAATTATCAAAGTCACCATGCATGACATCCGATTTCATTGGTATGATGTGGAAGGGAGATATATTGCGAGGCCATCCAGAAAGGTGTAGAAGAATGATGAGAATGGAGGCACGTGATTTTATACAGTATGCTAGTGATTGAGAAGGTTGGATTTTTTACATTTACATTGGCTCAAGGTATGACAAATAGATAACTACAAGAACCTTTCCAAAATTCAGGAGAGACTATTAGTATAATCTTCCATGAGGTTTTATATTTAGTATGTAAATTGGGTGAAGATTTAATTAAACCGGCTGATCATGAGTTTAGAACAATCCCTCCACAAATATATAACGATAAGCGCTATATGCCTCATTTTAAGGTAAGTTAAAATGTCTAATTTAAACTTTATATATACTCATATCGATGTTGTGGTGCCTGTTTCTGAGCAAGTTCGTTATATTGGACCAAAAGGTCAGCCAACACAGAATATATTGGCCATATGTTCTTTTGATATGAAGTTCACTTACGTGTTAGTTGGCTTTGAGGGTTCAGCTCTCATGACAGTCGTGTTTTAAATAAAACAATTAACACCCCAGAATACAATTTTCCTAAGCCTCCACCAGGTATCTAACTATTTCCATTAGTATAAATTTAATTTTGGTATTTTTATTTTAACCCTAATCTGTTATGATGATTATAGGAAAATATTATTTAGTTGATGCTGGAAATTCACAAATCAGTGGGTATTTAGGGCCGTACAGAGGAGTTAAGTATCATCTCACTGATTATCAACGTGGTCATCCATCTCAAGGATATAAGGAAGTATTCAATAAAGCACATGCCTCTTTGAGAAGTTGTTTCAAAAGAACGTTTGGTGTATGGAAGAAAAGGTGGGAGATACTACATGATATACCATTTTACAATTATAGAACTCAGGCGAAGATTGTGGTTGCAACAATGACATTGCATAACTATATTAGGGGAATAACAAGCAATGATGCAATTTTTCATGAGGTTGATGTTGATCCTAATTTGGTGGAAGAAAATTTGTCGGATGAAGAACAAGAAAACCAATCATATGAAGATAATGAGGTGGAAAATATTCGTTATCAAATTGCAATGAGCCTCATGGAATCTAGGAATGTGTAATTATATTTTTTTTAGGTGTTAAATGTGCACTTAACTTATGACTGTAATTTATAAATTTATCCTTGTATGACTATTTTCTAAAATTATGTTAATTGGATTAATGAATTTATTTTTATATAGTTTTTATTTATTAATTTTTAGTACTGCTTCTTCAAGCAGCAATCTACAGTGTTTTCACAGCAAATAGTTCTACTTTTAATCTTACAGCACAGTAAACAGTTCTGCTTTTCTGAGTGGCACCAGCTGCAACTGCAACTGCACTGCAATTCCAAACTGGGCCTAAATTTATCTTCCTTGAACACAAGGATTTCAAGAAGTCTACAATTTTGCATGCCAAAATGTTATAACACTTTTTCAATGTAACCCTTCTATAGTAATCTTATAATTCCTTGTGAATGATCACAATGAATATAGATTCCTAATACGAAGGATGCTTCACAAAGATCTTTCATTTCAAATTGCTTTGAAAGAAATTTCTTAGTTTCTTAAAGTAGCTGCATGCTACTACTAGTAAGAAAAATATCATCTACATATATAACCAAGAAAATGAATCTACTCCCACACAACTTATGGTACACACAATCGTCAATAATGTTTACTTCAAAACCAAATAAGGTTGTGTTTACTATAACATAAAATAGGAAGGAAATGATTGTAATATTTATTTTCCCCTGTTTACAAGAGTGGATGGATGAATATGGCAGAAAATTAGATGGATTTTCGGATAGATTTTTGAAAACAAATCCACCCTTTTGTATCCGCCCAAATGGGGAGATTATTTTACGGAAGGAGTCACGCCTGTTGGTTCTATTCTCATGCCTCTCGTCGCTCGAGGAAGGACGAGCGAGGCATGTGCGCATTCGAGGACTCGCCGGCAGTGTATGCCCGGGCGTCCACCTGCCGGCCTGCGACATCCTCGCCAGCCGCATGCCTTCAGCATCCTGCAGCCGCATCTCGTCCTCTCTCTTCCTCACCGCCGGCTTCACTCCCGTGCATCCACACGTGCCCAGGCGAGCTTCCGATCCAAGACGACGCCAGCCGAATCGCGTGATCGAAGCCGTCGCCCAGACACGCCAAACGAACAAACGAAGCTGCGAGCCCCGCCGCTACGCTCCCTTGCGTGTGTGTCCAGGCAACGTCGGAAGTCAAAGTGCCACCGACAGCCGCGCTAACCAGCTTGCACCATGCCGAAGCTCGCGTCGCCACTCGCCTGAACCATGCGTCTCCGCCCCTACTGGTTGGAAGCACCGCCTGCTGCTGCCGGCGCTGCAAGATCGCGCCAACGCTGGCACTGCCACATGAATGGACTCCGCCACCGCTCCCCCCAATCGAGAGCCCTAGTTTCGCTTCGATTTGGGCTTGATTTCAACCAATTTTGACCTAGTTGACCGATCAAAATCTAGGGCCTAACAGTAGCATATCACACGAGGCTGACCATTAGTAGTAGATTTAATTCAATTATCAGCTAATCTAGTTGGTTTAAGACATTGGGGGATTAACGTTTGCAATTTGTTGCTAATATTATTGTTATTTAATTTTGTTGTTGGTTAGAGCTTGAAAAAAAGCTCTATTATCTTACAATGAAAGAAAATTCACAACAGAGAGAAAATAAAATGTTAGGAAAGTATTAAAAATCTTTTCCATAGTTTCTTATACGGAAAAAAATAAGGAAAAAATAGAATGATAGCAAAGTATTTAAAATAGATTTTTGTATTGCCTGATAAATTTTTAAGTTATTAAGGTATTTTAAATTATCAATCTCCGGTTTATTTTTAAAACTTTAGATCATATTTATAATATTTTTTATATTATATATTTATTTATTCAGTTATGATTATATTTAATATAATTTGATAATTAATTATAAATATTTAATTATTTTTTACTAATATGAGTGTAAAAATTTAAAATTAGAGTATATATATCAATCCATCTTATTTTTCATCCTTTCAAGTAAACTCAAGGAAGAAAAATTTTTTCACTTTCCTTTCCATCTAATTTTTCCATCTTTCTAATTATCTCATCCTTCATACTTTCCATCCTTCCTAGTAAACATAGCCTAAGAGAACAACCTGATGAAACTTTTTGTACCATTGATGAGAAGCTTGTTTGAGTCCATAAATAAATTTTATTAAGTATACAAGCCAATTGGTTAGTTTTATCTGAAGCTAAACTTTTTGATTGTATATATAAATTGTTTCCTCAATGTTACTATTGAGAAAATTTGTCTTAACATCCATTTAATATATCTCTAGATAAAAATGCACTATAGGATAAATGGTTCCCTTTTGATTTTGATTTTGCTCCAAAGTAAACCAAAACATGGATTATAACCAAAAAACCTTTTCCAAATAATTTTAGAAAATTTTGGTTACTTAAATTACTCAACTTTATCCATTACTTTTGATCCTAGTATTCTGTTAGCAGGGAATAATGAAAAAATGTATATTAATAAAAATATTCTAAAATCACATTATCACACTCTTTCCAATAGAACTAGACATGGTATGCCTTTGTTACATATAAGCTAAGTACATATACTAGTAATCATAGAGAAGAATGCAAAAATGCTTATAATAGGATATTTAAGTATCTTAGGGGTATCATCCCATATGGATTGAAAAATGTTAGCTACCTTAAGAAGATCTTGCCATATGGATTGAAATATGTTAGCTATCTTTCTATCTTTTAAGGTTTTTGTAATAAGAATTAGATATTTGATTTCAGCAACATCAAATCTACTTTTGGATATACTCTGGTATGATCACTTAGAAATCTATAATTACAAAAAGTACTATAGAAACAAAGATAGTAGTTTTAGATTCCACTTCTATAAAGCCATGACTGAAGAATCTTGTCTCATTTCTTCCATTCATATCGCCTCCCTTACCTCCAATCTGCACTCATTATCATTAGAAGGCATCATTAAAATTTTGAAAAATAATTAATAAATACAAATTTTAGCTAGAACATCATGATAACACAAAATTTAATAAATAGGTTGACTCACATGGTGTTGTAGCTTTCTCTTATATTAAGCATAACTTAGCCAATGGTTTAACTAAATGCTTAAAGAAGACTAAGATCATAAAAATATCAAGAGGGATGTAATATTACATTTAAAAGAGACCTCCCTATAATGGAAACCTAACCATTGTAATATGAGATTCCTTAAAGGTGATTTAATATGATAATTATAAGTTGATTTATTCATAAAGAAGTACTTTGAATCTAAAAAATATAAAATATTATAGCGCATAAAATTATATAATAGAGTTTATACTCTACACTCATATTCTTGAGGATATATTTATGCTTCTATTCTAAAGATAAATTATCTCAAAAATGGTATATCCCACGAGATGCAACTCTACACTCATTTCTATGAGTGTATATGCAAAAACCAATGTGTAATGGTCTTAGCATGTAATAAATACCATGTTTGCTCTTTATTTATATGGCATTTTCATTACTGTGCTTTTGTTACCACTACATTATGTGTGTAGATTTGCATGAAAATGTCCTTGGAGGCTAGCTTAGGCTAATCTTATTGTTTTATCCCTAGCCGGGTGTCTTAGTAGATAAGGGATAGTTTTGGTATATGTGTGACTAGTATGTGGGTTGATTGGATGCATGACATCAACACATACTGGTACATCAATGATGAGTGTACTAAACTGGCACACCATGAGTGTTAACTCATGTGTCTCAAGGTAATCTTATAAGTGATAGAGATACATTGGTTATTCAACTTGAGATCATCAGCAATTCTATATGGTGACTGAGGCACTATGATAAAACCTAACGTCGTGGGTACAGTAGCCATAATGGCTATTATTGAGTATGTCATAGGTAGAGACCACAAGAAAAACCTATACTTGATCCGACTCGACCCAACCCAACCCAATTTTGATGGAAAAAACTTGAGTTGGCTGAGTCTCATGTCAAGTTTAGGTAAAAACCCTACTATTATTAGTTAGCTCAGGGTTGGGTATAGGATTTTAGGTACCCACCTCTAACCCAAAACCAAACATGCCCTACCTATAGAAAATGACTAAAATACCCTCCAAAATTAACACTAATTACTTTCTTTCCTCTCCTGCCCACTCGCACCACTCACCTCTCCCTCCCCTCTTCCCCTCTCCTCCTCGCTCCCCTCTCCCCCCCCCCCCCCCCCCATCTCCTCCCCGCTCGTGTTGCTCCCCACTTGCACCACTCACCTGTCCCTCCCCTCTTCTCCTCACTTCCCTCTCCCTCTCATCTCCTCCCCGCTTGTGTTGCTCCCCTCCCCTCCCTACTCATTTCACTCACCGCTCACCATCAACATCACTCATTACTTGCTATTGTTGTGGGGTCAGGCTTCTCCATAGGGACCTAATCCCTATTGGGGTCAAGCGTGCAATAGAGTTTTTAAAACCCGATGGCTCAGAGCGGGTTCGAGTTTAGGTATAGAGTTTAGAGTCAGGGCTAGGGGTTTTTCACTACTCACCCTAACCTGTTGTCATCTCTAGTCATAAGCCATATGAGAAGTATAAATAACCAATAGAGAATTTTCACCTTCCTTATAAACGTATAAAATCTAAGGGCCTCATCTTTGGGGGCATAATTGAGAGTGTATGATCATACCTAGGTGTTTGCATGACTAAGTCATGCTTGCCTAACTGGGTCAAATAAACTGTGACACACTCGGTCGAATTTGGCTATT
Source organism: Costus lasius (assembly GCA_027563935.2). NCBI lineage: Eukaryota > Viridiplantae > Streptophyta > Magnoliopsida > Zingiberales > Costaceae > Costus > Costus lasius. The sequence continues at coordinate 16,224,473 of CM050452.1, read as the reverse complement.
AGTAAGCAAATGGATTATATTGCATAGAGGCTATGTCATTGATTAGGCGTTATCGGTTGATAGTCATTCTTATGACTTAGATAACAATGATGTGTTGTTAGTACTCCTAATTATTTACGATGATCTCTCTAGTAATCATCATTTCCAACATCATGAGAAACCTTCAAGGTCTCACACCTAAACACTTGAGATCTTAATATTATCATATAGTTTTATATTAGATTATATCATATAATTTGAGTTTATTTAAGAGTTAGAATGAATCCAAACTGAAGTAGGGTCATGATTGATTAACCAAGGGTTTATATCAATTGATTTACAAGAGGATTAGGGCAAGACATCTAATAATAATCATTTAGATCACATCGATAGGCTTTGTAGGCAAAGTAGAGTACAAGAGGCATATCAAGTTGGCGCAAATGTGCATAGTGCCTAGTGACTAACCAAGTGTTGACAGCAATGCGGCGCCAGCAGATACCTAGCCTATGCCCCTTTCCCCTCTTCTTCTTATAGAAATACTAGATGAGAGTTCAGGTCCTCCTTTTAACTATAGTTATAGAAACACTAGATACATTACTGAGAAGTCAATAAGAGTAAGAGGGTAGTTGTGATTTAGGCCTGGATTAGACGACTCAAGCACGGTCAGAGGCTTTTTGGTAAGTGGGTTAGTTGTTCATCTTCTCATCCTTTTTCTTTCTTTTTAAGTTCTTTTTTTCCCATCCATTTACATATAACAGGTTTTCAACAAAGAGAAGATAAGAAGCTATTATATAAAAAATTTAGTGTGAAGTAGTTCAATTGAGAAGAACCTTAATTATGAATAACATAATTTTAAAATCGCTTTCATTGTTTAACTTGTCAATTCCTTCCGCAAAACCCGGAGAAGTTTTGTTCTTCTTCCCCACACAATTGTTTGCTCAACCAATTCTCAATCACCAAGTTCCAGTAACTCCATCAATCAATGGAGCCGCCGCTTTTTCTTGCTTTCGCGCCTCTTCAAATTAACAACACCTTTTCCAAATCAGAAAAAGACAAGTAAATAAAGAAATAAACCCACAAATTAGCTCAAAGAAACAACCTGTCCAATTATCCAAAGCAGACAATCAGTCAGGTTCCTGCCACGTCGGTCGTCCCCTTCCCCAAAGCCACCGCCACCGCCACCGCTATAAACAAGTGCTCCCTTCCTCCCTCTCATGCATCTCACCCTCGCTCCTTTTTATTGGTGTTTTATTGTGCAGGGAAATGGGGCGCCAGGTTCTTCACTTCAGCTAGAATTTCCCCTACATGGAGACGACTAGTTTCATCAAGAATGGAGTTGTGCGACTGCCTCCTGGGTTCAGATTCCGCCCCATGGACGAAGAACTGGTGGTTCAGTATCTCAAAAGGAAGGTCATGTCAAGCCCATTGCCCGCCGCTGTAATTCCTGAGATCAACCTCCGGAAGCTCGATCCCTGGGATTTGCCAGGTCCCTTCATACAAAATTCTAACCCTAATCTTTTTTCTTCTAACTAGCGAATTCAACCTCAGTAATATTTCAATCAAACAGCTCGAGATCCTGTGCTTTTGCGCGAGCTAATAATTAAGCTGTATGGATCAATTTTAGGTGAGAACCAAGGAGCGCGGTACTTTTTCAATCTTAGAGAGACTACACACCCGAATAGATGCCTCAGCAGCTGGGCAACGGCCAACGGATACTGGAAGACGGCAGGGAAGATTAAGCCGGTCGTTGCCTCAGGCAGCAACGAGCTCGTCGGCTTGAAGAGGCTTCTTGTTTTCCACCGGGGAAAGCCGCCGCATGGCTCTCCGACGGATTGGATCATGCACGAGTACCACTGCCTCGACAACATCAGAGCTCTGAACTCTGCACATAGAAACAGCTTAATCCATGTAAGCTGGACAAGTTTCAGTCTTGACTTTTGATATGGATTTTGAGTAATTAGTGTTACATTGTGCAGAGTTGTGCTAGACATTGCAAAGATTGGGTAGTCTGCCGCATCTTTAAGAGGAGGGCACGGAATTATATGGTCGGTAGAGTTCAGCTTAGCACTTGTTCTTCTTCTTCTTCTTCCTCAAGCTGTGTAACCAATCTTGATGAGGAAGAAGGCGATGGAGGCAGCAGCAGCTTCACCAATCCTCCTGTGCATGGAAGAGTCCCTTGAACATTACTATATCAGCTCTGATAATTAACTTATCTCCTTGCTTAATTAGGCTTGTAATTGTTGTGCTCATTAATCAAGAAAGATGAAGCAGTATGTTCTACGGCAAATGAACTCATACCTGTGTTTTGTGAACCAGAAACCATTAGGGGACCGAGAGAGAGAGAGAGAGAGAGAGCGCAGTGCAATGATGGTCCCATGACAAGAATCAAAATTAGACAAGAAGATCTAGGAAAGATTTGGTGTAGACATCGTGGAGGCTCCTTTAGCTAACTTTAGCTGATGCATGGGGCTCTCCAATCATTGTGGATACTTAGTGCGACGCTAAAACTGATAAACAAACGTGTCAAGAGTTAATGCAATAGGGAAGAAGTGGGGATCGGCGGCCCCGACACAGGCCATTGTCAACGTTTACCTGCCAATTATTCCTTATCAACAAGGAACATGGTCAATAGAGGTTTTGATCTTTCTCCCTTTTGTGAAAGGATAGCATTGTTGATTGGAGCTGACATCTACAAAGAGTGACAATGCAGCAACAACATTAAGTTACCTGAAAAAAAAAGCAGGGAAAGATTGATCAAATCATATGAGAATTTAGTCAAATCTAGTGAAATATGAAGGAAATTTTGGTGATTGAATCATTGTTGCTATGCTTCACCGTCATCAAGGTTTGATGCATTCTTTTGGATGACTTGTCTTCCTATGAAATGGTTTGGACAACTTTGGTAGCTACTTGATGAACTCTATGGAAGACTCTAAATCAGAGAGTTATCTTTTCGTGTTTTTGTTCAGAGTAAGGGGGAGGATCCCAAATGATGACATTAGACATTTAGAACATAGTCGTCAATGGTTGAAAGGTTCACATCAAATTAGTAGTACCATCATAGTGCTATAAGGTCAGTGCCATGGACTTTCTAAAGGTCTATTTGGCCCCGCTATTGGATGGGTAAGCACGAAAGTCGACAATAATAAAAGCTAAAATTTAAAAAGCTATATTTTTCAGTTTATCTAGCTTTTAAGCTGATTATTGCCTCGAAAGTCAAGTTACAGTTGGATGATAGCAAAGCTAAACAAACCCTAAATATTGGCTTAATCAAAATGCTAATGCAAAATGATCATTTACTAAAAGCTCTATGTGACATCGAGCCATCGAGTAAAAAATTAAGTATTTAATTTATTTATGTCCCTAACGACAAGATGATTTATTGGCTACAAGAATATCCTAAATAAGAAATATCATAAATTAATTTTTATATATTAGAGTTATTATTAAAATACTAATTCCTTGATAGCTGAGATGGTTGTTGTATAAATGTGGAAGAGTAATTGAAAAAAAAAAAAACTCTTAAGAGACTCGAGTGTTTTAGCGGGGAAGTGACTCTATAATTATATTCATATAAGTGTGACCACAAATTAGGAAATGACACATTATTAAGAAATTCATATGAAATTTTAAGATGCATAGTAAAAAGAAATAAACAACCCCTCATCATAATTATGGGTATCATGCATAATTCAAAATCAAGCAAAAATGAATAATTCTAAACTTAATTCAATTCATTCCTCTTAATAAACCTATGTACTAATTGTGTTCAGCGGGATTCTTTTTGACTACATGGCATAAATAATGAGAAGTACTATTACTAATTTTAATATGTTTCTGAAAATTATCTTTTAAGGATTGTTAGTATTTTTAAATAAAAATATCAAACTTTTGTACAAGGTTGTTATTACAATTATAGTCTTAGTTATATTGTTTTTTTCAAATTGCCTAGAAATTTTTATTTAATTAATTTAAATCACTTTTTTAATAGGTGTTTGAAAGTAGTGTTCATAACAAGGGCCTTCTCTAATCTCTTACCATCTGAAATATGAAAATTGAGATTATGAAATATTTTCTCTCCCCCGCTTCTAAAGCTTTCACACTTGATTATGAATGAAATTCCTAGGCAACGCTCCTACATTTCCACTAACAATGCTTCCGCCGAAGCTCAACAATGCAGATATAATGCGAGGGTGCAGATCACTTCAGGATAAAATGATATAACGAAAAGTTGTCATTCTTCGCAGTGCACATCTAACCACTAATGCAGCACTCACATATGTGTGCGAGAAATTAGAGATCTAACAATTTCAAAGACTATAAAGTGAACGGTACATCGATACTAAGCACTGGATACCGGAACAAGAGAACTTAATTTTTTGTTTTCACTATTATATGTAACTTAAATGAGTGGTTTCGCCTAATCTGTATTCTTTGTGATCGAATTTAGAATGGCTCTTAAGTTGTGCTTATTATAGATTCCAACACAACGCTCCTTTAATCATGTATATCATTATCAAATAAGTCAATCCTGGAATATAACAGTAATATTAACAAGAACCTCAAATAAATGTTCAGACCAAGATTACTAATTCCCACACCAGCAACCATATTGAAACAAAGAATTACTGAATCTGTACAAGCAAATACCTCAAATTGTAAGCAATTAGATCACTTTTACAAATGCCTCGAAAATATATTTCCTATGGCCATAGCATGTACAAAAGAAAGCAAATTCATAAAGAACAGTGGAATCACCTAGATAGGTACAAAATGCTATAATTGTGAGCTAACCCAATACCAGGGCCTCTTTTGAAGTAGATGTAACGCGAAGAACTGCTTGAGCATTCAGCGGCGTCAGTTTCGCATGGCAAAAAGCTTCCCAGGAATCAGCATTCACTAAATCCAGAGAATCTTCACCTCTGGAGAGTTGAGAACCAACATAAATTGTTTGCAATTCTACCGCTAGTGTCCGAGCAGCCTCTCTTGATTCTGGAAGCTGGTCGCTGAGCTGGGATGCCGCAATTTGAATTAGCTTGTCGATTCCATATGCTTTAATCCCTTCTGTCCCCTGTGAAAAACGATTAATCTCTTCTTGAGGACTGCTGTTTTGCAAGTTATAAGACATTAAGATCATTGTGATATCATCTATATTCCAAACATTATCCTTGATTTAGGCTGTTGCTTGTTACTGCCAACATTTCAACGAAACATGTTGATTTAACTAGGTTCACTAAATGCATAAAATTACAGCTTCAAACATGAGTGAGCAACTAGTTTTTCTACTTTGTGTAAACCTTAGTTCCCAACATATGTACTATTAGAAACAAATCCAGTATATTTGCTAATCTTTTTCCACGTGAAATGTGCTCATATAATAAAATGTGCTTGTTGTGTTGCCTGTATAGTAGTCGAAAGAAAATAATGTATTTGAACTAAGAGTTCCAAAATATGGACACTAGTTAGATATTATTGAAGCAGGAAACCTATCAATCAAAACTATAATTTCACAAGGAACTTACAAGTCGAGGTACACTTCTGCTCAAACACATAGCTGCTTTTGCTCGCACTCGAGGATTTTTGTTTGTAAGGTAGGGCAGCAACTTTGGCAAAAGTAGTATAGGAGAAACTGAAGTTGTCATAGCTATTAAAGCTGCTTCAGCAGCTTCACATACAAAGCGTTTATCTTGTGATGATTTAAGTAGCAACTGGAAGAGCTGAAGAAAGAAAGAATGAAGAATTTATTAGTATTTAACGCAAAAAAAAAAAAGGCCAACATGATAACTACTACAGTAAAGTTAGAAATGGAATACCAGGGGATCCACAGAATCAATCACTTTATCATTGTAAGTCTTTAATATTTCAGTGGACGCCATTATTGCAGTTTTGCACACAGCACTCCTTGGACTTTTCAATGACTTCACAACCAATGGTATCACGTCCCCTCTATAATAAAAAGTTGTAAAAAAAAAAACAAATGCCATTAGATGATAACCATCTGTATGCAACCACTGAATATTACTACCAAAAAAAGTGCCTAGTTTGCTGTGCCTTTGTGATGGGGGAACAGAAGACTTACAAGATCTCAAGCAGCTTTTCCTTGTGATATATTGACAATTGACGCACATTATTAAGGGCATCACATACAGAAACCCAGTCCTTTGAGTCCAACCTAGCTAAAAGTGTCTACATAAAACAAAAGTAATCATAAAGTTTGTTATAACTAATACAGTCATAATGATATGCATTGGTCTACTAGGACATTTGGAATTCGAGGAGTAAAACTTACATTGAAACTTGCATCCACATCTGGTAAATCTACCAAATCATCAGATTCTATGTACCCAATTTCTGTATTTCCTGACTCCACTCCATTAGTCCCCGCAACATCACCATTCTTTGTTGGAGCAGAGAAGACAGGAGAATTTTTCTTCTGCAATTCTGGCCCATTGTCAGCAAAATTCTCAGTGTATGGTTTTGTTAAATGTCCTTTGCCATCAGTATTCTTGTCCAATCCGGATAGTGGAATTACATTAAGATCTCTGAGGGCATTGCCTGACATTTTCACCTTATCAATCTGAACAAAGTAAAAGTTGTAAGAACAAGATGTTCCAACATCAAAATCAAATGTCTTGTCTACTGAATCCAAGTGCTGCAAAAATCATTGAAGAAATAGTTGTTGATCCAACAAATATTGAGCTAAAAAGATTTACTGAAAACGTTCATCATGAAATGCTGCCAAAAGTAAAGAAATCTCAGGTTAGCAATTCAAAAACGATATATTTAAATATTGAATAAGGAAAATCAATATTTCACAAATTAGCAATTCAAAAACGATATATTTAAATCTTGAATAAGGAAAATTAATATTTCACAAATTAGATGTCTATTGATAAAATCTGCTGAAATATAGGGTAGCAAACCTGATTCTTACATTGTACCTATAACACATAATAGGGCATTTGTATGAAAATAATAATGCATAATAACACATATTGGTGGTACATTTGCGCTACAAATTTTTCTAGAATCATGTAAAAGTGCATCACACAATAGCAGTGTTGGTCAGTTACTTCTTGAAACAATGAAAAAAGTTTCCAGAAAGGCAGAAACACGATAACTTCATAAATTTTGCTTTCAAAAAACAGAAACAGATACTCCTAAGGCGCTTGCCCCCAAGGCAGTTTATTATTATCATTACTGTTACTACAGAAATGGTTCAAGAAATTTGCATTGATAATAAGTGTATGAGTGAGCCCACACGAGAGAGATTTCACTTTGAGTCCAAATGTGTGTTTATGAGTTAATTTGATCATTAAACTAATTAGATCAATGGAGAACCATGTGAACATCTGACAATACAATCAATCATGCTGATATTTGTGGCCAACAAATATTCAATTGCTCAAGATTTCTTGATGATAATTTTTCTTTATAGAATGAAAACAAAAGAAATCCAAGCAGATAGAAAACCTATAAACAATGATAAATATAGCAAAACTTAAAACTGAAAGGTTACAAAGTTAAGAGAAAAGCAAGGAAAGAAACCATTTAAAATAATTATCATCAGATGAAAGACTGAGGAGAAAATCAAAGAAGGGGTGCTTTGATATTCTTAGTGAGAATAAAGAGAGTACTAATGAACAAAACCAAGGAAATGAGGCGATAGTTGGTGGTGTGCATAATTTGAAATTGATGAAGAAAATGAAACTTTTGATTGTATTGCTTTGGAAAAAAAGAAATAAAAGAGGAGAAAAGCAATGAAGATGAAGAAGATGACACCTTTGATGATGCATTTACTGATAACCTATTTTAGTTATTGCTTGGACTTGTAATCATTGTTTTAAAACCCGGTCCGAAACTGGTCGGTACGGCCGGTTTGTACCGGTCCGGCGGCAGCTAGCTCCGGCAAGCCTCGGAGCACGGCTCCGGGCGGAAAGGTCGGCAGCGGTAGGCTTCTGGCGGCTGGATGCATCAATTGAAGCTTCCGGCAGCAACGGAAGCCTCAATCGAAGCTTCCAGGTCGCCACTTCCAGCCCGCTGCCACCGCTATACTCCGGTACAATACCGGGTACTGTACCGGTCTAGCAGCTCAGTACCGAACCGAATTTTTGAACTATGCTTGTAATTGAAAATCTTTTCATCCTTGGATTTGTGAGTTGAAGCTGCAAAATAGTTGGTGGTTATACTTATATTTATTAGTTGTAATTTACTAATTTTTTAATATCAAATTTAATGTGCTCTATTATACTTATTGCATGTAAGTGTTAGGATATTTAAGAGTTAATTACTTATTATATTGCATGGTAATTGCTAGTTAATCATTGTTTATTACTAGTTAGAATATTCATGTTCAATTTACTCAAAATATATTAAATATTACTTAAGGTTATAATTTCAAAGTGATTAAATAGGATCTTATAATCCTATAGTTTATTCTTATGTTTTGATCCTATGAAATCTCGAAAGTTTTTAGGTAGGATATTGATCCTTATGTCCCTGATGTTTACATACTTACAAGCATATCTAGTTTGAAGTCACTGCTCTACCATGGAAAAACCTTTTTGATGAGTTTGTTTTTTTTTTGACGAATTGCTACTTCACCTAATCACTAAATGATAATCTTTTCCACACATCCATTTAGAAAAATAAAGTGAAACAATAATTAAACATTCAAGGAAATAGTGATGACTAAATGGAAATAGTTCAACACAGCACCTAGGATTTAATAAAAACATCAAATGAAGAGTAAATCAAATGTGTTATATCCAACTCTGTGTCCCCCATCATCATGCCTAACTCTACAAATGTGAACCCCATTACTTCAAAAGAATAAGAAGTAGCAATTAGGTGATCATTCACAACTCCAAATCCTACAATGACCGTGAATAAAACAATATCACGAAGCACTTGCACATAACACAAATGTCAAAGCTACCCAAAAGCATTAAAAGGTGCATCAATAGTAGAATGTAACAAGATCATAAAGATTCTCAAGTATATGAGCAATATCAAATGTAAATATCAAGACAAAAAGATCTCAAAAGTTTTTTTAAAAAAAGTAATAAAAAGTGTTCTCCACAAGGTTCTGAGCTCATTGTAAATGACAACAAAGAGGAACACTATATTCACTAAAAAAATGAGCAAATAGGAAGTAGGTGGAAGGAGAACTCGAGTAGAAGTCATTTACAATGAGCTCAAAACCTAGTGGAGAACACTTTTTATTACTTTCTTTCAACTTTTGAGATCTTTCAATCTTAATATTCACATTTGATATTGCTCATATACTTGAGAATCTCCATGATCTTGTTGCATTCTACTATTGATGCACCTCTTAATGCTTTTGAGTAGCTTTGATATCTGTGTTTTGTGCGAATGCTTCCTGATATTACTTTATTCACTATCATTATAGAATTTAGAGTTGTGAATGACCACCTAATTGCTACTTCTTGTTCTTATGAAGCAATGGGGTTCACATTTGTCAAGCTAGGCATGTAGTTGGGACATTCATACCCAGTAGAAAAGTATATTAAAGAAATGTCATTATAGAATTAAAAAAGTTAAAAAATTTCTTAGATATATTTCCATTGAGAGAGAAAAGAATTAACCCCTTTTATTTTGTTGGGAGGTTCATACCCTCTCTATATTAATTAATACTCAGCAAGGTGCAAAAAGAAATTAAGATATAATTGATATAATTTGTGTTACGTGACAATTTTTTGGTATTTTCGTGCGCTTGGCATAACTCAGTTCTCTGATTTACAGAAACCAAATTGAGGAAAAAATTCTTTAGTTTTTGGTATTTTTGTGTGGCTAAGTAGCAGAGTAAAAAGATACTCGGGTTAAATTTTCAAATATTAGCCTACCAACAATAAAAGGCAAGAGAATAAACTTACTAATTACATCATCTATTAACAAATAGCAATAAAATTGTATGATCTTTCTTTGTTTTGCATTCTAACAAAACAAAAGATGAGATAACACATGGAGGCCACCAATGATTGGATGATAACGATTGTAACTAAGACAGGTATTGGCATTTTAGAAACAACTGGCCAAGAAACAATAATCCAGATAATTGGATACATAGTAGAATAAATGAACTGATGAATGAGTTTCTACTATGTTTACAAATCATGATAGTCATAGATCTAGACAAGAATCAATCATAGCAACTTACCAACTCTAAACGCTCAAAGAAACCTCAGATCCTGTATAGATCTAGCCCACACGGATCAGTAAATTAAAAGGAGAGGAAGAAAGGAATTAGATCTGCACGGGATCTAACATGTATAATAGCGAAGTAGTAGTCATTTATCACAGTAAACTAAATAGGAGGAAGTAAACTCGCCTTCGCCGTCAGTCAAACGAGATTGACGCCGGCCGCGCCCCGCCAAGCAAACTGCGCTGCTCGTCTCCGCAAGTCGTCGCCGTCTGGAAAGGAAGAAGTAGGCCACGGATTTGGGTGAGCAGTGGGTATAATGCTAGGTCACGGGGCTGGGGTATTGGCAGAAAAGACGGGAATTTTTTAAATTCAATTTATTTATAAATTTGTCCTCTCGTATAAACGAAATAAACAATTAAAAATAACAGCATTAAATGGTGGAGCTGGCCGAATCGGTCCATTGCGCTTTGAGTCGGTAAAAATAGGTCCTATTCATTTACTAAATCTAGTGTAACATCAGGTTAGACTAATCGAAATAAGTAAGAAATATGTTTGGGTCACTGTTGAATTGTGACTAAAAATAATAAAACAAAATCCAGTCATAAATAAGTTGACTTATAATAGTATATATATTACATTAGTTGCAGTAAAATATACTAGTTTTAGTTTAATATTTTATCATAATATATATTTTTTTAATAATTTAATAATTATTAATGCATATCACAGTATCGAACTAATGTTATATGTGTTAAATGTTAAATATCAAAACACCATTAATAACGACAAATTTGATTCCAGTGACATAACTTAAGTGATAGAGAAAGGCAAATATTTTATTTGGTAATTATATTATATTTTTTTTATGTTTTATGATAAGAACATTTCATATTTTGTATAATAAAATTTATATTTTAAATATTTTTTAAAAAAAAATATGTTCAGCTAATAATAAAAAAAATGTGAATCACAACAACAATTTTTTACATAATATGACAAAAAAAATAGTTCTTATAATAATTGGATTGACACTAAATAAATTTTCGATTTGTTACAACACAGTGACAACATGTGACAGAAAAATAATCAACGTGTCACATAGTAATACTAGCATAATAAACTCCACCTCACTTGTTATCAACTTCATAAGTTATCTTATTTGAATCGTCTATTTTTATTGTTTGTATTTAAAACTTAATGAATTATTTAAAGAATTAAATAATAATAGTAATAGCTAATTACACTAGCATGTAATAAATTAATTACATCATAAATGGAATACTCCACAAACAATCACAAAAGGTGTATATGAGTAATAAATGACTAAATTTGTAGAAAATAAACTTTTAAGATGAAGATATCTAGAGATTAGATCTTAGAAGGAAGCTCTCAAAAGGGAGGAATCATGTTTTCTAATATGTATTCATGTGTTTGACTTAAGATCTAATATTATTAATATTAGGACTGAATATAAGGGTGTTGAAAGGACTATCTATCTAGGGTATAAAGTGGGGGACATTATACGATAATATTAATATTATAAAGAACTGAAGAAATACAAGTTCAAATTGTTTTAAACTAATAAAGGAATTCTTAGAAAAGATCTTAGATCAAGTCTTCACTATGTAGCTAGTGCACCTCTTGTTGGACACCAACTCCTTAATTCCAAACATTCCAAGAACTCTAAATGCCTCCAAGGGATGAGTACTCAAGCTCGGGTGCACTTGAAAGGAAGAAGAGTGGAAAGAAGGGAGAAGTCGACTAGAAGAGAGGAAGAGTAAGAGAAAGGATTTTGGTCACAAGACTCAATTCAACATTAACACAATTTCTGAAATTTTTTCATAAGAATGCATTATGATGCAAATGGAAAATACAAGCACTTTTAATCCCCTTCTCCCTCAACATAAACAAGTACTCTATACCTTTTGCCCACACTATATAAATTAGTTACATTTGACTCTTACTCTTGATAGTGTAGATGTCTCTTATTTGTGAATGGATGGATGGCTCTCTTTCACGTTGGAGCCTTCCTAAATTCTCTTTATCAACTAGCCTATGTATTGGTTGGCTTGGGTAGCATCTTTCATTGGATTCTTAGACAGCTACATGCATTGGTCCTCATGGTTGGGAAAACTTTATGCATTGGCCTCCATGGGCGGCTACTTCTATTGGCTCTCGTGGGAGGCAACTCCTCATTCATTGGTTCTGTAGAGGTGGATGGTTGAGTGTTAATTTCATTGTGTGACTGCCCATCCTATGTGGCATGGCAAGTTGGCATTTTCTAGATGAGGTGGAATGGGTGACATGACAAGATGGTTGGCTTCCATAAATGTTGCATGATTGTTTTGTGAGTTGGTACCCAATATCTCTATTTCATTTGAAGTGGTGGCTTGTGGTGACATGGCTAATTTAATGATATGGCATTCGTGACATGTCAACTAAACTGGCATTTAGGGAATTTGGTCTCTAGAGAAGTGACTTGTATGGTTACATATGTAATACAAGTAATTATACACCTTATGTCACACCCTTAGATGATGATAATTCAATTAATGAATATTCATATCATAAAAAAAAATATTTGCAATATGTGTCGAGAATTATACCTTAGGCTAAACTGTAACCTACTACATAATTCTACGAAATTAAAATATTATAAACCTAAGCTATTAACTATATTCAAAGATGTCATGCATATGCAATTTTGAAATTAAACATGCAATGTAATAAATTATCAAAATGTCATGAGTCAGTCCTTTGTACGAAAACTATATATGTTATTTGCTCAAGAATACACTTGGATTGTTGCATTTGAGCTTTCTTCCCTACATCACATAACGTAATAACTCATTGTTGTTAGTTATAACACATACTAATCCTAATCTATTATTATTATTATCCAAATTCACAATAATACTCAACTAGAAAAATTTAAGAATAATTATATTATTACAGAGATATTATTGTAATTACTTATACTATGCAAGATATCTAAGTAAATATAATAATGACTATGTCTTATTAAAAATATAAATTTGAACCTGATAAAATATAGGCTAAATCATTCCATTATTGCTATTTGGATCGAATCTCATCTTCATTATTTAACTGGTCTATGTTAAAAAAAAAAAAAAAAAGAAATATCGGTCTTTAGAGCATTTAACAAGACAAGGCCTAATTGCACCTGAGTTCTAATCGATCTTGCAGAGGAGGTCATGCTAAGAGATGATTAGCTTGAAAAAGTAGTACACATCAATGCCACCTTGTTGGCAATATTAAAAGAATAGCATGTCTAGCTACTAAGGAAGCATAATGAAGTATTCTATTAGGCTATAAAGATATGCTGGGGTTAAAATAAAGACACTTTGTTTAAGATTGACTCAATGTTATCAAAGGAGAAATCGAGTAGCTGTTGGAAGCTAGATATCACGATTGAAGAGTGAAGCCACGCCCTATGAACCTAGGAGCCTTAGCTCTAAGAAGAGCAATAGTCTTCAACCCCACCAAATAAAAAAACCCTAGCTCAATGCTAGGAAGTAACCTGCCTCATCGTTGATGTAGTTCAACCAAGGATGATGAATAAAAGAGGTCTTCCAAGGACATCATTGTGTTGTTAACACTCTCATCATTGTGTACCAACTAAATTTGGACTTAATGGATCCTATTGCCATAAGGTTGCTACTAGATAAAATCATTTTAGGATACATTCATTACTTACAGTGCTAGGTTCTATATTGCAATCTTCATGCTAGCCAACTCAGGGGTTATGATGTTATGTGTCTCCTCCCCCTAGGAATTACATCATGTGGACGAATAGTTTTTAAATTAAAAAGAATTGTGTATGCTAGCCCTTGTGTGAGGAAAATAACTAAAAAATCTTGCATCCTTTACTCAAAATAGAAAGAAGGCATGCCTTGCATTCTAACTCATAATAAGAGTTAAAAATAATCCACCCTGCCTCAATTTGGCCTTAGAATGACCTTGAATCATTTGCTTCCTTAGAATCTTTACTTTGACTTGAACCTTAAAGGAGATAAGAGAATGAAGTATATGAGAAAAAAAAATGATTTATTTACATAGGAGTACTTAAAAGTGCAAGAAGACACAAATAAAATGTAATGAAGAATCATTCAAGAATTCCAAATAGTCATTTTAATAACAAAACAACCAATAGGATTGATCAAAACCCCTACAAGAAATTTACAACAATGGCAACACTTGTACAATATGGGAGGAGGCAACTCACATGCCATCTATCTCAATGGTTTAATAACATCATGTGGTATAGAACCTATATGTATATTGCCATAACATCATTCTAATCATTTTGGCAAACAACAAATGAGGGGCCACTAATATGAATAACATTGTTTAGATATAAGGGCTTATTTATGTTTCAACACGTGTTGTGAAACCAACTTACAAAGCTACTCAAGATACTTGGCCTCACCACTATTAGCCTAAGCCACTTGGACCCTCACTTTTTGACTAAGTGATGCATCATAAGCTTTCTTAAAACATTTGAGTGCCCTTGAGTGACTCGAACTCACATCATCTCCTACCACTAGTATCACTTAGGAATCTCTCAAGTGGGTATCTTTAAACTTCTTGTTATACTTATTCAAACATTGGAAGATAATCCCTCGAGTCCCCTCATTTGACACTCTTATCCCTTAGATTACTCAAGAACATCTTGAATGACACTACTCATTGGTTTCTACCCATGGAAGCCACCAATGCGGACCAAGGAACAAGGTGCCAATAACCTACATTCAACATTATAACTAAGATGCCAATAGTGAAACAATCTAATGAAGGTATATTTGTGTTTGAATAAATTATGCAATAAAAGAGTTCAATATTGAGAACCGTTAATCTATCACTACACCTATTGATCATGGAATCAAGCTATCAAGATATGATGTTGCTGAAAAACTTGATCTCATGTTGTACCATCTAGTTAGAATTTTAAAGTATTTGACAGACACACAACTTGATATTCTTTATGGAGTTGGTATTTTATGTTGCTTAATGGAATTATCTACCTTATCTTTTTTTAAAGTTGCTAAAAGAATTTTGTGATATGTTAAAAATACTTTGGATTTTGGCATGTTTTACTCATCTTCTATAAAGTTCAAACTTATTAGTTATAGTGATAGTGATTAGAGAGGAGATATTAATGATCGAAAGAGTACTGTAGGTTATTTATTTAGTTATGGAGATGATGTATTTACTTGGAGTTCAAAGAAATAAGCCATTATAACACACTCAACTTTTGAAGCTGAATATGTTGCTGCTTTTGCTTGTATTTGTCATGTTGTTTGGCTTAGAAGCTGGTTGAAAATGATGCAAATGTCTCAAGATGAAGCTACTTAATTTGTTGTGGGCAATACTTCAACCATTGTATTAGGGAAGAATCATTTTTTTAATGATAGAAGCAAACACACAAGGCTTCATTTCATAAGAAAAAGCATCAACAAAAAAAAAAGGCAGATATGAAATATAAGAAGTCTCAAGATCAAATTGCTGATATACGTACAAAGTCATTGAAGTTTGATGATTTTTCAAGATTATGAGTTAAACTTGGATTAACTAGAATTCAAGTTTAAGGGGGTTATTAGATGTAAACTTGAATTATAATTTGCCACGTATGTTTTATTTTTATTATGCTTATTGTACTTTAGTAAAAACTAAATTTGTAAGTGATAGTTTCCTGGAAAATTGAATGCACAGTTTCTATCTGCTGCTGCATTCTTTGTTGTTCTATTATGTGTTAAAAGATAATATCATCCCAATGTCGTGATAAGGTAATCTATCCTTCCGTAGAGTTTTGTTGATTTCTATTAGGAGTTGTATCATTTTGGGTATCAACGACAATGACACCATTGTTGATATGCATCGGTCCATGATAATAGCTTTGACACAATGTCAGAAGCTCCTTGCGGATAGTCTAGGAGAGCCACTGTTCTCAACTAGTATTCACTTGTGAAAATTGGGAAGCAAACATATGCATAACATGCTTTAGGAAGCTCACCGGAGCAACAACGAGACTTGGGTCTGGTGACCTAGCATGGCGGCACTCAAGCAGCACAACATGCAGATGACTTGGGTTGGTTAAACTCGGATTGGGTGTGGTTTATTTAGAATAAATTGGGTTCAATCGTGGGGTTGAGTTGGAGTTTGATTTAGTTCGGCTTAATAGATTAGACGTTCCAATTTTATATCTGACCCAGTGTTGGTTTTTAGACTAGTTTGACTTGATTTTAGTCAAATCTCGATGAGTTCAAGTAGTTGTTGGAAAGTTTATAAAATTTTCTATCTAATGGTACCAATATTGCTTTATAATAATTTGTAAATTTTATGTAATTTTAGTTTTACTTCTTGATCAGTGTTAATCTGATCGGTTCAACATAATTATATTAAATTTAGTGAGCTTTAGGTCCAATTTATTTAATCCAAACTCGTTCTCTAAGTTTTAGGGTTTGTTTTATTAGATAATGAGCTTACTTTTAATGTTAGACATCAACTTAATAGTGTTTACATATAAATCTATAATGTAGATCAATAGGATTATTTATTTGTCTTTGATTGATTGATAATAGGACTAATCGAGCTAATTAGAATATAAAGAGCTAAGACCTTAAACCATATTTCTGCAAATAAGGTTTGTTATTTCTTATTCCAGTTGACTCAGTTAGAATAGAATCTTGTGCATGGTTAATATTTGCCTACTTATATAGTTATGTATTTGTTCCAGTTATTTTATACTTGTTTCATACACATCTAGCATGATATATTTATTAGTATCCACATTGTGGATTGTTATATTTGACTTGATTTTAAGTCAGAAACCCATTAAGAAGCTAACCCGCAAACCACTAACCCGTTAGCCTAAAATATAATATAAAGAATGCAGTTTTATGCATTCTAGGGCAAGTTTCTGAGGGCTTCTTCTTGGGTGGTGAAAATACATATTCTTCAAAGGTTTTTTCTTCTACAACAACACTTCGAGGTACAAGACAGGAGATATATTCATTAAGTATTACTCTTCTTGTCTTTCCTTTGTGAATCACGGTACAAGTTCTTTGTACACATCAAGAGAGTTTTATTGTCATAAAGGTGTTATTAATCAGGAGTGTTTATGTATTGATTGTATGACATTCTGATAGTGAAATTGCTCCATCTCCGCCTGTGGATATAGGCGTACGCCAAACCACGTAAATTTGTGTGTGCTTATTGATCTTGTGGTGTCATTATAATTTCTTATAAGCTACAATTTTCTGTTATTATTTATAATTGAAAGACTTATTTCATAACAAGTGGTATCAAAGCGAAGTTACTTTGGTTGAGATTTATCATGACATCAATTAGATTTGATATTGAGAAATATGATCGCAATATAAGTTTTTCATTATGACAAGTTAAGATGCGTGCACTACTTGTCCAAAATGGTTTACATAAAGCACTTTTAGGAAAGGAGAAATTATCAGCCTCTTTGTCAGAAGAAGAAAAATAAGAATTAGATGATAAAGCATTGTCTGTCATTCAGTTATGCTTGTCAAATGAGATTTTGCGTGAAGTCATATATGAAAAGACTGTCATATCCTTATGGAAAAAGCTTGAATCACTTTATATGACTAAAAATCTCACTAGCAAGCTTGTTGTGAAGCATAGAATGCATATGCTTAATATGACAGAAGGAACATCACTAAAGGCACACCTTGATGAGTTTATTTCTATTCCGATAGATTTAAAAAATCTTGAGATCAAGTATGAAGAGGAAGATCAAGCCCTTATGTTGCTTCATTCATTACCTTCCTCCTATAAGCATTTCAGGGACACTTTGATATTCAGTAAAGAGACATTAATTGTTGAAGAGGTAAAGGCGGCTTTATTTTCAAAAGATCTCATGGACAAAGAACTCGTAAGTGGTGGTTCAGATAATTCTTCAATAAGTTCAATGGTTATAGGAAGATCTTTTGAGAAAGATTCTACTAGAAACAATCGCCCTAGGTCATCATCAAAATTGAGACACAAGAACCTAACTTGCAATTACTGTAAGAAAAAGGGGTACATCAAGGCTGATTGTTTTAAGTTGAAAAATAAACAATAGCATAAATATCAAAATAACTTGTCAAAGATAGCTGAAGCCAATGTTGTGGAAGATGAGATGCATATTTAGTGTGAAGTTCTCACAGCTACTGAAGACAAGTCCAAGCTTACACAAGGATGATTTTAGATTCTACTTACACATTTCATATATGTTTAAATAGAGATTTGTTCTCCACCTACACACCTATTAATAGTGAAGTTGTGTTAACAGGCAATGATCATTCTTGTACTATTGTTAGTATTAGTTCAGTGAAAATCAAAATGCATGATGGAGTGATAAGAACATTAACAGAAGTTCGACATGTTCCAGATATGTCTAAGAATCTTGTTTCTTTAGGTACTTTGGATCTTAATGGCTATGATTTTATTGGCAGTGTAGGTGTTTTGAAAGTTATAAAAGATGCTCTAGTTATAATGAAAGCTCAACAAATTGGGAGATTGTATGTGTTGCAAGGATCTTCAGTTACAGGGACAACTTATATTTCTTCTTCCTTGTCAAATTCAGATGTGACTAGATTATGGCATATGAGATTGGGACATATGAGTGAAAGAGGTTTGACTATATTAAGCAAGAGGGGTCTTCTTTTAGGGTAGTACACATCAAAATTGAATCTTTGTGAGCATTGTCTAAGTGGTAAGCAGAAAAGAGTCAGCTTTAGCGCAGGAATTCATAAAACTAAAGGTATTCTTGATTATATTCATTTTGACTTTTGGGGGCCTTTTGGTATTCCTTCAAAAGGTGGTGCTCTATATATGCTTACTTTTATTGATGACTACTCAAGAAAGGTATGGGTTTATTTTTTGAAAAATAAAAGTGATGTGTTTGTTACTTTTAAGCAATGGAAAGCTCTTGTTGAAAAACAATTAGGAAAGAAGATTAAATTTTTGCGCACTGATAATGGTTTAAAGTTTTGTAGTGGAGATTTTAATAGATTTTATAAAGATGAATGCATTGTCAGACATCTTACAGTCAGAAGTACTTCACAACAAAATGATATTGCTGAGAGGATTAACAGAACTCTATTAGAGATAGTGCACTGCATGTTGTCAAACTCTAGCTTATCTAAAGGTTTTTGCGCAGAAGCAGCTTCAACAGAATGCTATCTAGTGAATCGTTCTCCTAACACCTCTATTAATTGTAAGACTCCAGAAGAAGTATAGTCTGGTTATCCTGCTGACTATTCTGATTTTAAAATATTTGGTTGCCTGCTCATGTTCATGTGAATGAAGGTAAATTGGAGCCTAGATCCAAGAAGGGCATATTTATTGGTTACCCTATAGGAGTAAAAGGATTCAAGATATGGTATCCAGACAAGGGCGGAGCCACATAGGGCATATTTATTGGTTATATATATAGATTACTGTTTGCCTCCACTATACTAATATATAATCTCTATTGCCCCCTAATTGCCCCCTCCCTCCATTCAATTTGAGTAAAATCTAATCTGCCAAATAAAATTGATGTGATAGGTGAGTGGATAAATTAAGTTAGTAAATCTGATATGAGGCATGTAATATAAGATAAATATCATAAATTTTAACATTGAAACAAATCTGCAGTTGTCAAATCAAATCTTTGTATCTTACCTATTCACACACGACACTCTCAAAATTCGTTTGCTATTCATTTCCCCTAATCTAAGGAAACAAATCCACATCCTCAACTGCCCTATTCGACGACAAAAATCGCTACCCTCTTCAACGACATAAATCCACAGCCTCAGCCCTCAAATCTCATTTGTTCTGCTCAACGGCTGCATCTCGTCAGCTGCATCGAGAGCTTCCGCCTCCTAAGCGGCCAAGCTCCTACGGGCTACTCATCTACGGACTAAGCAGCTTCGTGGCTTCGTCATCGACTCACCGCATCTTCAGAAGCTCTCAATCTCAAGTCTCAACATCAGCTATGGCTACGCTCCTACAGTCCTACGCACCTTCGCAACTCGCCCCACAGGCCACATGCAAGATTACGTCAGACACATTGCTGGTGCCTGGTAGCCCGTATCATTATCTTTTTATCTAATCTAAGTCTAACACATCTAATTTTGTTTAAGTTGCTATTGATCTATCTATTCAGCAATTTCTTTCTCTATATATTCAGCATTTCATCTTTTATTAAAAATTTTAGTTATTCACTCATAAAGCTTTTTCTAGATTCATACAATTGTATTCCTATATTTTATATAATTTATACAGTGGAATAACTTGTTTAATAGAATATGGATAAGTTTCTTAGAAGAAAATCTATTGTAGAAAATTCATTAACTCTTGAGAAAAAAAAAGTAAAGATAAAGAAGAACCATCTAAACAATTATGTAGTGAGGTTAAAATAGAAGATCTTCCTGCTGATCCAGGATTAAGAGTTAAAATTTTTGAATATCATACTAATGATAGAGATAAAATAAGAAGAGCATATTTACAAAGGGGACCATGCCAACCTAGACAACATAATTTTCCTCAAAAGAAATTTAAAAATGTATTTAGAAGATATTGTCCTTCTTGGTTTAATGAATTTGCTAATTTGTTAGAGTATAGCATTTCAAAAAATGTTGTTTTTTGTTTATGTTGTTATCTTTTTAAATCAGATTTGGGTTATCAAGGAGGTGGAGATTCTTTTGTTTCTGAGGGGTTTTCAAATTGGAATAAGAAATAAAGGTTTAAGATACATGTTGGGGTGGGGGGCTAATAGTGCACATAATCAAGCTTTAGGCAAGTGTAACTGTGGGATCATTTTTGGTCATGTTCTTAATGTGATTGACCTTTTCAAATTCACCTGAGCTTGCTCTAGGGATTGTTCGCATTTGATGCTCAAGTTTCTCCACCTTGTGATGTAATTTATAATTGTTTCTTCTTTCTTCCTCTTCACTTCTGCCAAGTCGGCAATCGTGATTTTATCGCTAATTGAGGCAAACTTCATACGAAAGGCCTCTTCCATGTCAGCCAAAGTATTGATGACCCCATTGTTTAAGGAATAGTACCACTCGAAAGCGACGCCTGACAGGCTCTGTGGGAATTGTCGTAGCAGTAGAGCATCATTACTCTCTGTGTTTCCACATGTAGCGATGAAGTGGGCCAAATGTTGATCAGGATTCCCAATTCCATTGAACATTTTGAAATTTGGGATTATGTACCCTTTAGGGTAAGGTATAACATCATACTCTGAAGAATAGGGCCTTCCCCGTCTTCTTCTTGGAGTAGTTTTGTTAGTCTCTAGATGTTTGAGTTGATCAATCACTAATTCTTGTACTTCCTTCCTTGTTAAAGTAACAGTATCATTGTCTGTTTGAGTTGGTGGAGAGGATGTTGTTGGGACGCTAACTTGTTGCTAGTCTTTTCTCTTGTCTTAACAACATTTCTTGTGTCCTTGCAAAGACACTAGTCATTTCTTCAAACTTAGTCATGAGGACATTAATGTCTTTAACCCTTTTCTTCGATTATTTCCTCAGTTCAAAGATGACCTCATCTCTAGAGTCACTGTGAGCAATTGGTGAGGTGATCATGACCGGCTCTTCTTTTTCTTCCTCTAAAACTTCTTGTTTTGAAGGAGCTCCCCCCTCGTATCACCCAATGGGTTCTTGAATAATCACAGAAGCCAACTTCTTGCCCTTGATTTTCTTTGTTATATTTTGGAGCATCTCTTTTTAGAGTAAGAGTTTGCCTCTCTTACATGCTCCACCATGCGCATCGTGTGTATTTCATGTTTGTTCACCTTCTTCAACCTTTTCATCTTTTTCACTTTAGATTGAAGCTCTTTTGACCTCAAGGCAACTTGAGCTTTCTTATAGACATCATAGATCTTTTAGGATAATGATTTTTTGTGGATGCTACCTTTTGGCTTTGTATGCGACTTTTCTTCGTATAAGCTTTTGTAACCGTACCCCCTCTATCATGTTAGAATTTCTTTCAATGAATAATAGTGGTGCAAATTTGTTGGTTGGCAATGTCTTAGCTTTACGAATTGGTAAAACTTTCTTTAGAGGTGTTTCATGACCTTGTCTCAGAAGTCTAGCCCTTTGCTTCCTCATTCTTTGTCGTTCTTGCTTTTTTATCTTCTTAGGGCACAAAAAAGTAGGGAAATTAGATATGACCTCATTGATAATGAATGAGGGTTGCTCATCTTATAGCGTCGCAGGGGTCTTCTTCCTTTTTGGTGATATCTTGGTTTTAGTTGTGAAGATTGACTTTCCTTTGACATTCTCCGAGTCCGTGAATGGCAGGTAGATGAACTCCACGTCCTTCTCCGAGATGGAGCCGAACTGCAAGCCGTGCATGATGATCGATGCATCATCAACGAAGATGTTCATTTTCTTCGCCATTGCCTGCATAGAACAAGAAAAATATGAGCACATGTATGAAAAGAGATATTATCACATAACATAGCTTTCAAAGATGAAAGGAGAAGCCAGTGCCAGAATTTGTTGGGTCATTTTTGGTCATGTTCTTAATGTGATTAACCTTTTCAAATTCAACTTATAAATTATAAGGTTTTTTGTTTAATGGGTTCTGGCTTCCAATGAGCGCAAGCAGTCATTGTTAATTATCCCTGAAATTAGGGAACCTTTGATTAAGAGATCTATGTTACGCAATAAAATAGAAGAAAGACTGAAAATATTATTCATAAGCATTATGAAAAATACATGATTCGTTACAATAAAAAAAAGTGATGAAAAGAACTAGTTTTTGCTTATTTGAGCGACTCGTATTGAGTCAAATATCTAGCTTTGCAATAGCTCATTTATTTTAGGAATATCCAGCCTTAATAGTTTATTGGATATTTAATTTTGGGAGAATATCCGACCTTAACGATTTATTAGATATTTAATTTTAAGAAATATCCAGCCTTGTCGGCTTATTGGATAAAAAATACTTGGCCTCAATAATTTATTGGATATTTAATTTTAGAGAATAACCGATCTTAGCGACTTATTGGATATTTTAATTTAAAACATATCCGGCCTTAACGGCTTATTGGATATTTAATTTTGAAGAATATTTAGGGCCTGTTTAGCCCCGCTGTTAATAGCTTTATAACTGTACTGTACTGTGCTGTACTGTTAAAATTTATAAGATGTTTGGTTAATAACTTCTTAACTGTTGTTAAAATTTAAATAATAAATAAATGTATTATTTTAAATTATTTAAAATAATAATATATTTTATTTTTCTTTAGTATTAAAAATTTAAATTATTTAAAATAATAATACTTAAAATTTTAAACGAAATAATATAAATTACTTTTTTTAAGAAACAAAAGTTGCAAAAACTGTAAAAGCATCAAATTATAGCTTTTATAACTTCTGCTTTTTTGCTGTTTTTTTTTTGCTTCTATTTTTCGTTATTCTTTCTGCTTTTTATTTAAAAATTGATTAAAAGCAGCTTAAAAGCGGGGCCAAACAGGCTCTTAATTTTAGGGCTGCTAGCCTCTAGTCGTCCGGAGGTGTCGGTGACATGGGTGAAGCGAGGGGCGTTCTTGGCGGTGACAAGGTTCTTGACAGTAAGCCGGTGGCTTTGAGCGTCTGCCAATCGCGAGTCATGGAATTTGGGGATGGATTCCATCTCAACGTGCCTGTACCGCGAAATTTATTTTTGGCGAGAGCTGTGACACTAAGGACGATGATGATCGTGTTACCCCTTCTTATCGGCCGAGAGGGCGTGCTTGACCTGGAAAAGGTGGCCATCGGGGAGAAGATAGTAATAGCATGGTTTCATCCAGAAATTGGCGGGGAAGAGAAGTGATAGTACCGCTGTGCTCTTGATGATGCTACTGTCAGCGGCGCTATTAAAATTCTGGTGGAGCTTGACGATTCAAGGGCGCCTACTGATGACTCAACTCGCCTGGACTCCTGCTGATTCGGCAGCGAGATCCTGGAGAACATCCCCTGGAAGCGGATCAGATGGGATTTGGATCTGAATCTAGAAGCGGATTGGATGGGGTTTGGATTTGAATCCAGTCAAAGATGCCTGATTTTGTCAAAGAAGAATCTGAAGACTGGCAGTCAATGATTCACAACTCTACCTTTTGTATAGCTTTTACTCACATTTTTTTTCCATTATCTGACTAGTTGACAAGCTCCCATACCTCATATTATGTGATTTTTTTGTCTTTTAGCAGTTTATCTTCTCTCGTATAAAGCATGCTGTTGATAAATATTTGTAACAAGCGACCAATGCAATTTGCAAACAGGCTTTAGATGAATAACTTGTGGCAACTGAAACTTACTACTGACAGCATCATCGTTGCCGAATTGACTTGTCTCATCTCTTGGTCTCTTTCTTTAAAAAAAATCTCTGAATTTGAACATAGACTAATCATTAACACTGTGAAATATGACTTTGCATAATCTGGGTAGTAGGATCTATAGATCAATTTTTTTTTTTAACAGAGTAATGACATGTCAAAATCACCATATGCAAAGGCACATCCCTATTTGTGGTTAAAAATCAATTTGTTGTTAAGAATTGGTGAAAATAATTAGTTCAACAAATGCCCCCCAACGGATTTTGTATAAGTGATGAGCGTATACAAATCCGTTGGAATTTCATTGCTTATTTTGCTAAGAAGTTTTTTTTTACTCTCTCAGATTATGTCTCTCTTATGGTCTCGCCGTCCCCTTACACCGTGGGGCCAACCTTCTGATGAAAAGATTTCAAAATACATAAAGTGATTTGATTCTCTTGACCACTTTCAAATGATATGGCATGAACGGCATGATATCATGTTGGAAGGGAGAGATATATTTCATGGAAAAATACCTCGCCACCCATCTATCCCATTATTGTCTAGGAAACATAAACCCAACTTGGTTCTTGGGTATAAATGTTGGACACCATTAGAACATGTTGATATTGGAGTGAAGAATCAGAAGGGTCTTATTTTTGACCATGGTCCTGATACCTTATTATGTCTTGCACCTGTTACTAGAACACATTGTCAAGAGTCAACACCTCTTCTAGGTTTAGAAATAGCTTCCGGACGTGTGCCTAAATGGGATCCTCAGTTTAATATTCATAGTGTTGTAAAACATCATCCGGGGTATGTTGAGTGGGCTCGGTATATCCTCCATACTGAGTGACAAATGCTTGGAAAAATCGGGATTGTTAAGGCTGTAATCTTGTCTTTGTTCAATTATGAATATGACACTAATTTGTTGAAAGGTATTCTGGAACATTGGAACCCACTCACCAACACTTGTTATCTTCTGGATGAGGAAATTTTTCCTAGCCTATGGGACATGAGGAATATTTGTGGGCTTTCAATACTAGGGGTTCCATATGACGAGCATGTTCCTGATGAGAAGACGCTTTTTGGTGAGAGTAGTTATAGAAAATTTCGTAGTTCTTCTTCCCTCAAGGCAATATTTCATCATTATTATCAGCTGCTTGATCGACATTCTGGGATAGTATTTATTACTGATTGGATATCATATTTTGTTGATTTGGGTTCTTCATACGAAACTGAATTTCCTCTATCATGTGATCCTTTTGGAACTAATTCAGAAAATATTTCAGTACAAGACTTTAACCCTCCTACCAAGCCTACAATTGCTGCTAGAGAGATGAAAGAGAGTACGTTTTTCACCGCTTTCCTTGCATGCTGGTTATGCTATTGTGTGATACCATATAAACATCGTAATCGTATAAGACCAGAGGTCTTTGTTATGGCGGACAGATTGGCACACGGTAGTCGAATATCTTTGGCATCAGCAGCCTTCTCCAATCTTTTTAAATCTTTAAGGAAACCTAGCACGGCTGACTTCCCGGGTGCTGAAGATCCTGTAATTCCCCTACATTATTTATTTGGATGGTTCAACTTACAATTTCAGGGTTTGTATAGTACAGTCATTTCTGAGAACATGAAGTCCAAAATGCCATATTTAATATGTATTACTAGGGCTTTTCTGGTTCGTTTTAGAGATACGAATGTTCGCATGTTCTTTCGTAAGTCTGAGGTTTTTGGACACCCTCGGGTTATCTTCCCCAATAAGAAAGGGCTTCTCGATGATAAAACTGATTGCGAAGACAGTATTTATAAGACTCTTACGGAGGAAAGGTTGATTACATTAGAATTCCCTATCAGCATTCGTGTCAGCTGGTTACCTTTTAGGAGTGGGGATACGATATCCATTGAAACATACAACCCTCACAGATGCGAACGCCAGTTTGGTTATGATCAAGTTATTCCCCAGAATGCTCTTGATTCTAAAGAATTATCAGATAATTTGGTGACAGTTGCTGAGTGTTGGCGCACATTGCTTCGTCAGAAGACTGGCTCTATTTTTACCATTCCAGCTCATGGATGTATTCCTAGGTTTGGTTTTCAGTATCTAAGGTGGCATGCAATGCATCTGAAAGCCCTCTTTGGTTATAGGATCTCTGATACATATACCCCTACTAAGAAATCTCACCCCAGGAAGGTTTTGAAGAGAGCAGCAAGTAGGCAAGCATATGGATTTGAGTTTGATCTTTCTCGGTCAGTGCCTTTGAAACGATCGAAGATATCAGATACAGGAGCAGAATCGAGTGGTTTAATTGAGGTAGTTCTTCTTCTCCTTTTTTTTTTTGATGGATTGGCTTATTTTATCACTTTTTTATAGGAAGAGGAGCAAGACGATTATGTAGTGCCAGCTGACGATAATAGTATTTGCTCGACTTTGCACATACTTTCTTCTTACATAATTTAAATTTCTTTAACATGCCTCCATCTTTTCAACTCGAGCAGATATTTGTGGCTCTGATGATCTTTCTAACGGAGCTGGTGCAATAAATATTGTTGAGCCTACTTTCAATGATTCATCCAATGCTATGATTGGGGCATTAAAACGGAGTATGTATACTTTAAATCAACATTGACGCCTTTTATCTGTGACAGTTCTTCTATTCTTTCCTTGCCTCAGTTGTCAATGTACCCAAAGAACCTAAGGAATCTTTATCGCATGCAGTTCCATCAAGTCTTCCTATGGATTTCTAGACGAATCCAGAACAGGACCAAACGGGTGGTAAGTTGTTCTTATATTTCAGCTCTTAGACTCTATTTATCCCTTTTGTTATCCTGACACCTTTTTGGTTATATATCAGTGTCAACCCCAATCATTTTATCAGATTCTGATGAACCTTTCAATGAAGCTGATGCTCAATATGGTATGTTTGAAGAAATTTCTATTGCTTATTCTTGCTTCTTTGTTGCTTTCATGTTATTCGTGATATGCAGACTTTCTGGACTTAAGAGTGAACATTCAAGATTTACCTTCAAAGAATGAGAATGCCTCAAGTAATGGTAATTATCTTGTTGTTTACCATTGCACTCTTATAATGGTAATGGCTTTGTTACCTTATTTTTTTAAAATCATTGGTGTTTTCAGATCTTCTACCAAGTATACCAGTGACTGCTACTAAGGGTGGTAATTTCTCAGCCAAAGATAGTCTCTTCCTTCCCCTTTTTATATACATATGATTACTATGTTGTTCTTTTGAAAACAGCAAGTGGTTCAAACTCTATGTCCAGCATTCAAGATCTTATTGCATATGACAGAGCAAACTTAAACGCAAGTGAACTTCTTTTCCTTTCCTTCCTTTTTCTTGTGTGTAATTCATCACTCTTTTTCATGCTTGCCTTTTTGGAATAGCTATGCTGGAACCACTATCCCAACCAGCTTATGTTACGACTAAATTCTTAGTTCCAGAAGCAATTCGTTCCTCACTTGAGGGCGCTGCTTAGTTTATGATGACCGACTACCTGAAGGTGTTTCGCACGAAGGAGATGTTCCCTACAATAGCGGAATTTATGATTTTCTGAGAAGTTATTGCACATGCCTTAGCTGGTCTTGGAGTCATGTCAGACATCTGGGGAGAGTTCAGCCAGAAAATCTTGTCTCCTTTAAAGCAAATTGAATCTGTGCAGAAACCCTTGCAAGATACTTTGGAATATGATTCTCGAATACATAAGAAAGAGAGAGAGTTGCAAAGTTTGATTTATGTGAAAGATACGATCATCAACGAGAAGGATGCATGTTTAGCTTCTCGTCAATCCTTGATGGATGAGATCAGATCGATAGATGAAGAAATGGTGAGACTCGTAGATAGAAAAAATCTTATAACCTCTGATCTACCGGAGAAAGAAGAGAGTGTGGCACATGCCGAGACAAGAGAAAGAGGGGCTTCAAAGTTGATTGAAAAGTTACATATCCAGATTACTTCTCTAAAGGAATTGCGAGAGAATGTGGACCTGGCCAATTTGAAAGTCGTTGCTCATACTGAAGATCAAAAGCTTGCAATCCAAAAGATGGTCCAAGGCTTTTTAGCAAGATGAGGCTTTTATGTATTATTGTATACACTTTTTACTGAGTTTTTTCTATCTTTTATAGAGACTACTGCTTGTATCATTCTTTTTGAGAATACATGTTGTATATTTCTTCACAGATTATATTTCTAATGATCATTGATTTCTTTTGAAACATGTCATCCTGCCTTCTTATAGATAGGATGACTGATCAAAGCATGCTATTAAAACATTTATGATGCAATAGGTTCTAAGCCCCTCTGAATGATGCATGTTATTAAAGTTTTTTTTATTTGCAATGATGCAACAAGATTTCTGTGTATGCAATGTATGTTGAACTTTCCTTTGGAAATGTGAGAGTGCAACAGGATTTTTGTGTATGCCCTCTTTAATGTGGCAATTTTTTTGAAATGGTGTAATAGGATTTTTTTTTTTTTTTTTAACGCAGCAGTTTTTTTTTTGAAATGATGCAACGGGTGTTTTTTTTTTAAGATGCACGATTTTTCTTTAAAGACGGTGTAGCAGGAAAACGATGCTGTAGGATTTTTGGTGGTGCAGCAAGAATTTTGTTCAAGCGATTCTTTTGGCAAAGAAGATATCGTAGAAAGAATTATATTATGAAATGCAAGAGAGATCATGTTTTATTACAAAGTGACAACTTGTCTAGGCTGACTAGTTGACATCCCGTAGAACATATTCCTTTCGTACATAAGACAATATTAAACTCTCGTAAGTAAATTTGTATTGTGCGTTCCTAGTAATACCATCGTCTTTGGCATCACCAGGTTAGCTTCGACCATGTTTAACACCTCCATAGGTTGCGACATCAATTGGTCCTACTTATCACAACATGCCTTATTGTCGCTTTGGACTTGTTAATGAAATGTGCGGGAGGAATTACCGTGCTTCGTCCAAATATTCAGCCTCAATGGCTTAATGAATATTTGACTTTTTTTTTGCTCACATGAAGAGCTTATTGATATCTCGATCTAATTTTTTTTTTCATGTGGCAACTGAAACTTACTACTGACAGCATCATCGTTGCCGAATTGACTTGTCTCATCTCTAGGTCTCTTTCTTAAAAAAAATTCCTAAATTTGAACATAGACTAATCATTAACACTGTGACATATGACTTTGCATAATCTGGGTAGTAGGTTCGTTAAGATCAATTTTTTTTTAACGGAGTAATGACGTGTCAAAATCACCATCTGTAAAGGCACATCCCTTTTTGTGGTTAAAAATCATTTTGTTGTCAAGAATCGGTGAAAATAATTAGTACAACAGTAACATCTTAATGAAACAAAGTTAACATATAGAAATTATTTTATTTAAACAATCTAAACAAGCTTGAAATATATATCGTACTCGGTTAAATGCATAAATTGATTGTATAAGATTTCTTTTGCGTCAAGGATTAGCTTTTCGTGGTCATGATGAATTTGAAACATCCACTAATCAAGGTAACTTTCTTGAACTTCTTATGTTTTTAGCTGAACATAATGAATCAATAAACAATGTAGTATTACAAAATGCATCAGAAAATAATCAATTGATTGCTCCTGATATTCAAAAGGATATAGTAAATGCTGGTGCACAAGAAACAACTAATGCTATACTTAATGAGTTAGGAGATGAATTATTTGTAATTATTGTAGATGAATCAAGAGATATATCTAATAAAGAACAAATGACAATTGTTTTATGATTTGTAGATAAAAAAGGAAGAGTCTTAGAAAGATTTCTTGCTATCATACTTATTAGTGACACAAGTGCAATATCTTTAAAAATAATAATAGAGTCTTGGTTTTGTAAGTATAAACTAAGTTTATCAAGAATACGTGGCCAAGGTTATGATGTTGCTAGTAATATGCAAGGTGCATTAAATGGTTTTAAAAGTTTACTTATTAGAGATAATTCATCAGCATTCTATATTCATTGTTTTGCACATCAACTTCAACAAACATTGTTTCTGTTTCAAAAGATGAAATTCAAGTTGCTTCATTATTTAATTTAGTATCTATCTTACTGAATATTGTTGGGGGCTCATGCAAACGAGTGGATATGCTTCGAGAAAAACAAATTGCTAAAGTAAAAGAAGGATTAGCAAAAGGTGAATTGAAAAGTGGATGTGGTTTAAATCAAGAAACTAGTTTAAAACAGCCAAGTGATACTCGTTGGAGCTCACATAATAATACATTAATAAATATAATTATCATGTATTCTTCTATCATTAATGTACTTGAGATAATTGTAGAAGATGGATTGAGTTCAAAGCAAAGAGCTGAAGCAAAAGGGCTTTTATAATCAATACAAATATTTGATTTTGTGTTTATTTTACATTTAATGAAAAATGTTTTAGGAATTACTAATGAATTATCACAAGCATTGCAAAGAAAAGATTAAGATATCATCAATGCCATGACGTTGGTTAGAATTTCTAAACAACGTCTACAAATGACGAGGGATAATGGATGAGAGTCATTATTAGATGAAGTATTTATATTTACAGAACTAATGAAATTGATATCCTAATATGAATGCAATCTTTATTGCAAAAGGGAGGCGACATTGTGAAATTTAATAGGTACTTAATATAGATAAATATCGTGCTGGATTATTTTATGTTGTTTTAGATCAACAACTTTAAAAGCTAAATGATCGATTTAATGAAATAAATTCTGAATTACTTCTCTATGTTGCATATCTTAATCCTGATGATTCTTTTTCAACTTTTGATAAGAAAAAACTAATTTGTCTTGCTTAATTTTACCCCTCTGAGTTTTCTGATGTTGATTTAATAACACTTGAAAACCAACTTGATACTTACATAATTGATATGCGTACAAGTCATGAATTTTTAATATTAAAAGGAATTGCAGCTCTTATAGAAAAATTAGTTGAATCAAAAAGAAATATTATTTATTAATTAGTTTATATGCTTATAAAATTAGCTCTTATTTTGTCAGTCTCTCTCCACTGCTACAGTAGAGAGATCTTTTTCTATAATGAAAATTGTTAAAAATATATTACGAAATCGAATGGGAGATCAATGGATAAATGATTGTTTAGTAACTTATATTGAGAAAGATGTTTTTGATACTATTAATAATGAATTAATAATTTAAAGATTTCAATCTATGAAAACTCACCAAGGGCAATTGTAACATCTTGGTATATACATTCAAATATATTAATATAAAATTTTTGTTTTCATTAATGTTGTATTTATATCTTTGTATAATTGTACTCTCTTTTGTACTGCCCCCACATACACTTAGGTCATGGATCCGCCTCTGTATCCAGATACACATAAATCAGTGATGAGTAGAGATGTGGTATTTGATGAGTTATTTATGCTTCAGCCTAGAAATGAACAAGATGTTATTTCTGAAGGTATAGAGTGCTCACATAAGAAAGTGGAGGTTGAGGTGGAGAATGCTAAGTCTTCACAAAATAATTCACAGCTCAGGTCAGTTCCTACTTCAGTTCAGTTACCTATTTCAGATGATGCAGGAGAATCATTAGTCAGGGACTACTCAATTGGTAGAGATAGAACTTCTAGACCTATATAAAAAACCTAGATGGTTTGGTGACTATGTAACTTATGCATTAGCAGTGGCACAAGAAATAGATGGAATTGGTGAGCCTTCAACATATTCAGAGGCAATATCTTGTGATGACTCTTCAAAATAGTTAGTTGCTATGCAGGAAGAGATTGAGTCACTCTATAAGAACAAAACATGGGTATTGGTCAAACCACCAGAGGATAAAAAGATTGTTGGTTCTAAGTGGGTCTTCAAAAGGAAAGATGGGATTCCAGGTGTTGAGAATTCTAAGTTCAAGGCACGGCTAGTTGCAAAGGGCTATAGGGCCAGTTTGGGGTTGTGGGAGCTTATAGCTTTTGCTAGTTTGACTAGAGCTGGTTTGATTAGAGCTGGTTGGATAAGCTTGAGACTGTTTGGATAGATTACTGAATTTCTAAGTAGTTTAGAAGTGCTATGCTGTGCTGTTCTATTTTATTAAGTGAAAAATTTTAATTTATAATAGAAATAATTTTTTTAATATCAAAGCATATATAAAATTTAAAATTATTTAACATATAAAAAAATATATTTTGGGCTATTATTACATGCATAAATGTAATCTTAAAATAGACAAATCTTTACAAAAAAGTTTACAAAAATTTCCCCTATAATTTAGATGCAATACTTGCATACATTGCTCCATTCGTGTTTTGCTTGCTTTGGTTACTATGCATGATTTGGAATTAGAACAATTAGATATCAAAACTGCTTTTTTTACATTGCGAGCTTGAGAAAACTATTTATATGCAACAACCTGAAGGTTTTGAGATTAAAGGCAAAAAGGATCACATTTGCTTATTAAAGAAATCATTGTATGGTTTAAAACAATCTCCTCGACAATGGAATAAACAGTTTGATTCTTTCATGATTAGTCACAACTATTCCAGAAGTCAATGTGATAGTTGTGTTTATTTCATAAAGTTAATTGATGACTCTTTTATATATTTGTTGCGTTATGTTGATTATATGTTGATTGCAGCAAAGGACATATGTGAAATCAACAAATTAAAATCAGATTTAAATAGTGAATTTGAGACGAAAGATTTGGGAGCAGCTAAGAAAATTTTGGGTATGGAGATTCAAAGAGATAGAGTTGCTGGTAAATTATGCTTATCATAGAAAACTTTTGTTGAGAAAGTCTTGGGGCGTTTTCATATGAAGAATGCTAAACCTGTAAGTACTCCATTAGCTACTTATTTTAGATTTTCTGCTGCTATGTCACCACAATCAGATGAAGATATTCAGTATATATCATGTGTTCCTTACTCTTATGTTGTTGGTAGTCTTATGTATGCGATGGTATGTACCCGTCCTGATATTGCACATGCAGTTAGTGTGGTTAGCAGATTTATGGCTAATCCTGGTAAAGAGCATTAGTAGGCAGTGAAATAGATTTTAAGATATTTACAAGTTACTACAAATTTTTGTTTGGAGTTCAGAAGGAATGAGAGTACTGTCATTGGTTATGTGGACTCAGATTATGCAGGTGATCTTGATAAGAGACGGTCTATCATTGGTTATGTATTCACTCTTGGAGATACTGCTATTAGCTGGAAAGCTGTTTCATAATCTACTGTTGCTTTGTCCACTATAGAAGCAGAATACATGGCTATAGTTGAAGCGATTAAAGAAGCCATTTGGGTGAGAGGGTTATTTGGTGAATTCAATTTAGTTAGTGAGAAGATATTTGTCCATTGTGATAGTCAGAGTGTCATCTATTTGACAAAAGATCAAATGTTTTATGAGAGAACAATGCATATCGATGTCAGGTATCATTTTGTTCGTGATATTATATCTGAATGAAATATATTAGTTAAAAAGATTGGTACTACAGATAACCCAGCGGATATGTTAACTAAATCACTTTCTGTAGGCAAGTTCAAGCATTGCTTGGATTTGATTAGTATTTCTCACGTTTGAGTTTATTTTGGAGAAGGTGGAGCAAGTGATCAACTATGATGAAGAAAATTCAAGTCAAGGTGGAGATTTGTTATATTTGACTTTATTTTAAGTCAAAACCCCGTTAAGAAGCTGATCCGCAAACCCACTAACCTGTTAGCCTAAAATATAATGTGAAGAATGTAATTTTATGCATTATAGGGAAAGTTTCGAAGGGCTTCTTTCTGGGTGGCAAAAATACATATTCTTCAAAGGTTTTTTCTTCTACGACAACACTTCGAGGTACAAGACAGGAGATATATTCATTAAGTATTACTCTTCTTGTCTTTCCTTTGTGATTTGGAGTTTTTATTCTCTCAATCATGGTACAAGTTATTTGTACACATCCAAAGAGGTTTATTTGTCATAAAGGTGTTATTAATCAGGAGTATTTATGTATTGATTGTATGATTGGACATTCTGATAGTGAAATTGCTCTATCGCCGCCCGTGGATGTAGGCATACGCCAAACTACGTAAATCTGTGTGTGCTTATTGATATTGTGGTGTCATTATAATATCTTATAAGCTACAATTTTCTGTTATTATTTATAATTGAAAGACTTATTTCATAACATGGATAGTATATAATTTTATTATACTTGTATGTTACTATGATTGAGCATATCTAGTTTTATCCCTGAGGAGATCAGTATCAACATGGTAGATGATTCGAGGTCTAGATTTTATATCCATTGGAATTCATGACATATGGTAGTGCAAGTGATCACTATATAGGGTGTGTAGTTCACCATTTTCTAGTGCATAAGTAGGGGTGACAACTCCTAGTACTAGTTGGTTGCTCATCTTTGTATCCATGTTTACCATAAGTCTCTATGCTTAACATTAGTGATACAGATACAATTTTCAATTAAACCAGCTATAGCCTTAAGGGTGTGTATACTAGGAGCGACAGGATAATAGGGAGGACGGACGGGAAAATAGGAAGGAAGAGAAAATAGAAAGGAAGGGATGAATCAGTGGATGGAAGTGTATCACGTGTTAGAAAACTAGTGTCACGCGTTCGCGAGCTGGGCGAGCTCCAACAACGGCGAAGATGTCCAGCGGGGCGAACTTTAGCAGGGTAGGTGAGCTAGGCAAGGACGAGCTCCAGCGGGGCGAGCTCTAGCGGGACGAGGACGAGCTCCAACGTGCGGGGCTGGGGGCTGGGGCTAGCAAAGTTGTCCAGCGTGCGGCGAGCTGTAGCGGGACAAGGACGAGCTCCAGCAGCGGCGAGATCCAGCAGGGTCCACGAGTTGGGTGAGGATGAGCTCTAGCGGGGTGAGGACGAGCTCCAGCGTGTTCGCGAGTGTCGACGCGTCCGCGTCCGCATCCACGATCATCCAGCGTGGGTCCGGGTTCGGTTAGTGGGGATGGTGCTAATCCAGCCATTCTTTGGCGGGGAAGAGCGGATGGACGCAGAGTAGAAGATGAAGAGGGCACCGGTGGCATCGGTGGAGCAGATGGACTGGATGTGGTGGGCATTCCTACCGAAGGGGTCGGATCAGGACCAGGAGGCGATAAACGTGTTCGGCTCTTGGGCGGCAGTGGCAAGGGAGCTGGAGGCAGCGCTTCCAGAGGCGCTGGTGATCGTGGAAGGGTTCAACCCACTAGTGGACTGGCAACGACGTTACTACGAGGGGCTAAGGGAGAGAGGGAAGGCGATGCGGCTGGTTGAGTACCTGGAGGCCATACACGCCTTCTACATTTTCTCGTTAGTTGAAGGAGTCAACGCCGGCGATTGAGGAGATCAAAGCCTTCGTCGACACCCATTGAGGTCGGCAAGCTAGGCAGCATCCGTGTCCATGCGATTCTTAAAATCCGCCCGATTTGGGTGGATGAGAAACGAGGGTTTTTGACCTTGTTTATCTATTCTATTTTCCCTTCTTTCGGTCCGTCCGTCTGGGTGAATAGTAAATTTTTTTAGTCTTCATCTTTTCCCTTCTAAAATTCTTTTCGGTAAACACAGTGTAAAGTTTATAGCTTTTAGTATAGTTATAGTTCAATTTTATGCATGTAGTTATTTTTATTTTTATCATTCATGCATTCTGGTTTTATTATTTGTTCATATTAGTGGCCTGCCCTCCTTAGGATCTGGGATTACTTTTTCTTTTGGAAGGAGGTGTGATATTCATGATTGATCTTCTAACATCAAAAGAATAATGTATAAATGTAATCCATTAGGATGCATATTGAGCACTAAATTTGGAATTTAACTAAGTGATTTCTCATTATTTTATAAAGTGAACACAAAGAAGAGAAAAAGAATATAAGTATTTAAGAATATATATTAAATATTATTCCTAGGGTGTTACAGGAGGCTTGCTTAGGGCAAGGAAAAGAAGATATATTATAATGGATTTGTCTTGTTAGATGTTGGGTTAAGTAATTTATAGTTTTCATGTATAAGCAAAACATGAATTATTGTAAAAGTTTAATTATATGCTATAATGGAAAGTATTGTATATTAAATAAAATTTTGTAGTAGTTAGACTTATGTTGTTATTCATTATTTGTGACTCTAAACGTTGTTATACTTTGGTTGTAATATTAAGGCATAATAAAAAAAGTCAAATATCCATAGAATTAAAATTCTAATCATTTTAAATTGAAAGATATACATAATTAAATAAAAAAAGAAGTTAGAAAGAAGGAACCTATAAGCGGCAAAATTTATTTTAAAGTAAAGATCTGACTCTAACATAAGTTAAATTCAATCTTTCTCACATAAGTTAAATTCAATCTTGTGCCCAAGATACAACTGATGCTTTCTTTGAGGATGCAATAGTAGGAAGGCTTGTATGTATTCTCTTCTAACTTTGAGCAACAAGGGGATTTACATTTATTGAACTTGAGGTGCGGCCTTAAGAATGATTGAAAAGAGAAAAAGAACTCTTTTTTCACTCCTTTGATATGATTTACTCATTTTAAAAATGAGAGAAAATGAGCCTCGTATTTATAGAATGAAGGCACCTTTCATAATTTTAATACAACGTAAATTAAATAAATAGAATTAATAGAAGACATCTCTTGGAAGGAGACATATCATTTCAAGATATTGAACTAAATTAAATAATATAAATTATAACTATTTAATATTTTAAAAATAAAACACCAACAATTATGCAATGATCCTATTTTCAACGTAGCCTCGTAGAACCTCCAATTTGCCTTCATGTTGATCATATTATTGTAAATATGTGCCTCATTATCCAATTTAACTTGACAATAAAATAAGAGAAAAAATAATTTTTCACTCCTTTTTCCTCCTAAGAAATAAAAAGATTTTGCATTCACAATATCTTTTTAATCATCGATACCAAATAATTTTTCTTCAAAATATATATCACTTTTATAACATCACATTCTTAGTACGATAGCCCCGTGAACAGTGCCGAAATTGATTTCACATCCACAAATTCGAGCCGAAAACATAGCTTTGGCTTAAAGAATGTGGGCTCCAAATAAACATGGACCTATGTAACATTATCCACAATTCTTGGCTCCAATTGGAAATGCTCCGCCAGCTGGGCCCAGGGCATCGTCATTTGCTGTCCTTCTCCCACCACACACATTGCATCCACGTGGCCAACTTCAAGTTAGCCATTGTTCATTTACACACATCCTTGCATCAAATCTACCTACCCAACTTCAAGTATCAATAACAATCCTTTTTTACAATTTTAAAATTCCAACCAATTGGACCCGACCCGACAAGCATGTCCAATCATCACAAAAATGAAACCGTGCCAAAAAAGTCACCTATCTCATCATTCTTCTTTTCAGCCAATCACTAATGTGTGGGACCCACAGAACAGTTGGTGGTTCAAACCAGGACCACCAATCACGGACGCGTTCGCGATGAATGGGTAAACGAAACTGTGTCTCATTGTTTTTCTTATGTTAGATTTCATTTGACGTTTGTACTCGTCTGGTCAATAAAATTATAAAAATATAGTGGGTTTTTATGATAAAGAATAGGTACGTGTCCTCAGCGTGTTGCCCGCACTATCCATGAGGTGACACGTTATCACCCTGCCCTGTATCTGGATGACACGTGTGAACTAGGGATTTGGATATTAATTATTGGAAACATTGTAAATAGATTTTTTTTACTTAAATTGGCTAATTATTAATTAAAATTAATTAACGTTATTTTCTTATCGATTGCATTGTTCATCAGCGAAAAGTAGTGTGTACCGAAAATTGGTCCTTCAATTATTAATTTCGTGCACCTTGGAAGAGAAATCCAATTTCTCCTCCTCCTCGATGTTCCTCAATGCCTTATGAACCGGTTCATCTTTGCTACTTAATTCTTTTTTTTTTTTAGTTTGACTTTTAATTATTATAGGCACAAGGCAAAGACTACGCGTGGTCATCCTAATAATATGGTGCGCTCGACATTGATTTTGTTAATTAAATGTATTGTTTCGGGTCAAAGAACAATTCTTATATTGATTTTTTCGTGAAATTGTCTTGATTTATATGAGATATAGGTTGATCAAGTAGAATCATAATCAAGACCCGATATTTTTAAACAAAATTAATAACCAAGAATTAAGAAAAAAAATCAAGTTAATTAACTCACCTTTTACTCCGACATGGATCTATGAACACTAATAAAAAATAATTTATATTTTATTTTTTTATGTATAACAATTATATTATCTACTGTATTCTGCTGGTTGGAAATTAGTTATGGAGTTTGGCTAAATCTTGAAATTGCAACAAAAAAAGAACCGGTTGGACCGGTCCGTTTCCGGTTCAATTCAACTGACCGTGAAGGCGAGTTCCAGCGGAGCACCGGGTGCAGTTTTGGGCACCGAAACAACTTGATACCCATCCGACACGTACTCGAAAGTCATGCTGGTAGCCGTTAGGGGTCCACGTGGTCTCGTCTATTTGACCAATAATAGAGAAAGTATTTTTGTGGGTAATAATACAATGTCCTCCTTATACAAGACGGTGAAAAAATAATAAATCAGTTTAACCAATTGAGTTACTTTTAGGATAGATACGTGATTGAAGATTAGTAGTATATATGCAAGGGGGGGAAGAGAAGCGAGCCCAGAAAGTGAGAGAGAGAGAGAGAGAGTGCGGGGAGAGAGGGCAATCGGTTTTGGGATTCTTGGATGGGAATTCCAGTTGATTTCTTTGCTTGATTTGATCGGAAACATTTTCGCGTGATTGCGACGCCGATGCTTAGATCGCGAGGTTTGTTGGTTTT
Organism: Costus lasius; assembly: GCA_027563935.2. NCBI lineage: Eukaryota > Viridiplantae > Streptophyta > Magnoliopsida > Zingiberales > Costaceae > Costus > Costus lasius. The sequence continues at coordinate 16,185,194 of CM050452.1, read as the reverse complement.
TGTTCTTGATTTTCCGGATTGTTTCATAAACTTTGCTCGATGGCCATCGGCTAATCTATTGCTTATTGGGAAATTTGGTTGGTTTGGTATGGGATTAGGCGGGTAAGAATGTGTGCCTTGCAAGGCACCTGCTCGATTTCTGTAGAGTGGTCTTATCGCTTGTGTTTTGTGTTGCCTCTCTTGAATAGCGTTCGGGAGATTATTTTTTTCTTGTTAATTACTGAAGCAAGATCCGGATTTTGCTACTATGTGGAATTCTATTACTTTTATTTAGTGCGAAGGTGGTTATTGATCGTGCTGCTAGGAGTGGTTTCACTTCACGCCGTGAACATGACTTTTTCATGTTTTTCTCCTTAGGACACATGTAGAGTATTTTTCTTTTTGGCAGAATCATGCCTGTTTCTGTTGTGATGTGAAATTTTCATTAACTATGATCTTCGATCACTGGTTTTAGGGGAAAAAAAAAGAGATTAGCTATAATCTTTCCCCATTTACTTACCTTTAGTTAGTGAATTTGTTTCTGTTTCCAATGTTTTTGTGTAATATACTTGTAAAGTTCCATATTGCTCTATTTGAGTTCTAATCAGCTTTCCTTTCGTCATGCAGGACATTGATTGCCTTCCCGGATTGATTTTGATCAGAGACGACTTCCAATTTGTAGGCCTCTTCAGCTGTCCCTTCGAATCCTGCATGGATTCGATTTGCATTGACACTAGGACCATAGAAATGAAGTGTGCTAACTTATTGCAGTCAAGGCATTACGTTTATGATAATTTATCCATTCCTGACTAGCTGCTATTGCGGCGTTTATTATTCTTTGGCATTGAATCATATTGCTTCAGATCAGTAGCACCAGACATCGTGGATTTTGATATGTTAAAGCTGGAATGAGGAAAATGGTTTCTCTGGTTTATTCGAATATAATTACCTATTCTTTGGCATGGTGGAAGTAACATGTTAGTATGTTACTATAGGGAGATAGCATTGTTTCAACCACTTGCACTAAACAGAAGAAGGCAAAGTTACATCGCACAATGGGTTTGCCTCATGTACTGTCAGAAGAAGATGATGATGGGACAAGATCACAGAGCACATTTGTTTCAACCCCGCCTCAATCTAATAGCGTTATCAACTGCATTCAGAGGAAATCCATTTTTGAAGGCTCACAAGAAACAGATTGGCTATTTGAATGTACAAGTTCCGTTGGTGAATCTGCAGACTTCCGAGGTCTAAAGATGGAGATCAATGATACAAACAAGTCATTACCTAAATTTCCTCATGGTGTTCAAAATCCTGCAGTTAGGATTGTTGGTTTTGAATCATGTCAATCTGATTTCTCTGCTAATGGTTTGGATGATTTACTAGTAGATCATAATAATTCCTCTGTGAAATTGAACTTTCCAATTCATTCCTATGGTCCCCAACCAAGGAAGCGCTTGTTGTCACCTTTGAATAGTGCTCTTAGGAAGCAATTCCATGGTGATATCCTAGATATAAATCATATTGGTATTCAGAAGAGTGAATTTAGCGGGAATTGTAGCCTTTTGTCCTCAGAAGATGATAACAAAGTAAATGTTGGAGTTGTTGAAAAAGTTCCAGATCCTCTTTCAAGATTCTCAAATCTTCAAAACTCTTTAGACAGTATTGATACACTGCCTTTTGGTGTTTTGACGGATGGACCGATAGTTGATAAGGAGCATTCTTCTCATTCGCATTGTTTATCTGCGCAGGAGTTTAATTTTCACAGTCCAAGGAATAACCTAAGACATTTCGCTGGGGTACTAGACACATCTCCAGTGAAGGTACATTTAACTCCATTTTCCTTGTCTCCTCTTGGTCCTAGATGGTCTGAAAGAATGAAAATTCCAGGAGTGCACAAGGACATCACAAAGGATGTTGAAAGTGACTTTAAAGATTTGCAGACGAAATCAAAAGATGCAAGTAGAAAGGAAATGACATTGTTGCCTGAAGAATTTGATTTTAAGTTGTCTAACACGCTTGACAAAGTTAGCACTTTGCAAGATGAAGAGGATAAATTTTTAACTGTTAGCGGGGGTCACAATAGCTGGAGTGGTCTTGAATCTCTTCCTTCAACTCAATGCATGAATCATTTAAGAGGCTCGTGTGTTCTGCCTGTCAGGAGGTCCTTAGTTGGTTCGTTTGAAGAATCTCTCTTATCTGGTCGATTCTTATCAGGAAAGTTCTGTCAGGTATTGATTAGATCAGGCTTCTAATTCATTTACTATGATGTCTAATTGTAAAGTTCAACTTTTCAAACCAGAATAAACAATGCATTATTATAGCATTGACCTATATGCCTTTTGCTTTTAAATGTTGACAGAGTTTTGATGGTTTTCTAGCTGTACTGAATATCACTGGTGGCAGCTTTTCTCCAGCAACTCAGAAACTTCCTTTCTCAGTGATGAGTATTGATAGTGACAGTTCACTATTGTATTATGCATCAATTGACCTTGCTGGAGCCTTTCTATCCAAGTGCAGTAGTCCAAAATTAACTAGAAGCCTAAGCAATGACTCAGGAGTAGCCAAAACTCGATTTCGAATCCCTATCAGAGGACGTATACAACTGGTATTTAGTTTTTTATCCATCAAAGTTTACTGGTGCTGTATATTTGCTAGTGTTGAGTTCTTGATATGCTCGTGATAGTAATTTGTGTTGATTTATCAAAAAATTGTCTTGGTAGAATCAATGCAAGGTGAGCATATAGGAAATGTGCTTGCTTTTCAAAGCCCTGTACAATGCCAATTATAAAATACAAACAAACTGTTGTTGTCGATAATATTCATAGATAAGACTAATATTACAGTATGAATAATGTCTTGTTCATACTTAAGGAGCTTGTCATGATCTGAATTGCTCCTTTTAATCACCTTGGCTGGGTGTCCTTAGGCATATTTATTTCTCCACACTGGTTAAGACAAGCAAACCTTTTTTCGATTTTAAAAGTGTATTAACTGGCCATTAGTACGTACTTATATTATCATCCTAGACAGGCGCTATATTCTTTTTATCTATTTAACTTTGATAACTAGCAAAGTTTCCTGTAAAAGCATAACTCTACCTTTACTATTAGCTAAAAATGTGGATGTACAAGGTACATTCTTTTTATTTTATTATGTGATGTGTAGCTAGCAGTACAGTGATATGTTAACGAAAATATGCATGTATATATTTCACCCCTACAAAATACGTAGAAGTGAAAGTACATTTACTGATTGATACGATAAAACACTATGTGGGAAAATGTGTAACTGTTAGAACTTAGAACATTTGATGAAATGACTAAGTTACTTTATATATATGTATGCATACTGATTGACACGATGAATCACTCTATGGGAAAGTGTATAACTGTTAGAACACTTGATGAAGTGATTAAGCTACTTGAAACTTCTAGTAACTAAAGAAATTCTGGAAGCAAAAGAATTACCAATTCTGTAGCTGCCACTAATATATCATATGTATTCATCTTGACCTATCTGCCGGGGGATGTTTAGTATATATTTCTCCAGTTGTGTTAGTATTTGTGGTTGTTGATTTCTCATAGATATTGTCTTGTTTCTGAAAATTTTATGAACTATATAGGTTGATACAGATTACCTAGCAGGTGTTAGATTAATTTAATAAATTTTCTCGCATATGCCTCACTGATATCTTGGTTTTAATAGGTCCTTAGCAATCCCGAGTTGACCCCTCTTCACACATTTTTATGTAGCTATGATTTGAGTGACATGCCTCCGGGAACAAAGGTATGATCGTTTAGAGACTACTCCCTGCTACTATGTAACTTTGCCATTGGATATGTTTTCTTCTATGGAGTGAGTATGACATATGAGGAACACATTCTATTGCTATATGACCCAATTGTTTATATTATCTGATCTAGCTTCTTCATTGCCCACGAGTAGCAGGCATAGGATGTGAGGCTACTAGTTTTGCATGGACATTGACATAAGAGTTTAGTATAGATGTGTATTGAGTTTTGTGATCTTGAAATGGCGATGGTTTTTTCTTTTTCTTATTTTTGGCTGTTATACTTTTCTTTTGTCTTTGAGCCCTAATAGAACCATTCTAAAACCTAAGAAGCAAAGTATCCTCTAAACCCCAGCTATTTAGCATTATCTGCACATCTTTCTCATTTTATCATGTGTATTCATTAGTATACTCGTTTCTTCTTGATGAATTTCTATCTAACAAATGTTATATGATGTCTGTGCATTGCTTGCCAATTTCGTGTATGCTGAAAATGTTATGGCGTCATATTTATTAGACTGTTTGTTTCGAAATCTTCAGTCAAGATAGTTGCATTTTACTTATTCAATAAATGGTAATGCAATGTTGTTTCTGCTGACCAAAATTGAAACAGACATTCTTGCGTCAGAAGGCCAGTCTGTCCTCTTCTGGATCTCAATGTAATTTAGCAAAAGGAACCAAAGAGCAGGACGCTAAAGTATCATCTAAAACTACACCTAGTGACGCAGGCAAGGGATCGTGCTATAGTAATCTGCTTAATGAAATTTTGCATCTTTTGATTTACATATTTGGAAGAAATGATCAGTAAAAATGATAATTTTCCTTGGTTTTTAGGTTACGTGCTTAATCATGACATATACCAGTGTAATCTGGCAACTAAATCAACAGGAGAGAGAAGCCCCAAGGATTTCTCTTCCGAGGACTGTCATGGGTTGCCAAATAGATTTAACTATGTCAGGGAATCTAGAGGTAGAGATGGGCATGAAACTAACGAATATAAAACAACTGAAAAGGATAACTCTTGTCAGTTAGATGCGTCTCCTTTGGCAAGCAGGAACTCTGTTCATAGTAACTCGAAGATAAAAGATAACACTGCTGGTGCTCTCCGCTCTGCACTTCATCTGCGCTTTCTGTGCCCCTCTAGTAAGAAATCATCCAAGTCATTACATAGGTGCAAATCTGACCCAGATTCCATCCCTGAAGTAAAAAATATAGATAATATGGAAGGGCGTCGGTTCTATTTGTACAATGATATCAGAGTTGTATTTCCTCAGCGGCACTCAGATTCAGATGAGGGCAAGGTACAAACTCACAAAAGCTGATATATATATATATATATATATATATATATATATTCTGTTAACATATCTAATTTTAAATTCTCTAGGCATTAACAATGGTAGCTATTTGTTTGTACTTTCTGATTTCTTCTAGCAGAACACCTTTTTCTTTGCATATTTAGTTATGCAAGGAATATTAGAATTCAAACTGCTAGAATGATTGTAGGCTTAGCATGGTTAATTTGATGCGTCACTAAGAACCACGTTTTTCTTGGTTGCATGAAGCTAACTTATTGGACTTGTTATTTTGGCCCTGCTTGATATTTCCTAGACAAGACATTGCCAGTGTCAAATAGGTTCCGCATGCATGTTAAGGACGCAATGGAATTCGATAGCATGTCTACTTATGCTGACTCTTTGTTCCATTATACTTTTCAATTGTTACATTCCTTTTCGAGAAACCCTAGAAATCCAATCTTTTCAAGGAATTCAATGTTCTGGTTGATTCCTTTTAATTTTTTCTTCCTGCAAACTTAATGAACGAATTTATGAATCTGTTTTATTTTAACTTTATATTATGACTTCCGCAGTTACGGGTGGAGCACCAGTTTCCAGCCGATCCAAAGTACTTTGACTTGTGAAATCGGCAAGGCTCCTTTGCTTCAGGACTTCTCCTGGTAAATTTGTACATAGCCTGACTACCTCAGTCACCTTGTATATCTTCCGTGTAAGTTGTACAAAATTTTCTTTTCTTTTAAATGAATAAAATGGTATAAACTCGGTGCTGTTCTCTATCTATCCATGTGCTGGTGTAATCTGATGCTCATATGGAATAAAATGTTGACCTTTTTAGGTAAAGAGGCAGATTTAAGATTTACAATCTTTTATTTAACATGGTACGTGATCATTTCTAAATTTATTAGATAGTAAGTTCCCAATTAACTTTTACCATTAATTATCATTGGATCATCACAAAGTCTCTAGTTTAAGAGAGCAACCTTCAGTAAAGAAACGTTAATATTAAACTGTAATATATGCAAACATACCATATACTTAAACATAACTTTTTTCATTTTATATTTTAAAAAATATAACTAGGTGTATACATCCAGTCTATATGAATAGAGTTTTTTTTTCCTCTCCTTTGAAAATATGGCGTGGAGATAAAAAAAAAAAATCATAGCTTTACGAGAAGGTTTTAGAATTGGAATATTTATGTTGACAAAGATTAGAATTTTAGTTTTGTTGTTTTGGTGTGAGTAATGAATGTAGATTGCTAACATTGAATGTTGTATTTTTTTTTTTTTGTAATCATTATAGATAAAGTAGGTTTTTTTTTAATGAATCCCATATTTGGTCTAGTAACTTTTTTACAATAAGGTTGCATTATGTTTTTAAATGATAATAGTTCTAACCAAACCAAATTGTTATTCGTAATAAATAATTAATTCAGTCATTTTTTAAATATATGTGAATAACTAAACTATTTTAAAGAACCACAAGGGAAGTTTAAATAAGCTTGAGTACAAGTAAATTCTAACTTAATAAAATGAAATTTTGTTACTTTAAAATTTAAACTTAATTAAGATGAGTTTATCTTAAATAATTAAAAGAGACTAGAAATAACATGATTTTAAATTGAAATTAAAAGGAGAATAATATAGCTGCGGAAGTAGGGAGTGGAGATTTACATTGGCACTTTGGATTTCTCTTTACTAAATTATTCCCTTTTTTGTAGCAATTATAAGTTGTAAAATAGTAAATAAATACTACTAATCCAATTGGGTTTAAGTCATCTACTACTCATAACGAAAAATAAATATTTGCCAACTCTTCGGATTCATTTTAATCAAGTGAATTAGCCAACTCTTCATCAAAATTGATAAAAAAATTGATAGCATAAAATAAATAATAAAACTTGACAATTAATCTGATGCTAATTAGTTTTGATCAGCAAACTTGATAATTAAAATAATACTTTTAGCTTTTATTTCGAATCTTAACTCGGTTAACCCACTGAGTACAAATTTTAGAGAAGTCTTTGAATCATTTCTGGTAGCATAGACTACAATACATCCTACTAACATACACCAAAATATATAAATTTTTTTTTTTCACTTTGATTCAATGGCTTCAGGTGGCCTATTCGGGTTAAACTTTTAGGAAGAGGGTCGGCTAAAATTATTTTACAGAGTATTGACTTAAATAATAATAATAATAATAATAATAATAAATTAGACTAGACTAGATGGTGGTATCTTGTCAACTAGAGAATCCTGATCCTTTACTCGGCATTGAGCTTATTTTTCTAAAGTAGTAACTTTAGAATGCCTTTTGATCTTACTTACCTAAAAGTATTGAATGTTCTCCTCCTTAGACAAGCGGCATCTAGTAGGCCCCTTCTTTCCTTATTGTGTATTATAATTGCATAATTAAGCACTAACAAAGAAGTGAATAACTTTACATAAATATTCTTTCGGTTTAAAAAAAAAAATAGCAATGAACTTAGACTTGACAAAAATTAGCCTGATCCATCAACCTAACTAGATATATAGTTAGTTAAGTTCGGGTCAAATTTTATCATACTTAGGTTGTAATTAGATCAATCTATTTTTGACTGCTCAAGTCAGGTCATGAGCAATTTGACCCATATAACGTAATTTAATTATATACAAATATCTAACCCAATAACCTAGATATAAATTATATATATATAAAAAAAACTCACTTCCACTATCGAACTCCTAATTGCCATGAGCCAAGCTTTCACCGAAGCCCTAATCCTAAATGGCAAGGTCTAAATGAACTAAAATAACATCAAAAGATCTCACTATCACGCAATTAATTTTGTAGTATACATATATATAATGTATTATATTGGAAAAACAATTAAGGAGTATGGATAGGTCTGACATGAGGGATAAGAGCCACTTAGATTAGCCAAGGAGACTGCCTATGAAGCCACTATCAGCTTTCATAGTTGTTGCTTGAATCCTTGCGAGAGAGGACACAGGCAAGTCATCCTTGGCTGCCAAAGAGGCTCTTCATCTCCATGTGAGACCACCCCCTCTACTTCCCTTCACCATTTTATTTGACCAACTCCTCTCTATTTATACTGTGCCCAAAAGAATCAAAGGTAAGGTTTCGATTCAACCATATATTCTACACCCACAGAATTAAGCCCATCATTTCCATTTCCTTTCTTCCATCCTTTTTTTTTTAAAGCTTCACTCACTCAATCATCTCTTGAACATAGAATATATTCTTATACACATTGATGATATTAATTAATATGGCATCTATGCTTAGTTTCATGCCCAAATTTAAGCTTACACAATGCAATTAATTAATTTCCATGCTCAAGAGAATAAAGTGTAATCAAATAGCTAGCTTAACCTTAATATTTTATCTACGTGTGCATGGTTTCACAAAACCATGTACGTTCAACTCAATTACGTGCATGGGATCTTTCTTTTTGGAGTTTGACTTTGGAGAGATGAAATTCCATATCAAAAAGGATGCCTAGAATAGTACGAGATCTAGTGGATTGACTTTAATTTTTTGAGCTTTCCTTTTCCTATCCATTGCATCTCAAAAGGGGTCATTATTGTGGCCATTTCTTTTATCATGTGACAAACGATGATTTGATTCCCCCAACTTGGGTTTGACCTTCCCGGCCCTTAGATTGCTGCCTTCTTTCATATGATAGCAACAATGTGCTAAAAGAGAGCAACAAGATCAAATTTTGCTTTTATTAAGATCATGAAAAAGAAAGTAAATAGAGGTGAGGAATATATGCAAGCATGAAATATATTTTTGGGTCCCTAGGAGATCCTCATTTGACTCTACGTGTTAGAGAGAGAGAGAGAGCATGATTCTCCATGGACCGTTTCAATTGAAGCTTGAAGGATACATTTGATCCAATTTACTTAGGTGCTCCAAGTGAGTAGGCCTAGAAGCCTTATCTCTAGAGTGGCAATAGTTCTAAACACTCAATTTTTGAATCATAAACTTATAATAACTTTATTTAGATGTTCGTACTCTTAGTGCTCTAATAATTGTAATAATGTCTTCTCATTGACCGCTCATTCAAGATAACCCGCAATAACAAAAATAGTATAGTAGTACTAACGTTGCATTCCAGTAGAGGGATAGAAATCACGAAAGAAAAGAAATAATGATAAAAAGGAAATAAAATGGGAATGAAATAACTATTTTCTCTTATAGACCTTGTGTTTTATTAGGAGGAAAGAAAGTAGGACAGACTCATTTTTAAAACTATATATATTATGTTTAATAAATAAATAATTAGTAATTATATAAATAATATAGTTTACTAATTAAATAAAATGTTAAAATTTTCTATTAAATATCATTCTTATTATCTAGCACATTATTTATTTATCTTTATTTAATATTATAATTATATTAATATAATATGATATAATATAATATGTTATATTATATATAATATATTATATAATAGAGCAAGAACGGGCGAGTGCAAGAAAGAAAACATCGTTTCCACCCGATTCAGAGAAAAAGTTTTGAAAGAAAAGGAAACAACTTTTTTCTTTTCATTCCATCCATTCCCTCAAGTGAAACAAGAGGAGCAAGGAAAAGAAATTCACTCTCAAGATTTCCCTCCACTTAAACATAGTGTAAGTTATTATTCAAGGTATGTGCCATAAAATATCACCACTAACATCACCCAAGTTGAGTCAATTGACATATTTATATTATTACACAACTCCTTTCTTGCTCATAGTCTTGTGATTCTCAAGCTAACTTACCTCATATAGAGGACAAGAAAAATACCTAACCCCTCCTACTATAGGTTCACATGGTGATGGGGAAAGGAGAAATAAATAATACTCATACACCTTAAATTCCTTCAAATAAAAGGCAACCAAGTTGAGTTAAAGTCCTACTATTTGATCAACATTAGATGGTGCTAAAAGAAAGACTACTAATATAAATAGTTTGAAGTCAATAGATCCACTACACTATCAATGTAGTATATGCTCAACCATTGGACGTATCTAGTGCTTGAGGATAGGAATCTCTGTATCGCACATTAATCCACTAGAGAACCAACTAATCCAACGACTTAAGGAATATACCAACCTTAATCAAGTAACCATCATCGTGGAACTCTTGCAAGTACTAATATCTTAGGTTCAACAAAAATAAACACTTTTTCCCCTTAATCCTTCAACCTTGGTTCATGAGACACACATAGGAGTAACACCCTTAGCACCTATGCACTCTTAGAAAGTGGCACAACAAGCATCTAAGCTTGATCACCCCAATGAGTCAACTAGATAACGAACACAAAGCCAACATACAAGCTACATATGATGAAGAGTCATCAATTGAGCTAATAGTCTCATGATCATGCAATTGATCTACTAGTCTCATGATCATGCTATTAATTTCAGAGTCAAGCCAAGGAGCACTCCTAACTCAAGGCAATCCTAAGATCTCCCTTCTATGATGATCGTGAATGAAGCACTCCCCAATAAGCTCAAGGTACTAGTTTGGAGCTTGTAATAGGTATATCAACCCAACAAATCATTTGGATTCATTCTAGACATAGATGACCCTGTTTAGTATCAACATACACCATCGTTTCAGTGCCTTCTTACCATTTCGTATGAAAGTGTTCAATGATAATTTAGTCAATCTCCAAACGTCAACATCCAATATTTTGACCAACTAGTAAACTTTTTTGAGACCCAATTGATGAGAAGCCGAGTTATCCAAAGGAAAGTCTCGATCCTCGTGACGATGAAGCAAAAAGAGGATGATCTACTTGATTAATGTTATTTTAAAATTTTCGTTAAAATTTTATTTGAGGGGGGTGGGCGAGCCTTCTGCACTATAAATCTGATTAATGATAGTGCAACCACCAGCATTTTATCAAGCAATCAAAGACTGTGTTGTTGTGCCAATTTGTCTCCTTCATCCTTGTTTCGGCATGAGTAGATTTGTCAAAGTAATGATGCCCCAATGTGATCCTGCATCTATAGTGACAATTTTGTTTTTCCGGGTAATTCATCTCATTTATCTTTGATCTTTCATAGTTATGAATCCCTTAGCTTGAACTTGAGCTTGAGCTCATCTTTAGTACTTAGGCATGATGGACTTAGAGAAACCTTGTGCTAGTGTACATTCATGAAGGATCGAACGTGGTTATGAGTCCGTTGAGGCTTAAACATTTGAAATAGGCGAACGGGCCTTTGGCCAAACGTTCAAGTTTGAGTAGGCAGGTCGTGACACCAAATGTTCATAATGTGGATGAACAGGTCGTGGGACCAAATGTTCAGAATTTGAGCGAACGAGCCGATGAGTCAAGCGTTCGAAATTGATGAATGGGCCGTTGAGCCAAGCATTCGAATTTGGGGTGAATGGGTCGTGGGACCAAACATTCGAATTTGAGGACGAGCCGTTGTGGCCAATGGATGTTGGATTCTAAAGTTTGACACATATCCGGCTTTTAGGGCTTGTGGACATGTGGGATTTGATCAAACATTCTGTCTTCATGACTTGTGAATATTTGAGTTTTAATCTTGACATATAGTTATTTCATTGCATACAATGTCGTATTGAGGATCTACGCCCCGATGGTAAACATCGACGTACGTATCTTCCAAACAATACTACACCATAATGCACCAAAATCCTGCATTGTGTTTTTGTTTGTTTTTTTTTTTTTCTTTTTTTTTTGCTTTTGCTTTTGTTTTTATTTTTGTCTCTTTTATTTTTTTTTGTTTTTTTGTTTTTGTTTTTTTTGTTTTTGTTTTTTTGTTTTTTTGTTTTTTTTTTGTTTTTTTTTTTGTTTTTTTTTTGTTTTTTTTTGTTTTTGTTTTTTTTTTGTTTTTGTTTTGTTTTTTTTTGTTTTGTTTTG